>NC_069454.1:32263199-32433199 GCF_026875155.1 Cherax quadricarinatus
GTTGTTCATTCACTATCTAGTCTGGCTTTGTTGTTCATTCACTATCTAGTCTTACTTTGTTGCTCGTTCACTATCTAGTCTGGCTTTGTTGCTCATTCGCTATCTAGCCTGGCGTTGTTGCTCGTTCACTATCTATCCTGGCTTTGTTGCTCGTTCTCTGTCTAGTCTGGCTTTGTTGCTCGTTCACTATCTAGTCTGGGTCTGTTGCTAGTTCACTATCTACCCTGGTTTGTTGCTTGTTCATTATTTAGCCTGGCTTCTTTGCTCGTTCACTATCTAGCCTGGCTTTGTTGCTCGTACGCTATCTAGTCTGGCTTTGTTGCTCATTCACTGTCTAGTCTGGCTTTGTTGCTCGTTCACTATCTAGTCTTGCTTTGTTGCTCGTTCATTATCTAGTCTGGCTTTGTTTCTCGTTCACTATCTTGTCTGGCTTTGTTGCTCGTTCTCTTTTTCGTCTGGCTTTGTTGCTCGTTCACTCTCTAGCGTGGCTTTGTTGCTCGTTCACTATCTAGTCTGGCTTTGTTGCTCGTTCACTATAAAGTCATTCTTTGTCGCTCGTTCACTATCTTGTCTGGCTTTGTTGCTCGTTTACTATCTAGGCTGGCTTTGTTGCTCGTTCACTATCTAGTCTGGCTTTGTTGCTCGTTCACTATCTAGTCAGGCTTTGTTGCTCGTTCACTATCTAGTCTGGCTTTGTTTCTCGTTCACTCTCTAGTCTGGCTTTGTTGCTCGTTCTCTTTTTCGTCTGGCTTTGTTGCTCGTTCACTCTCTAGCGTGGCTTTGTTGCTCGTTCACTATCTAGTCTGGCTTTGTTGATCGTTCACTATCTAGTCTGGCTTTGTTTCACGTTTACTCTCTAGTCTGGCTTTGTCACTCGTTCACTATCTAGTCTGGCTTTGTTTCTCGTTTACTCTCTAGGCTGGCTTTGTCGCTCGTTCACTATCTAGTCTGGCTTTGTTGCTCGTTTACTATCTAGGCTGGCTTTGTTGCTCGTTCACTATCTAGTCTGGCTTTGTTGTTCGTTCACTATCTAGTCAGGCTTTGTTGCTCGTTCACTATCTAGTCTGGCTTTGTTGATCGTTCACTATCTAGTCTGGCTTTGTTGCTCGTTTACTATCTAGTCTGGCTTTGTTGATCGTTCACTATCTAGTCTGGCCTTGTTGCTCGTTAACTATCTAGTCTCACTTTGCTCTTAATTCACTATCTCGTCTGGCTTTGTTGCTCGTTCACCATCTAGTCTAGCTTTGTTGCTCGTTCACTATCTAGTCTGGCTTTGTTGATCGTTCACTATCTAGTCTGCGTTTGTTGCTCGTTTACTATCTAGTCTGGCTTTGTTGATCGTTCACTATCTAGTCTGGCTTTGTTGCTCGTTCACTATCTAGTCTCGCTTTGTTGTTCATTCACTATCTAGTCTGGCTTTGTTGTTCATTCACTATCTAGTCTTACTTTGTTGCTCGTTCACTATCTAGTCTGGCTTTGTTGCTCATTCGCTATTTAGCATGGCTTTGTTGCTCGTTCACTATCTAGCCTGGCTTTGTTGCTCGTTCACTGTAGAGCCTGGCTTTGTTGCTCGTTCTCTGTCTAGTCTGGGTTTGTTGCTCGTTCACTATCTAGTCTGGCTCTGTTGCTTGTTCACTATCTACCCTGGTTTGTTGCTCGTTCATTGTTTATCCTGGCTTCTTTGCTCGTTCACTATCTAGCCTGGCTTTGTTTCTCGTTCACTATCTAGTCTGGCTTTGTTGCTCGCTTACTATCTAGTCTGGCTTTGTTACTCATTCACTATCTAGCCTGGCTTTGTTGCTCGTTTACTATCTTGTCTGGCTTTGTTTCTCGTTCACTATCTAGTCTGGCTTTGTTGCTCGTTCACTATCTAGTCTGGCTTTGTTTCTCCTTTACTCTCTAGTCTTGCTTTGTCGCTCGTTCACTATCTAGTCTGTCTTTATTGCTCGTACGCTATCTAGTCTGGCTTTGTTGTTCGTTCACTATCTAGTCTGGCTTTGTTGCTCGCTTACTATCTAGTCTGGCTTTGTTACTCGTTCACTATCTAGCCTGGCTTTGTTGCTCGTTTACTATCTTGTCTGGCTTTGTTTCTCGTTCACTATATAGCCTGGCTTTGTTTCTCGTTCACTATCTAGACTGTCTTTATTGCTCGTACGCTATCTAGTCTGGCTTTGTTGTTCGTTCACTATCTCGTCTGGCTTTGTTTCTCGTTCACTATCTAGCCTGGCTTTGTTTCTCGTTCACTATCTAGACTGTCTTTATTGCTCGTACGCTATCTTGTCTGGCTTTGTTGTTCGTTCACTATCTCGTCTGGCTTTGTTGCTCGTTCACTATCTAGTCTAGCTCTGTTGCTCGTTCACTATCTAGTCTGGCTTTGTTGCTCGTTCACTATCTAGTCGGCTTTGTTGCTGTTCCTCTTTTTTGGGGGGGGCTGGCTTTTTGCTCGTTTTACTTCTAGCTGGCTTTTTCTCGGGTCACTATCTACGTTTGTTCTCGTTACTATTAGTCTTTCTTTGTTCTCATTCACTATCCCCTGCTTTTTTTTTTTGGTCTTTATTATCTTCTGGGTTGTTTCTCGTTCACTATCTAGCCGGCTTTGTTTGCTCTTCATTTTCCTGTCTGGGGTTTGTTTTTTCATTTTTTCCTAGTCTGGTTTGTGCTCTTCACTATCAGCCGGGCTTTTTGCTCGTTCCTATTAGTCGGCTTTTTTTGTCGTTCACTATCTAGTCTGGGTTTGTTGCTCGCTTTCTATCTATTTTGGCTTTGTTTTTTCTTCACTTTTTAGCCGGGTTTTTTTCGTTTACTATCTTGTCTGGGTTTTTTTCTCGTTTACTATTAGTCTGGCTTTGTTTCTCGTTAATATCTTGCTGCTTTTTGCTCGTTCCAATTATCTTGGGTTTGTTGTCGTTCACATCTGTCTTGGCTTTGTTTCTTTACCCTAGCTTGCTTTGTCCGTTCACATTAGCGGGTTTTTGTCTTCCTATCTTCTGGGTTTTTTTGTCGTTCACTATCTTCTGGTTTGTTTTTTCCTTTCACTATCAGGCTTAGTTTTTCGTTCACACTATCGGCTTTGTTGCTCGTTCACTACTATCTGGCTTTGTTGTCTTCCTTCTCTGGGTTTTTTGCTCGTTTACTTCTAGTTGGCTTTTTTGAGTTCACCACGGCCCTTTTTTTCCGCCTTCTTCCGCGTTGTCACCTATTAGTCTGGGTTTTTTCTCTTTTACAAATTTGTTACCCTTTTTTGCTCCACATTTCCCTTTTCTGACTTCTGTTGGTTTGCGTTTTTACATTTCTTTGTTGGACTCTTTTTCTTTTTCTCGTTCACTATCTAGCCGCTTTGTTTTTCTTCATATCTGTTTTTTTGGGGGGGGGGGGAGGTTTTTTTGGGGGGGGGGGGGGGGGAAAGGGGGTTTTTTCCTTCTGCCCTGGTTGTTTCGTTTTTCGTTTGGTTTGTTGCTCGTTCACTATTTTCGGTCTGTTCTTGTTTACATCAACCCCGGTTTGTTGCTGTTCATTATTTAGCCCGCTTTTTCTCGTTACTATCTAGCCCGCTTTGTTCTCGCCATCTAGCTGGCTTTGTTGCCTTACTTTTGTCTGGCTTTGTTGCTCGTTTATATCTTCCGGGCTTTGTTTTCTCTTTACATCTGTCTGGCTTTGTGCCGTTCCTTTTGTCTGGTTTGTTGCTCGTTTACATCTGTCTGGCTTTTGGTTTCCCCTTACTTTAGTCCTTCTTGTTGCTCGTTCACTATCCCGTCTGCTTTGTTGGGGGGTTCATATCTAGTCCGGCTTTGTGGCTCGTTCACTATCTAGCCGGTCGTTCTCTTCACTATCCCCTTCCCTTTTTGTTTGTTTACCATCTACGGCTTTTTTCTCTTCAATATCTATCCGGCTTTGTTGTATTTCACTATCTACCGGGTTTTGGTCGTTACTTTTTGTCTGGGTTTGTTGTCGTTAAAAAACTAGCTGGGGGGGGGGGGGGTTTCGTTCACTTCTAGTCGGGGTTTTGTCTCTTCACTAAAAGTTTTGGCTTTGTTTCTCTTCACAAACTAGTGGGTTTGTTGCTTTTCACTATCAAATCTGGCTCTGTTTCTCGTTACTATCTACCGGGGTTTGTTTCGTTCCTATCTAATTGCTTTGTTGCTCGTTCCTTATTAGGGCTTTTTTGCTCGTTCACTATCTTCCCATTGTTGCTGTTTACTATCAGTCTTTTGTTTTCTTTACCATCAATCTCCCTTTTTGCTCGTTAAATACTAGCCCCGGCTTTTTGCAATTCCCAACTACCGGGTTTTTCTCGTTCTACTAGCCCCGTTTGTTTCTCGTCCTTCACCCGGGGTTTTTGCTCGTTCACTACTATCTGGCTTTCCCTTTTCATATCTCCCTGGTTTTTTGCTGTTTTTTATTAGCTGGCTTTTTGCTCTTTCTATCTAGCTGGCTTTGTTGCTCGTTCCTATCTAGCTGGCTTTTTTTGCTCATTCGCTATTTCTGGCTTTGTTCTCGTTCACTATCTACCGGCTTGTTCTCGTTTACTATCACCCGGCTTTGTTGCTCGTTCCTTTGTCTGGTTTGTTGCTCGTTTACTATCTACTGGGTCTGTTCTTTGTTCACTATTACCCCTTTTGTTGCTCGTTCATTTTTTCCGGGTTTTTGTCGTCATATCTAGCCCGGCTTTGTCCCTTCCTATCTAGTCTTTTTTTGCTCGTCCTAACTTTCTTTCTTTGTTGTTTTTTTTACATCTACTGGCTTTTTTCTCGTTCATATCATCGCTTGTTCTGTTCACAAACTTTTGTCGGCTTTGTTTTGTTTACTTTTTCACTTTGTTGCTCGTTTTTTTTGCTGGCTTTTTTCGTTACTATCTAGCGGGGTTTGTTCCCCCTTATTTATTTGCTTTGTTCCTCGTTCACAATTTTACTGGCTTTGTTCTTTTCCTTAAACTGGCTTTTTGCTCGTTCCTATCTAGCGGTTTTTGTTCCCTTACAATCTAATCAGCTTTTTTGCTCGTTCACTATCTACTCTTTGTTTTCTTCACTACTAGCGGCTTTGTTTTTTTGTTACATCTAGCTGGTTTTTTTGTCGTTCACACTATCTGGGTTTATTTCCGTTACTATCTACCCTTTTTGTTATTCACTAATAGCCGGTTTTCTCTTTTTAAAATTTGCCCCACTTTGTTGCTCGTTCCTATCTATCTGCTTTTTGTCGTTCACTATCTAGTCTCCTTTTCTCTTTTTTCTTATCCCCGGGTTGGTTCATATCAAGTCTGGCTTTTTTTTTTTCCCATCTGTCTGCTTTTTTGCTTCACTTCTAGTCTGGCTTTGTTTTTTCATTCCTATTTTGCACTTTGTTGGTTTTTCCCATCAGCTGGCTTGTGCTCTTCCTATCAGCTGGCTTTTTGCTCGTTCCTTCTACCCGGCTTTGTTCTCGTTCCTTCTTGTCTGGTTTGTTCCATTACTTCTAGTTGGGTTTTTTGCCGTTCACTATCTAGTCTGGCTTGTTCCCCTTTTAATCTAGTCTGGCTTTGTTTTCGTTCACTATCTATCTGGCTTTGTTGCCCGTTCACTATTGTTTCTTTGTTGCCTTTATATCCTGTCTTGCTTTGTTGGTCGTTCATTTTCTGGTCTGGTCTGTTGCCCTTTATACTAGCCGGTCTTTTTTGCTCGTTACATCCGTTTCCTTTTTTGCTCGTTCACCATCTACTGGTTTATTGCTCTTCAATATCAGTCCGGCTTTGTTCTATTTCACTATCTAGTCGGGTTTGTTTGCCCTTTTTTTGTTCCTTTTCATAGATGGCTTTGTTTTGTTCACTATCTAGTCGGCTTTGTTCTGTCATAATAGTTGGCTTTGTTGCTCGTTCACTATCTTTGGCTTTGTTGCGTTCACTACAAGTCTCCCCTGTTGCTCGTTCACTATTAGCGTCTTTGTTGCTCGTTCATTTTTTTTGGCTTTGTTTTTCGTTTTATCTAGTTGGCTTGTTTCCGTTCACTATTAGCCTCTTTTTTTGCTGTTCTATCCCTTTCTTTTTTTGTCGTTCCCCCATCTATCCTTTTTCTCGTTAATATTAGCCGGCTTTTTGCATTTCACACTATCCGGTTTTTTGTTCGGTATTTTTTTCTGGCTTTTTGCTCGTTTAAAAACTAGTGGCTTTGTTTTTTTTCACTATCTTTGGGGTTTTTTGCTCGTTCACTATTAGTTTTGGGGTTTTTGCTGTTCCTATCTAGTTTGGGTTTGTTGCTGTTCCTATCGTTCTTCTTTTCTTCACTTCGCCGGCTTTGTTGCTCGTTCACTATCTAATCTGTTTGTTGCTGTTTACTATCTACCGCTTTGTTGCTCGGTCACTATCAGTGCTTTGTTCCTTTTCACTACTAGCTGGTTTTTTGCTCGTTTCCCTCTAATCTGCTTTGTTTCTCGTTAACTATCTAGCCCGGGTTTTTGCTGTTCACTAACTTTCCTGGGTTTTTCTCTTCGGGTTTACCTGCTTTTTGCTCGTTTCCCATCTAGCCCGCTTTTTTGCTCGTTCACTTTCCCAGCTGCTTTCCTTTTCATTCCCTTTTGCCGGCTTTGTTTCTCGTTACTATCTAGTCTGGCTTTGTTGTCTTTTCCCACTAGTTTGGGTTTGTTTTCTCGTTTTACTATCTAGTTGGCTTGTTGCTCTTCCTTTTGCTGGGCTTTTGTTGCTCGTTCACTTCTAGCCTGGCTTTGGTTTTTCGTTTTCCATTTAGTTGGCTTTTTTCCGTTCATTAAGTCATTCTTTGTTGCTCGTTCACTATCCTGTCTGCTTTGTTGGCCCATTTTTTAGTCTGGCTCTGTTGCTCGTTTTACTATCGCCCGGGCTTTTTTGCTCGTTCATTTTTCCCCTTTTTTGCTTTTGGTCGTCCCTTATCTAGTCTGGCTTGTTTCGTTTTACTATTACCCGGTCTTTTTGCTCGTTCACTATCTATCTGGCTTGTTGCTCGTTCACTAACTGTCTGGCTTTGTTGCTCGTTACTATCATTGCTTTTTTTACTCGTTCACTATCCCGCCCTGGCTTTGTTTCTTGTTTCTATCTTTGGCTTTGTTTCTCGTTCACTTCTGTCTGGGTTTTTTTGCTCTTATTTAGCTGGGTTTTTGGTCTTTTCACCATCTAGCCCGTTTTTTTCTCGTACTTTTAGCTGCTTTGTTGTTTTGTTCACTATCTAGCGGCTTTGTTGCTCTTCCTATCTAGCTGGCTTTTGTTGTTTACTATTATCTGGCTTTTTTGCTCGTTCTTTCTATCTGCTTTGTGTTTTCCTTTATATAGTCGGCTTTGTTGCTTTTCCATCTACTGTTTGTTGGTTCTATTAGCTGCTTTTTGTCTTCACATCTAGCTGGCTTTGTTGTCGTTCCTATTAGTCTGGCTTTGTTGCTCCTCACTTCTAGTCTGCTTTGTTGTTTTTCCTATCTAGCTGGTTGTTGCTTGTTTCCCATCTACCCGGTTTTTGTTTTTCATTTTTTAGCCCGGCTTTTTGCTCTTCCTTTTACCGGCTTTGTTTCTCTTCCTACTAGGGGCTTTGTTGCCTTCACTTCTAGTCGGCTTTGGTCGTTCACAACAGTCTCTTGTTTCTCGTTCACACTGTTGGCTTTGTTTTCGTTCACTATCTAGTCTGGCCTTTGTGCTTCGTTCTCTTTTTCATCTGGCTTTGTTGCTCGTTCACTCTCTAGCGTGGCTTTGTTGCTCGTTCACTATCTAGTCTGGCTTTGTTGCTCGTTCACTATATAGTCATTCTTTGCTGCTCGTTCACTATCCTGTCTTGCTTTGTTGGTCGTTCATTATCTAGTCTGGCTCTGTTGCTCGTTCACTATCTAGCCGGTCTTTGTTGCTCGTTCATTATCCTGTCTGGCTTTGTTTTTCGTTCATTATCTAGTCTGGCTCTGTTGCTCGTTCACTATCTAGCCGGTCTTTGTTGCTCGTTCACTATCCTGTCTTCATTTGTTGCTCGCTCACCATCTAGCATGGCTTTATTGCTCGTTCAATATCTAGTCTGGCTTTGTTGCTATTTCACTATCTAGTCTGGCTTTGTTGGTCGTTCACTTTTTCGTCTGGCTTTGTTGCTCGTTCACTACATAGCATGGCTTTGTTTTTCGTTCACTATCTAGTCGGGCTTTGTTGCTCGTTCACTATATAGTTGGGCTCTGTTGCTCGTTCACTATCTAGCCTGGCTTTGTTGCTCGTTCACTATCTAATCTAGTTTGTTGCTCCCTTCACATCTACTGCTTTGTTGCTCGTTCACTATCTAGCCTGACTTTGTTGCTCGTTCACTATCTAGCCTGACTTTGTTGCTTGTTCACTGTCTAGTCTGAGTTTGTTGCTCGTTCACATCTAATCTCGCTTTTGCTCTCGTTAACTATCTAAACCTGGCTTTTTGCTTGTTCCTAACTATCCTGGTTTTTTCTCGTTCGGTATCTAGCCTGACTTTGTTGCTCGTTCACTGTCTAGTCTGGCTTTGTTTTTCATTCACTATCTAACCTTACTTTGTTGCTCGTTCACTATCTAGTCTTGCTTTGTTGCTCGTTCGCTATCTAGCCTGGCTTTGTTGCTCGTTCACTATCTAGTCTGGCTTTCTTTTTCATTCACTGTCTGGCCTGGCTTTGTTGCTCGTTCACTATCTAGTCTGGCTTTGTTATTTTTTTACTATCTAGTCTGGCTTTGTTGGTCGTTCATTATCTAGTCTGGCTTTGTTGCTCGTTCAATATCTAGTCTGGCTTTGTTGCTCGTTCACTATCTAGTCTGACTTTGTTGCTCGTTCACTATCTATTCTGGCTTTGTTACTCGTTCATTATCTAGTCTGGCTTTGTTGCTCGTTCACTATCTAGTCTGGCTTTGTTGCTCGTTCACTATCTAGTCTGGCTTTGTTGCTCGTTCACTATCTAGTCTGGCTTTGTTGCTCGTTCATATCTAGTCGGTTTGTTTTCTCGTCACTATCTAGTCTGACTTTGTTGCTCGTTCACTATCTAGTCTGACTTTGTTTTTCGTTTACTATTTAGTCTGGCTTTGTTGCTCGTTCACTATCTAGTCTGGCTTTGTTGCTCGTTCACTATCTAGTCTGACTTTGTTGCTCGTTCACTATCTAGTCTGACTTTGTTGCTCGTTTACTGTTTAGTCTGGCTTTGTTGCTCGTTCACTATCTAGTCTGGCTTTGTTGCTCGTTTACTATCTAGTCTGGCTTTGTTGCTCGTTCACTATCTAGTCTGGCTTTGTTGCTCATTTACTATCTAGTTAGCTTTGTTGTCGTTCACTATTATCTGCCCTTTTTTGCTCGTTACTATCTAGTCTGGCTTTTTTCTTTCACTATCTAGTCTTGGCTTTGTTGCTCGTTCACTATCTAGTCTGCTTTGTTGTCTTCACTATCTAGTCTTCTTTGTTGCTCGTTCACTATCTAGTCTGGCTTTGTTGCTATTCCTATTAGCCTGGCGTTGTTGCTCGTTCACATTAGCTGGCTTTGTTGCTCGTTTTTCTGTCTAGTCTGGCTTTGTTGTCGTTCCCCCCTATCTTAGTCTGGCTTGTTGACTTTTTAACTATCTTACCCTGGTTTGTCGCTTTTTGTTTCATTATTTGCCTGGCTTTTTGCTCGTTCCTTAGCTGGCTTGTTGCTCGTTCTATCTGTCTGCTTTGTTGCTATCACACTAGTTTTGGCTTTGTTGCTCGTTCATATCTAGCTGGCTTTGTTTTCTCGGTTCACTATCTAGTCGCTTTGTTGCTCGTTCCTTTTGTCTGGCTTTGTTGTCGTTCACTTCTAGCCTGCTTTGTTGTCGTTCACTATCTAGTCTGGCTTGTTGCTTTGTTTCACTATTAGCTCTCTTTGTTGCTCTTCACTATCCTGTCTTGCTTTTTTTGTCGTTCATTATCTATCTGGCTTGTTGCTCGTTCACTATCTAGCCGGCTTTGTTGCTCGTTCATTTTCCAGTCTGGCTTTTTTTTTCGTTCATTATCTAGTCTGGCTTTGTTGCTCGTTCACTATCTAGCTGGCTTCGTTGCTGTTCCACTATCCCGTTTTATGTTGCTATGTCACCATCTGCATGGCTTTTTGCTCGTTCATATCCAGTCTGGCTTTGTTTCTATTTTACTATCTAGCTTGCTTTTTTGTCGTTCACTACTAGCTGGTTTTGTTTTTCGTTCACTATCTAGTCGGCTTTTTTGCTCGTTCACTATTAGTTGGCTTTGTTTGCTCGTTCCACTATCTGGCCTGGCTTTGTTGCTCGTTCACTATCAAATCTGGCTTTGTTTCTCGTTTTACTATCTAGGTGGCCTTTGTTGCTCGTTCACTATCTATCTTGGGTTTGTTGCTCGTTCACTATCTAGCCTGACTTGTTGCTCGTTCCTATCTAGCCCGACTTTGTTTCTTTCACGTTCTAGTCTGGTTTGTTGCTCGTTCACCATCTAATCTGCTTTGTTTCTCGTTAATATCTGCCTGGCTTTTTGCTTGTTACAACTATCCTGGGTTTTTCTCGTTCTATCTAGCTGCTTTTTGCTCGTTCACTGTCTAGTCTGGCTTTGTTTTCTTCACTATCTAACCTTCTTTGTTGCCTTGTTACTATTAGTCTGGGTTTGTTGCTCGTTCCTATCTAGCCCGGCTTTGTTGCTCGTTCACTATCTAGTCTTGCTTTGTTGCTCTTCCTATTTAGCTGGCTTTGTTGCTCGTTCACTATCTAGCCCGGCTTTGTTGCTCGTTCACTACTAGCTGGCTTTGTTGCTCGTTCCTTCTAGTCTTGGCTTTGTTGCTCGTTCACTATCTAGTCTGGGTCTGTTGTTGTTCACTACACCGGGTTTGTTGCTCGTTCATTTTAAACCCGGCTTCTTTGCTCGTTCACTATCTAGCCTGGCTTGTTGCCGTTCATATCTAGTCTGGCTTTTTGCTCGTTCCTATCTAGTCTGGCTTTGTTGTCGTTCACTATCTGCTGGGCTTTTGTTGCTCGTTCACTATCTAGTCTGGCTTGTTGCTCGTTCACTATCTAGTCTGGCTTTGTTCTCGTTCACTATCTGCTGGCTTTGTTGCTGTTCCTTTCGTCGGGTTGTTTCTCGTTCACTTTAGCTGGCTTTGTTGCTCGGTTTACTATCTAGTCTGGGTTTGTTGCTCGTTCCTTTATAGTCTTCTTTGTTCTTCCCTTCACTATCTGTCTTGCTTTGTTTTTCGTCCATTATCTTAAGGACTTGGCTTTGTTGCTCGTTACTTCTAGCGTTTTTCTCTTATTACCGTCTGGTTTGTTGCTTTGTTCTATCTACTGGCTTTGTTGCTCGTTCACTATCTGCCGGCTTTGTTGCTCTTCACTATCTAGTCTTTCTTTGTTGCTCGTTCACTATCTAGTCTGGCTTTGTTGCTCGTTCCCATCTAGCTGGCTTTGTTCTCGTTCACTATCTAGCCTGGCTTCTTTTGCTCGTTCACTATCTAGGCTGGCTTTGTTGCTCGTACACTATCTAGTCTGGCTTTGTTGCTCTTTCACTATCTAGTCTGGCTTTGTTGCTCGTTCACTATCTAGTCTGGCTTTGTTGCTCGTTTACTATCTAGTCTGGCTTTGTTGCTCGTTCACTATCTAGTCTGGCTTTGTTGCTCGTTCACTATCTAGTCTGGCTTTGTTGCTCGTTCACTATCTAGCTGGCTTTGTTGCTCGTTCACTATCTAGTCTGGCTTTGTTGCTCGTTCACTATATAGTCATTCTTTGCTGCTCGTTCACTATCCTGTCTTGCTTTGTTGGTCGTTCATTATCTAGTCTGGCTCTGTTGCTCGTTCACTTTTTCATCTGGCTTTGTTGCTCTTCACTATCTAGCGCTTGTTGCTCGTTCATATCGCTGGCTTTGTTGCTCGTTCATTATCTGTCTGGTTTGTTTTTCGTTCATATTAGGGTTGTTTTTCATATCTAGTCTGGCTCTGTTGCTCGTTCACTATCTAGCCGGTCTTTGTTGCTCGTTCACTATCCTGTCTTCCTTTGTTGCTCGTTCACCATCTAGCATGGCTTTATTGCTCGTTCAATATCTAGTCCGGCTTTGTTGCTATTTCACTATCTAGTCTGGCTTTGTTGGTCGTTCACTTTTTCGTCTGGCTTTGTTGCTCGTTCACTACATAGCATGGCTTTGTTTTTCGTTCACTATCTAGTCGGGCTTTGTTGCTCGTTCACTATATAGTTGGGCTCTGTTGCTCGTTCACTATCTAGCCTGGCTTTGTTGCTCGTTCACTATCTAATCTAGCTTTGTTGCTCGTTCACTATCTAGCCTGACTTTGTTGCTCGTTCACTATCTAGCCTGACTTTGTTGCTTGTTCACTGTCTAGTCTGAGTTTGTTGCTCGTTCACCATCTAATCTCGCTTTGATGCTCGTTAACTATCTAGCCTGGCTTTTTAGCTTGTTCACTAACTATCCTGGGTTTTTTCTCGTTCGGTATCTAGCCTGACTTTGTTGCTCGTTCACTGTCTAGTCTGGCTTTGTTTTTCATTCACTATCTAACCTTACTTTGTTGCTCGTTCACTATCTAGTCTTGCTTTGTTGCTCGTTCGCTTTCTAGCCTGGCTTTGTTGCTCGTTCACTATCTAGTCTGGCTTTCTTTTTCATTCACTGTCTGGCCTGGCTTTGTTGCTCGTTCACTATCTAGTCTGGCTTTGTTGCTCGTTCACTATCTAGTCTGGCTTTGTTGCTCGTACACTATCTAGTCTGGCTTTGTTGGTCGTTCACTATCTAGTCTGGCTTTGTTGCTCGTTCAATATCTAGTCTGGCTTTGTTGCTCTTTCACTATCTAGTCTGACTTTGTTGCTCGTTCACTATCTATTCTGGCTTTGTTACTCGTTCACTATCTAGTCTGGCTTTGTTGCTCGTTCACTATAGTCTTTAGTTGTTGCTATCTGTTGTCTCGTTCACTATCTAGTCTGGCTTTGTTGCTCGTTCACTATCTAGTCTGGCTTTGTTGCTCGTTCACTATCTAGTCTGGCTTTGTTGCTCGTTCACTATCTAGTCTGGCTTTGTTGCTCTTACTATTATCTGGCTTTGTTGTCTCGTTTCACTATTAGTCTGGCTTTGTTGCTCGTTCACTATCTAGTCTGGCTTTGTTGCTCGTTCACTATCTAGTCTGGCTTTGTTGCTCGTTCACTATCTAGTCTGACTTTGTTGCTCGTTTACTATTTAGTCAGGCTTTGTTGCTCGTTCACTATCTAGTCTGGCTTTGTTGCTCGTTTATTATCTAGTCTGGCTTTGTTGCTCGTTCACTTCTAGTCTGGCTTTGTTGCTCGTTTCACTATATCTAGCTGGCTTTGTTGCTCGTTCACTATCTAGTCTGGCTTTGTTGCTCATTTACTATCTAGTCTGGCTTTGTTGCTCGTACACTATCTAGTCTGGCTATGTTGCTCGTTCATTATCTAGTCTGGCTTTGTTGCTCGTTCATATCTAGTCTGGCTTTGTTGCTCGTTCACTATCTAGTCTGGCTTTGTTGCTCGTTCACTATCTAGTCTGGCTTTGTTGCTCGTTCACTATCTAGTCTGGCTTTGTTGCTCGTTCACTATCTAGTCTGGCTTTGTTGCTCGTTCACTATCTAGTCTGGCTTTGTTGCTCGTTCACTATCTAGTCTGGCTTTGTTGCTCGTTCACTCATCTAGTCTGGCTTTGTTGCTCGTTCACTATCTAGTCTGGCTTTGTTGCTCATTTCACTATCTAGTCTGGCTTTGTTGCTCGTTCACTTCATAGCATGGCTTTGTTGTCGTTCACTATCTAGTCGGGCTTTGTTGCTCGTTCACTATATAGTTGGGCTTTGTTGCTCGTTCACTATCTGGTCTGGCTTTGTTGCTCGTTCACTATCTAGTCTGGCTTTGTTGCTCGTTCACTATCTAGCTGGCTTTGTTGCTCGTTCACTATCTAGTCTGGCTTTGTTGCTCGTTCACTATCTAGCTGGACTTTGTTGCTCGTTCACTATCTAGTCTGGCTTTGTTGCTCGTTCACTATCTAGTCTGGCTTTGTTGCTCGTTCACCATCTAGTCTGGCTTTGTTGCTCGTTCACTATCTAGCTGGCTTTGTTGCTCGTTCTCTAATCTATCTGGGTTTTTGCCTTCATCTATCTGGCTTTGTTGCTCGTTCACTATCTAGTCTGGCTTTGTTGTTCATTCACTATCTAGTCTGGCTTTGTTGCTCGTTCACTATCTAGTCTGGCTTTGTTGCTCGTTCACTATCTAGTCTGGCTTTGTTGCTCGTTCACTATCTAGTCTGGCTTTGTTGCCGTTCACTTCATCTGGCTTTGTTGCTCGTTCACTATCTAGTCTGGCTTTGTTGCTCGTTCACTATCTAGTCTGGCTTTGTTGCTCGTTCACTATCTAGCCTGGCTTTGTTGCTCGTTCACTATCTAGTCTGGCTTTGTTGCTCGTTCACTATCTAGTCTGGCTTTGTTGCTCGTTCACTATCTAGTCTGGCTTTGTTGCTTGTTCACTATCTAGTCTGGCTTTGTTGCTCGTTCACTATCTAGTCTGGCTTTGTTGCTCGTTCACTATCTAGTCTGGCTTTGTTGCTCTTTCACTATCTAGTCTGGCTTTGTTGCTCGTTCACTATCTAGTCTGGCTTTGTTGCTCGTTCACTATCTAGTCTGGCTTTGTTGCTCGTTCACTATCTAGTCTGGCTTTGTTGCTCGTTCACTATCTAGCTGGCTTTGTTGCTCGTTCACTATCTAGTCTGGCTTTGTTGCTCGTTCACTTTGTCTGCTTTGTTGCTCGTTCACTTCTAGTCGGCTTTGTTGCTCGTTCTTCTAGTCTGGCTTTGTTGCTCGTTCACTATCTAGTCTGGCTTTGTTGCTCGTTCACTATCTAGTCTGGCTTTGTTGCTCGTTCACTATCTAGTCTGGCTTTGTTGCGTCGTACATTCTAGTCTGGCTTTGTTGCTCGTTCACTATCTAGTCTGGCTTTGTTGCTCGTTCACTATCTAGTCTGCTTTGTTGCTCGTTCACTATCTAGTCTGGCTTTGTTGCTCGTTCACTATCTAGTCCGGTCTTTGTTGCTCGTTCACTATCTAGTCTGGCTTTGTTGCTCGTTCACTATCTAGTCTGGCTTTGTTGCTCGTTCACTATCTAGTCTGGCTTTGTTGCTCGTTTACTATCTAGTCTGGCTTTGTTGCTCGTTCACTATCTAGTCTGGCTTTGTTGCTCGTTCACTATCTAGTCTGGCTTTGTTGCTCGTTCACTATCTAGTCTGGCTTGTTGCTCGTTCACTATCTAGTCTGGCTTTGTCCTCGTTCACTATCTAGTCTGGCTTTTTGTGCTCATTCAACATCTGAGTCATGGCTTTGTTGCTCGTTCACTATCTAGCCTGGCTTTGTTGCTCGTTCTCTGTCTAGTCTGGCTTTGTTGCTCGTTCACTATCTAGTCTGGCTCTGTTGCTTGTTCACTATCTACCTGGTTTGTTGTCTTGTTCACTATCTAGCCTGGCTTTGTTGCTGTTTATTGTGGCCTGGGTTTGGTTGCTCGTGGTATCTAGTCTGGCTTTGCTGCTCGTTCACTAATCTAGTCTGGCTTTGTTCTCTCTCACTATCTAGTCCTGGGTTTGTTGCTCGTTCACTATCTAGTCTGGCTTTGTTTCCTCGTTCACTATCTAGTCTGGCTTTGTTGCCTGATTCCTTTCATCTCTATTGTTTGCTCAGTTCACTCTCTGCAGGCTTTGTTGCTGTTCACTATCTAGTCCTGGCCTTGTTGCTGTTCACTATTAGTCATCTCTTTGTGCTCGTTCCTCAGCCTGTCTTTGTTGTCGTTCATTATCTAGTTCTGGCTTGTTGCTCATTCTCTTACTTTCCTAGCTCTGGCTTTTGTTGCTCGTTTCACTTTCTAGCGTGCTTTGTTGCTATGTCACTATCTAGCTGGTCTTTGTTGCTCGTCATTACTTGTCTGTGTTATGTTGTTCGTTCATATCTGTCTGGCTTTGTTTTCGTTCATATCTCAGTCTGGCTCTTTGCTACGTCACTATCTACTGGCTTTGTTGCTCGTTTCACTATCTGTCTCATTTGTTGCTCGTCACCATCTAGTCTGGCTTATTGCTCGTTCAATATCTAGTCTGGCTTTGTTGACTGTTTCACTATCTAGTCTTGGCTTGTTGTCGTTCACTTTTTCGTCTGCTTTGTTGCTCGTTCACTCTAGCATGCTTGTTTTCGTTCACTATCTAGTCGGGCTTTTGTTGCTCGTTCACTATATAGTCTGGCTCTGTTGCTCGTTCACTATCTATCTGGCTTTGTTTGTCGTTCACTATCTAATCTAGCTTTGTTGCTCGTTCACTATCTAGGCCCACTTTGTTTGCTCGTTCACTATCTGGCCTGGCTTTGTGTTGTTCACTGTTAGTCGAGTTGTTGCCTTCACATCTAATCCGGCTTTGGCTCGTTAAATATCTAGCCTGGGGTTTTTGCTGTTCACTAATATCTGGTTTTTTTTTCTCGTCGTATCTACCCGTTTGTTCTCGTCAATTTTAGCCTGGCTTTGTTTTCTTCACACTATCCTTACTTTGTTGCTCGTTCACTATCTAGTCTTGCTTTGTTTCTCGTTTTCCCATCTACTGGCTTTGTTGCTCGTTCACTAATTTGTCTGGCTTTTTGCTCGTTCACTCTAGTCCGGCTTTGTTCTCGTTCACTATCTAGTCTGGCTTTGTTGCTCGTTCACTGTCTAGTCTGGCTTTGTTGCTCGTTCACTATCTAGTCTGGCTTTGTTGCTCGTTCACTGTCTAGTCTGGCTTTGTTGCTCGTTCACTATCTAGTCTGGCTTTGTTGCTCGTTCACTATCTAGTCTGGCTTTGTTGCTCGTTCACTATCTAGTCTGGCTTTGTTGCTGGTTCACTATCTTGTCTGGCTTTGTTGCTCGTTCACTGTCTAGTCTGGCTTTTTTTGCTCGTTCCCCTATCTATCTGGCTTTGTTGCTCGTTCACTATCTAGTCTGGCTTTGTTGCCGTTCACTATCTAGTCCCGGGCTTTGTTGCTCGTTCACTTCTAGTCTGGCTTTGTTGCTTTCCCATCTATCTGCTTTGTTGCTCGTTCACTGTCTACCCGGCTTTGTTGCTCGTTCATATCTAGTCCCGGGTTTTTGCTCGTTCACTATCTAGTCTGCTTTTTGCTCGTTCCTTCTAGTCTGGCTTTGTTGGTCGTTCACTATCTCTTTTGGCTTTGTTTCTCGTTCACTATCTATCTGGCTTTGTTTCTCGTTCACTATCTAGTCTGGCTTTGTTGCTCGTTCACTTCTAGTCTTGGCTTTTTGCTCGTTCCTATTAGTCCCGCTTTGTTGCTCGTTCACTATCTAGTCTGGCTTTGGTTGCCGTTCACTTCAGTCTGGCTTTGTTGCTCGTTCACTATCTAGTCTTCTTTTTTGCTCGTTCACTATCCCAGTCTGGCTTTTTTGCTCGTTCACTTTTCTAGTCGGCTTTGTTGCCCTTTTCCCTAAACTAGCTGGCTTTGTTGCTCGTTCACTTCGTCTGGCTTTGTGCTCGTTCATATATCTTGGGTTTGTTGCTCGTTCACTATCTAGTCGGTTCTTTTTTCTCGGGTTCACTATCTAATTGTGGTTTTGCCGGCACGTCCTAGGGCCCCTTCCCCCTTTTTGCTTTTACTTTCCCTTTTGCCTTTTTGTTGTACCCTTGTTCACTTTGGGATTTGTTTTCACTATTTACACACTTGCCTCAGCTTTGGCTTCACTATTTAGGATCTGCTTTGTTTTTCCGTACTCGCCTGGGTTTGTGTTTTTGTGTTTTTGTTGGGTTGTTTTGTGTTTGGTGGTTGTGTGTGTATGTTGTTGGCTTTTGTTGCTCCCCTTGGTTTAATCAGTCATTGCTTGGTTTTGCTCGTTCTATCTAGCCTGCTTTGTTGCTCGTTCCCTTTTAGTCTGGGTTTGTTTTTTCATTCACTACTCCTCTTTGTTGCTGTTCCCCTATCTAGTCTGCTTTGTTGCTCGTTCGCTTTTAGCCTGGCTTTGTTTCTCGTTCACTATCTAGTCTGGCTTTTTTTCTTACGTCTGGCTGGCTTTGTGCTCTTCACTTCTAGTCTGGCTTTGTTGCTCTTTACTATCTAGTCTGGCTTTGTTGCTCGTAAATATCTAGTCTGGCTTTGTTGTCGTTTCATATCTAGTCTGGCTTTGTTGCTCGTTCATATCTTCTGGCTTTGTTGCTCTTTTACTTCTAGCTGGCTTTGGGTTTCTCGTTCACTACTTTCTGGCTTTGTTCTCGTTCACTATATCTGGCTTTGTTTCTCCCTTCACTACTAGTCTTTGGGTTGTTGCTCGTTCACTATCTAGTCTGGCTTTGTTGCCGTTCCTATCTAGTCTGGCTTTTTTGCTCGTTCACTATCCCAGTCTGGCTTTGTTGCTCGTTCACTATCTAGTCTGCTTTTTGCTCGTCACTATCTAGTCTGGCTTTTTTTTCGTTCATTTGTCTGGCTTTGTTGCTCGTTCACTATCTATCTGGCTTTGTTGCTCGTTCACTATCTAGTCCCCGCTTTGTTGCTCGTTCACTATCTAGTCTGCTTTGTTGTCTTACTGTTAGTCGGCTTTGTGCTCGTTCACTATCTAGTCTGGCTTTTGTTGCTCGTTTAATATCTAGTCTGGCTTTGTTGCTCGTTCCTATCTAGCCCGGCTTTGTTGCTCGTTCCTTACCTTTTTCTTACGTCTGGTCTTTGTTGCTCGTTCACTATCTAGTCTGGCTTTGTTGCTCATTTACTATCTAGTCTGGCTTTGTTGCTCGTTCACTATCTAGTCTGGCTTTGTTGGTCGTTCATTATCTAGTCTGGCTTTGTTGCTCGTTCATATCTAGTCTGGCTTTGTTGCTCGTTCACTATCTAGTCCCGGCTTTTTTGCTCGTTCACTATCTAGTCCCGGCTTTGTTGCTTTTTTTCACTATCTAGTCTGGCTTTGTTTGCTCGTTTCACAATCTAGTCTGGCTCTGTTGCTCGTTCACTATCTAGCCGGTCTTTGTTGCTCGTTCACTATCCTGTCTTCCTATGTTGCTCGTTCACCATCTAGCATGGCTTTATTGCTCGTTCAATATCCAGTCTGGCTTTGTTTCTATTTCACTATCTAGTCTGGCTTTGTTGCTCGTTCACTACATAGCATGGCTTTGTTTTTCGTTCACTATCTAGTCGGGCTCTGTTGCTCGTTCACTATATAGTTGGGCTTTGTTGCTCGTTCACTATCTGGCCTGGCTTTGTTGCTCGTTCACTATCAAGTCTGGCTCTGTGGCTCGTTCACTATGTAGCCGGTCTTTGTTGCTCGTTCACTATCTAATCTTGCTTTGTTGCTCGTTCGCTATCTAGCTTGACTTTGTTGCTCGTTCACTATCTAGCCTGACTTTGTTGCTTGTTCACTATCTAGTCTGAGTTTGTTGCTCGTTCACCATCTAATCTCGCTTTGCTGCTCGTTAACTATCTAGCCTGGCTTTTTAGCTGTTCACAACTATCCCGGTTTTCTCGTTCCTAATGTAGCTGCTTTGTTGCTCGTTCAACTGTCTAGTCTGGCTTTGTTTTTCATTCACTATCTAACCTTACTTTGTTGCTCGTTCCTATCTATCTTGCTTTTGTTCGTTCGCTACTAGCCTGCTTGTTGCTCGTTTACTTTTCTTTCTGGCTTTCTTTTTCATTCAGTCGGCCTTGGCTTTTTGCTCTTCACTACTATCTGGCTTTGTTTCTCGTTCACTTCTGTCTGGCTTTGTTTTCTCGTTCACTATCTCCTGGGTTTTTTTGCTCGTTTACTATCTAGCCGGGTTTGTTGCTCGTTCCTTCTATCGGGTTTGTTGCTCGTTCACTTTTTCTGGGTGGTTTCTTTTCACTATCTACCCCGGTTTTTTGCTCGTTCAAACCTGGTTTTGCTCGTTCAAATTTTACCGGCTTTGTTGCTCGTTTACTATCAGTCTGTCTTTTTGCTCGTCCTACTTCGGCTTTGTTGTTTTGTTCACTAAGTCGGCTTGTTGCTCGTTTACTATCTAGCTGGCTTTTGCTCGTTCACTTCTGTCTGGCTTTGTTGCTCGTTTAATCTATTTGGGGTTTGTTGCTCGTTCCTTTTTCCCGACTTTTTTTCCCTTATTCACTGGTTTGGTCGGCACTTCAGTTTTTTGTTGTTTCAAAAATTAGCCCCGGCCCCCCTTAAAAATCCTTCCCTTTTTTTTTTTCCCCCCAGTTGGTTTTTGGAAAATTTCCCCTTTTTTTTTTCATTTTTGTCCCCTTTTTTCCTTTAATTTTGTTTGGGTTTTTTTCACTAAACCCCTTTTTTTCCCAATCTGCTCTTTTTTCTTTAAAAAACTATTTTGGTTTGGGCTTAAAGCTGGGGTTTTTACTGTTACTTCTGCCGGTTTTTTTGTGTTTTTTTTGTTGGTTGTTGTGTTTTTGTTGGTTTGTTTTTTTTTTGTTTGTTTTTGGGGGTTTTTAAATCTGGTGTTTTCTCATACCTTTGGTGGTTTGCGGTTTCCATCATTGCGGCCCCGTCTACTGGCGGGTTTTTTCGTTTACTATCCCTGCTTTGTTTTCTTTTCTTCGTTTTTTTGTTGTGTTTCCCACCTACCCCCCTTTCGTTCCACTCCCTGGTTTGTTGGTTATTATTACCCTCTTTTTTGCCCCTTCACCCGGTTTTTCTCGTACCCCCTATCTCTTCGCATTCCTCTAGTTTTTTTTTTCATTAACGGTTTGTTCTCGTTTACTAATCCTACCTTTTTTTTCCCCCGAACTAGTTGGTTGGGCCTTCTCTTTTCCGGCTTTTTTGCCGTTCCCCCACTGGTTTTTTTGCCCTCACATTAGCCGGGTTCTGTTACAAGTTTTTTTCCCGACTATTCCGTTTTTTTTGTTTCTTATTTCTAGTCTCCTTTGCTCGTTTTTTTTTATTGGCTTTGTTGCTCGTTATCTCCTCGGTTCCTTTTCCTAGGGTTTTTTTCCCTTTGCTTATCCCGTCTGGTTTTGTTTTTCTTCTTATCCCTTTTTTTTGTTTTTTTTTATTACCCTTTGGGGCCTTTTCTGCACTTTACCTTCTTTGTTCCGCATATCCGCTTTTTTGTTCCGTACCATTTCCCATCTGTTAATTGTAAGAAATTACAACACCAATGGCAGCGCAGCGCCTCCATAGGCCTCCTTCCCCTCGATGTTTCAGACAAGAAATTTGTGACTTTTCCCTCGCCTTTTTCAGTTTGTACCATTGTTTCTCACTTGTGGGATTGTTCACTATCCTTGACACAAACACTGACCTCAGCTTGAGACTAAAAAAACACTATGGTTAGGGAGCCTGCTTTAGCTGTTACACTGGTGACTGCGTGCAGGTGTATGTGTGTGTGTGTGTGTGTGTGTGTGTGTGTGTGTGTGTGTGTGTGTGTGTGTGTGTGTGTGTGTGTGTGTGTGTGTGTGTGTGTGTGTGTGTCTGTGTGTACTCACACAATTGTGTGGTTGCAAGGGTCGAGTCATTGCTCCTGGCCACGCCTCTTTACTGGTCGCTACTACGTCACTCAATCCCTGCTCCGTGAGCTTTATCATACCTGTTCTTTAAGCTATGTATGGATCCTGACTTCACCACCTCACTTTTCCGAGTATTCCACTCCCTGACAACTCTGTTACTGAAGAAATACTTATTAACATCTCTGTGACCCCTTGTCACTGTGTATCATCTCTGGAACATCTTATCTCTGTCCAACTTGTCGATTCCTCTCAGTATTTTATGTTTTTATCATGTGATCCCTGTCCCTCCTGTCCTCCAGTGCTGTCACGTCAATTTCCCTTAACCTTTCCTCTTAGCTCAGGGACTAGTTTCGTTGCAAGCACTTTCTCTATTTCCCAGACGTGCTTGCCTAAGTGTGGGCTCCAAACTGGTGCTGCATACTCCAATATAGGCCTGAAGTACATGGTGTACAGAGTTCTCAACGACTAATTACTGAGATGTCGTAAAAGTATTCTTAAGTTTACTAGTCTCCTATATGCTGCAGTAATTATTTCGTTGATATGCTCCTCAGATGTGCTCGGTATTATACTCACTCCAAGGATCCTTTTTCTTGAGTGAGATTTGTAGTCTTTGGCCCCTTAGGCTGTATTCTGTCTGCGGTCTTTGCTCTTCCCTGATCTTCTTGACTTTGCACTTGGCTAAATTGAACTCTAGAAGCCAATTGCTAGACCAAGCCTGTTGCCTGTCCAGATTCCTTTGTATTCCTGCATAGTCAGACTCTTTGTCACGTACCATGACTCACTGTTAACTTCATGTCAAGTAATCTGTGATGCACTGAAGTGACTTCTCTTTATACATGCCTGGTCCTCCAGCTTTTGCACTAATCTCTTGCGTGGAACTATGTCAAAAACCTTCTTACAGTTCAAGAAAACACGACTTACCCACATCTCTCTCTCTTGTCTTACTGCCGTCACCCTGTAATAGAACTCCAGTAGATTTGTGAAACAGGATTTCCCATTTCTGGATCTAGGCTTGTCGTCATTGATCTCATTTCTTTCCAGGTGCTCCACCACTCTTCTGATAATCTTCTCAATAACTTTGTATACTATACACTATACATGTCAATGATACTGGTCTGTAGTCTAATATTGCAAGTTTGTCTCTCTTTTTAAAAACTGGGAGTACATTTCCTGTCTTTCATATCTCATGTAGTCGCCCTGCTTCGATATATGTGTTGAAGATTGTTTGTGGTACACTGGGCGTTTCTGCTCCCTCTCTGAGATATGTTGTCCGGCCCCATCACCTTTGAGTTAACTAGTTTGCTTGGCAACCTCTTCACCTCCTCCTTAGTTGTATGTATTGTGTTTAGTACTTGATGGCGTAGCCCACAACTCTGACTTTCTGGAGTCTTTTCTGTCTCCACTGTGAATACTTGTGAATCTCCTGCTCAGCTCCTAACATCTTCATTTCTCCGTTTTTTTCTTCCTCATCCTGATTACCTGGTCTTTGACTCTTGTTTTCCTCCTGATGTGACTGTACAACGGCTTTGGGTCTTACCTTCCTTACCTGTTTACCTGGAGTTTACCTGGAGAGAGTTCCGGGGGTCAACGCCCCCGCAGCCCGGTCTGTGACCAGGCCTCCTGTGCATATACTTTTTTTTCAATAAACTTGAGAAAAACGCAAGTTATTTTTTTGTTAAACCAGTTATCACAAAAAAAAAATATTACATTTTCCTTATGAACTTTAATTTTATAAAAGAGAAAGATATTATTAATGGTGTATATTATAATAATAACCATGAGGGAGCGCTAAATCTGTAGGATTATAGAGGCTCAAATCAGGGAACCGAAGCACAGATCGAATTCCCTAGATCAAGAGCCCCTCACCAGCGTCAAGGAACCTCCGTTGAGGGGAATAATGATGTATAATAATTTTATGTAGGGGCTCCCTGAGACATGAAAATTATTTCAAGGGTAAAAAAGTTGAGAAACTCTGATCTATACTGACACTGGACTGAGGGAAGAAGTTCACTTGGGTTACGTTATTTGCCTCTGACAGAATACTATAATACAGTAATTATTAGTTACAATTCCTACCTATTAGAGGTCCGGGTCAGACGGTAGAATCTCAGTGGGACAGTTATATAGTTTTTCTGAGTAATTTTTTTTTCTGAATCGTGTAAAATTTGGGAGAAAATGAAAGTTCAAGTTAGTGAAGAATTGTAAATTGTTGGTTAATGTGTGATTTTACTTAGTGAAAATAGTGTAAATTCTAGTGAATGAATCATTTCATTTAGTGAAATTAAACAAAGTTTGGTGATTGAGGTGTAATGGTGTAAAGACTGATGGCATGTGTGGCTTCATTTGGGGAAACATTGTAAAGATTATAGGGACACTTGGTTTGGAATGACCTCGTAGTACAAACTCCGTAGTTCCAGGAATAGTTTCATTTCAAATGATAGCACTTTCTCTATTTTCTAGAGGTGTTTGACCAGGTGTAGGTTCCACACTGGCGCTGCATACTCTGATATGGGCCTGACGCACACGGTGTACATATAGTCTTGTGAATAAGTCCTTAGATGTTGAAACGCTATTCTTAGGTTTACCAGGAGCCCATATATTGCAGTAGTTATTTGCTCAATATGAACTTCGGGAGTTTTGCTCGGCATGATCCTCACACCAAGATCCTTTTCCTTGAATGAGTTTTGCAGCTTTATACTCCAAGGCTGTACTCCGTCTGCGGTCTTCTTTGTCGTTTTTCCTCAAGCTTCATGACTTTGTACTTGGTGGGGTTAAGCTCCAGGAGTCATAAGTCACACCAGGCTTGCAGCCTGTCTGCATATCTGGAAAAAGCCTTTCGGATTTGTTTTTGAATCGTTCAGCTTTTCATATCCCTTTTTTGATCTCATTCTTAATGGGAATATTTTAATTCATAAGATGATCATCTCCTGTTTACACACCTATAAATTCTTGTCTTCATCCATAAAAGGTGTATGAGCCAAATGTTCATTCAGTTTGGATCATCTATATTCGATGTTATTTCTCAATATGGAATTAATGTTTTTTGATCAGTATGTATAGTATTAAGAAAACTGTCTTAATGATAACTCTCTTCCTTACACCAGACCACTAATGACAGGTGTTCTCTAAGGCCATCGTAATCTGCTAAGCTAAAATCTGGGAGCGTTTCTGAATTATTCCAACCATGATATTTACACTCACTACTCTCCAAATTGTTCCATTGCCTGACAACTCTAAGGTTGAAGAAATACTTTATGTCATCCTTATGACTTATCTGAGTTTTCAACCTTTATTTATGTCCCCTTATTTCTGTATTCCATCGTTCACATATTTCGGCCCTGTCCACCTATTCAATTTCTCTCAGTATTTTTTGTCGTTATCATGACCCTCTCTTCTCTCCCTCCTGTCCTCAAGTGTCTTCAGGTTAAGTTCTGTTAATCTCTCTTCACCTGACATATCTGTGGAAACTTGTGAGCTTCACTACTCTGGCAATTACTGTTGACGCAGGTAACATAAGATTACTTATTCTACCTTCACAATGCTCCTATGATACACTTCTATAGAAAGGTTAACTGAGATGCAGGACCAACATTCATGGTTTCCCCGTGCACAAATCGGAACAGAGTTACTTTTGGTGTGGAGTCTACCCATTCTAACTTGAATTCTATGTGACTTCAACCAGGTAAACCAGGTAAACTCTGTTTTTTCCATATTTTCTGTAACCTTTTGGTATGAACTCCTGTGCCACCCTGCACTTTCTGGTCACTTGTTCGGTCAATTTATTTAATGTCTTTCTCACCGCATCTCATGCAGGAATCGCCTCATATCTGTGTAGTTATTTTTAAAAAGTTTGGCATCTCTCATCCTTCTCGTATTGCTTCATTCTCCACTCTTTACAAGGTATTCGAAACTCAGGACCACGTGATAACTAGCGCCAAAGGGAATTTCATATTTAATATCTCCTATGTCTTAACTGTTCAGGGTGAATATGAGGTCTAACTTTGTTGGAACATCCTCTCTTCTCTCTCTCTCTCTCTCTCTCTCTCTCTCTCTCTGGTTGTATCCCTAATGTGTTAGAGCATGAAGTTTTCCAATACTGTCTCCGGCATCTTATCTTTCCACGTTACTGGCCCCCATGTGGCTCTAGGTCTTCCCAGTCAATCTTGTGATTGAAATTCCTCCATGAGGAGTAACTTTGTCCTACCCATATGCGACCTTCTGGTTACCTCAACTTGTGTATTCACCACTACTCTATTGCTCTCATCCTACTATGAAGTTATCTCCTTCCCTTCTATACAGTTCTCCAATTTCTTCAGAACTCTACTGTTTTTTAATAACCAGTGCAAATCCTCCTTCCCCTCAGTTCCCTCTGTCTTTCTTCAGGATCTGATATTCATTTGGAAAGGTCGAATTAGCTATCATCACAAGGATCTCTGTCTTTGTAAGTGGTATGATGTTTGTGGATGCCTCAGTGATTCATTCTTGCCACTCCTAATCTTATTTGTTATTCTGTCTGTGTTGATGTACCATACCATTAGCTTCCTTTCCTGTACTGTATTTTGAGAGGAGGTAGGGGAGGGTGCTGACTGGGTGTGTGGAAGACAGGGCAGGATATTATGAAAAGTTGCTGTCATTGTGATATTAGTGCTGGGAGAAGTGGGGGCTGTGAAGTGTGATTTGTTTCTGGTTATTGTGATTGGTTGAAATGTTTTGATAAGGGATGAATGAGTTCTGTGAGCATTTGTGGTTGATGTTTCCCCTGAGGCTGAGCTTTCATGTCTGCCGATGCCTGCCCTGTCTCTCTTTCCTTCCTCTCACTCTTAGTTGTTCCCATTCTTTTCCTGTTCTGTTGTGGTCAAGGTACACTCACTGTTATTCTCAGGAGTCCTTTAACAATGGTTTCTGTTGTGGTATCCTGTTCCATACCACTTCTGTCTTGAATGCCAATTTAAATGTACGATTTTTTTCTTCTCAAATTCTTTCTCTGCCTGTGAAAATTTGTTACCTGGACTATGTCCTTCTCTCCTATTGTGATGATGCTCTCAATCTCTTTTTTCTCCCAATGTCTTCTTTCATCGTAGGACGTCCCTTCAACCTCGTGAAGCCCACGAGTAATTATTGACCTCGCCCTCTCTTCATCCTGTTTCTTTTCCCTCCATATTTCTGGATCATGAAGCAGAGTGCTGATTGTAATAATGTTGGTAGAATTACCGACAATATGTAAAGTAAAGGACACAAGTGCAACTAATGTGACATTTTATTGTGGCAACGTTTCGCTCTCCAGGAGCTTTATCGGTAACGGCTTGATAAAGCTCCTGGAGAGCGAAACATTGCCACAATAAAATGTCACATTAGTTGCACTTGTGTCCTTTTACTTTACATAGAGAGTGCTAATGTTGATGTTTTTCAGCACTCTCGTAATAAAAATAATAATAATATTTTAAAAAGTATCAGCTTGCATCGGCCATTTTTTTCACAGATACAGATACAGTAAAAATGGCTGATCACTGCAGATTAGGATAATTTGACACATCCATACTCACAACATATCTGGGCAGAGTAAGAATATTCACTATATAATGTACTTAACATCACAGCATATACAGTCAGAGTGAGAACATTCACAATATACTTACCGTCACAACAAATACAGAGTTAGAACATTTATAATGTACTTACTGTCACAACAAATACAGAGTTAGAACATTTATAATGTACTTACTGTCACAACAAATACAGACTTAGAACATTTATAATGTACTTACTGTCACAACAAATACAGTCAGAGTGAGAACATTCACAATGTACTTGCTGTTATAACAAATACAGAGTCAGATCATTTATAATGTACTTACTGTCACAACAAGTACAGACTTAGAACATTTATAATGTACTTACCGTCACAACAAATACAGAGTTAGAACATTTATAATGTACTTACTGTCACAACAAATACAGACTTAGAACATTTATAATGTACTTACTGTCACAACAAGTACAGACTTAGAACATTTATAATGTACTTACTGTCACAACAAGTACAGACTTAGAACATTTATAATGTACTTACTGTCACAACAAATACAGACTTAGAACATTTATAATGTACTTACTGTCACAACAAATACAGACTTAGAACATTTATAATGTACTTACTGTCACAACAAATACAGACTTAGAACATTTATAATGTACTTACTGTCACAACAAATACAGACTTAGAACATTTATAATGTACTTACTGTCACAACAAATACAGACTTAGAACATTTATAATGTACTTACTGTCACAACAAATACAGACTTAGAACATTATAATGTACTTACTGTCACAACAAATACAGACTTAGAACATTTATAATGTACTTACTGTCACAACAAATACAGAGTTAGAACATTTATAATGTACTTACTGTCACAACAAATACAGTCAGAGTGAGAACACTCGTAGTGTCTGAGGGGGTTAGTGCACATTGTCTTGTCCATGCAGATGCCTGGACATTCAGTAGTGTTGGTACATGTGGTCATGCGTGAAGTACAACACCTGCAGCCAGTGTTACCACATACTCCCACATCACGCTCCTTACTCTCACATAAAGTCCGGCACACTCCATGACTGTCATCACAGACAGTCTGAACATTACACTCTGTTGAACAACACACATGGAACATCTTCAACATCAAATATATGAATATGTTAAACGTCACACATAAAATATGATGAAGAAAATACATGGAGTAAGTTAGAGAACAAATGCTGAACATAAAGAACACGTATATATGCGCCAAGCTCCATGACTGCTTCAGTTCCTTCAAGACTACGGTGCTGTTCACCAGCACCAAGGCTGAAGGACTGATTACCTCATCTCTCGTATATAATTCTTCACATTATGTCCTTTAATTGCAGAGGTAAAACCACTGGCTGGCGACACGTCTACAAATGAAGATATTCAGATATATTTTTTATTTTCTTCCAGACTTTCGTATATAACTTGAGAACGTCATATATAATTGATTTCAACTTTTCAATGTTTGTTTACTATTCCAGGGAAAAAAATCATGGCACTATGGTCATATTCAGATGGCATATGAAACATGTAACTCATTTTGTGTTTCTTGATATAGGTCAATAATTTTCAAAAGCCGTTCCTGCGTTACTATGTTATTGTACTTCAAAAAGGAGACGAGACAATAAATGAAGTATGTTGGTGCACATTTGCCAGTTTTATATTAACAATAATGTAAATAATTCCTTATTAATTCATTTCAAATATTTTCTTTATCACGTCGGCCGTCTCCCACCGAGGCAGGGTGACCCAAAAAGAAAGAAAAAACTTTAATCATCATTCAATACTTTCATCATCATTCATATATAATCATTGTCTTTGCAGAGACGCTCAGATACGAGAGTTTAGATGTCACTCCTAACAATAATATCTCAAACCCCTCCTTTAAAATACAGGCATTGTATTTCCCACCTCCAGGACTCAAGTCCGGCTAACTGGTTTCCTATAATCCCTTCACAAAATATTACCTTGTTCACAATCCATCAGTTCATCAGGCCCCCAAAAAACATTTGTCTCTACTCCTATCTAACACGCTAGTGCATGCTAGCTGGAAGTCCAAATCCCTCGCAAAAAAAATCTTCTTTACTCCCTCCCTCCAACCTTCCCTAGGACGACACCTACCTCGTCTTCCGTCCACTACAGATTTATAAGCTCTTCAAGTCATTCTACTTTATTCCATTCTCTATAAATGACCAAACCACCTCAACAACCCCTATTCATCCCTCTGACTAATACTTTTAGAAATTCTTCGCCTCCTCCTAATTTCCACACTCTGAATTCTCTGCATAATATTTACACCACACATTGCCCTTGGACACAACATCTCCACTGCCTCCTGCATCATCGTTCTTGCAGCATTGACAACCCATGCTTCACACCCATGTAAGAGTGGTAGCACTACTATCCTCTCGTATATTCGCTTCTTTGCCTCTATGGACAACTTTTTTTTGTCTCCACAGACACTTCAAAGCGCCACTCATCTTTTTCCTTCATCATTTCTATAGTTAACCTCGTCCTTCATAAACAGATCTGCTGAAAAGTCAACTGTCAAATATCTGAACACATTTTCTCCTTCCATACTCCCTCCAATGTGACATCCAATTTTTCTTTATCTAAATTGTTTGATACCCTCATCACCTTACTCTTATTTATGTTCACTTTCAACTTTCTACCTTTACACACACTCCCAAACTTGTTCACTAACCTTTGCAATTTTTCTTTAGAGTTTCCCAAAAGCACAGTATCATCAACAAGAAGTAACTGTGTCAACTTCCATTTTGTATTTGATTCCCCATAATTTATTCCTGCCTCTCTCCCCAACACTCTAGCATTTACTTTTTTTGCAACCCCATCTATAAATATGTTAAACAACCATGGTGACATTTCACATCCCTGTCAAAGACCTGCTTATAGTGGGAAGTAATATCGTTCTGTCCTACACACTATAAACCTAGCCTCACTATCCCCATAAAAACTCTTTACAGCATTTAGTAACTTACCACCTATTCCATATACTTACAACATCTGCCACATTGCTCCCCTATCCACTCTATCACATGCCTTTTCAAAATCCATAAATGCAGTGAAATCTTCCGTACCTTATCTAAATATTATTCACAAATATGTTTCAGTATAAACACTTAATTTACACATCCCCTACCCATTATAAAACCTCCTTGTTCATCTGCACTTCTGTTCTCTGTCTTACCTCTGTCTTTACTTGATTATACCAGGTAAAGTGTACCTACTATACCCTTTACCTGGTATACTCAGTAAACTTATTCCCCTATAATTTTTACAATCTCTTTTGTCTCCCTTCCTTTTAAGAACATAAGAACAAAAGAATGGAGGAACACTGCAGAAGGCCTACTGGTCCATACAAGGCAGGTCCATATCAAAGCCACCTCTACTCAAAGCTACCCAAGAATTATGCAAGTCCCACTCAAATCCAACTCCTCTCACTCATGTATTTATCCAACCTAAATTTAAAACTACCCAACGTTTTAGCTTCAATAATCTTACTAGGTATACTGTTCCACTCATCAACTACCCTATTTCCAAACCAATACTTGCCTATATCCTTTCGAAATCTAAACTTATCTAATTTGAATCCATTATTGCGGGTTCTCTATTGGAGAGGTATCCTCAAGACCTTATTTATAACCCCTTTGTTAATACTTTGTTACACGCTCCATTCCAATCCTAGGTACCTTCCCCTCTTTCATTCATTTATTGAACAAAAATACCAACCACTCCAAAGCTATGTACCTCCCTCCTTATATATTTCTTTCATGATCCTGTCAGTTCCAACTTTCATTACACGTAATGCTTTACGCACCTCCCCCACACTCCCATCCTGCTCTTCTTCACTCCTTAAAGATGTTATACCTTCCTGGCCTGTGTAACAAGTTACTGCTTCCTTCTCATCAACATTTGAAAGTTCCTCAAAATATTCCCGTCTACCCAATACCTCCAACTTCCCATCTACTAACTCCTCTATTCTGTTTTTAACTGACAGATCCATTCTTTCCCTAGGCTTTCTTAAACAGTTTTTCTCCAACTTTTTTCTTTTTCTCATTAAAATTTGTTGACAGTGCCTCACTTACTCTATCATTGCTTTCCTTTTGCCCTCTCTTACCACTCACTTCACTTTTCTTTTACCCTCCATATACTTCGTCTTTCTTATATCACTTCTGCTTTGTAAAAACCTCTCATAAGCGACCATTTCTATTTTATTGTACCCTTTACTTCATCATTCCACTAATTACTGCTCTCTCCTCCTGCACCCACCCTCCTATACCCACAAACTTCTGCCCTGCATTCTAGCACTTGCATTTTTAAAACTATCCAACCTCCCCACTACCCATACTTGCACTAGCCCATGTTTTTGCTAATAATTGTTTATATCTCACCCTAACTTCCTCCTCCTTTAGTTTTTAAACTTTCACCTCTCTTTGACTTTTTGTTGCTATTTTCCGATTGCCCCATCTACCCCTTACTCTAGCTGTAGCTTCAAGTAAATAATGATGCGATATATCTGTTGCCCCTTTATAAACATGAACGTCCTGAGGCCTATGCATCAGCCTTTTATCCACCAATACATAATTAACAAACTATTTTCATTACGTGCTATATCATATCTTGTATACTTATTTTTCCTCTTTTTCATGTAATGTGTATTACTTATTACTAAACCTTTTTCTACACATACTTCAATTATAGGCTTCCCATTTTCACTTACCCCTGCTACTCCCTCTACAGCATTTTTACCCATTTTGCCATTTAGGTCCCAACCACAAGTCCTCTCACTTGGTTCAAAACTCCCCAAGCACTCATTCAACATTTGCCAAAATCCTTCTATCTCCTCTACACTTCTCACTTCTCCAGGTGCATAAACATTTGCTGTAACCTACTTTTTATATCCAACCCTTTTTTAGTCCATATAATCCTTGAATTTATACATTTATATTCCCTCTTTTCCTGCCATAACTTATCCTTCAACATTATTGCTAATCCTTCCTTAGCTCTAACTCTATTACAAACCTCTAACCTAATCCCATTTATTTCTCCCCACTGAAACTCTCCTACTCCCTTCAGCTTTGTTTCACTTAGAGCCAGGATATCCAGCTTCTTTTCATTCATAACATCCACAGTTATATCTCATAATTTGCACTACATCCATGCACAATCAAACATCCCACTTTCACGGTTTTCTTATTGTTTATCTAGTAAGCTGTACGGGAAAAGGGATTACTAGCCCATTGTTTCCGCATTTTAGTAGACTTCTACAACACTTATGGCTTAAGGAGGAAAATAATAACAAGAACTGTTAAGATAAAATCAAAGAAAACTCAGATGAATGTGCATACATATACATGTACATGCATGTGTAGCGTCAGCTACGTGTAAGTAAAAGCAGCAAAATATACCTGTTATCTTGAGTGTTTAAGACACGCAAAAAAAACACACCAGCCCTGTCTCACACTCATTTGGTAGGACAGTAGAACCTCCCTGAGTGGTTGTTGTCTACCAACCTACTACCACAGGATAGTAGAACCTCCCTGAGTGGTTGTTGTCTACCAACCTACTACCACAGGACAGTAGAACCCCCCTGAGTGGTTGTTGTCTACCAACCTACTACCACAGGACAGTAGAACCTCACTGGGTGGTTGTTGTCTACCAACCTACTACCACAGGACAGTAGAACCTCCCTGAGTGGTTGTTGTCTACCAACCTACTACCACAGGACAGTAGAACCTCCCTGGGTGGTTGTTGTCTACCAACCTACTACCACAGGACAGTAGAACCTCACTAGGTGGTTGTTGTCTACCAACCTACTACCACAGGACAGTAGAACCTCACTGGGTGGTTGTTGTCTACCAACCTACTACCACAGGACAGTAGAACCTCCCTGGGTGGTTGTTGTCTACCAACCTACTACCACAGGACAGTAGAACCTCACTAGGTGGTTGTTGTCTACCAACCTTTCTACCCCAAACAGAGACCTCATGGGTGGGTTGTTGTCTACCCAAACCCACTACCCCGGACCGTAGAACCTCACAGGGGTTTTTTTGTCTACCACCTTACCACAGAACATAGACCTCATGGTGGTTGTTGTTACCAACCTACTACCACAGGCAGTAGAACCTCCTGGGGGTTGTTGTTACCAACCCATTACCACAGAATAGTAGACCTCATGGGTGGTTGTTGTCTACCAACCTACTACCCCGGGCAGTAAAACCCCACTAGGGGGGTTGTTGTCTACCCAACCATACCACAGAACAGTAACCTCACTGGGGGTTGTTGTCTACCAATACTACACGAACAGTAGAACCCCACTGGTGGTTGTTGTTTCCAAACCCACACCAAGGGCAGTTTAAAACCTCCCTGAGTGATTGTTGTCTACCCAACTACTACCCCGGACAGTAAACCTACTAGGTGGTTGTTGTCTACCAACCACTACCACAGAACAGTAAAACTCACGGGTGGTTGTTGTCTACCCAACCTACTACCACAGAACGTAAACCCCCACTGGGTGGTTTTTTGTCTACCAACCCATACCCAGAACATGAACCTCACTGGGGGGTTTGGGTTTTCTCCAACCCACTACCACAGGACGTAGAAATCCCTGGTGGGTTTTGCTACCAACCTATACCACAGGACAGTAGAACCCCCCTAGGGGTTTTTTGTCTACCCAAACCCACTACCCCCAGAACAGTAGAACCTCACTGGGTGGTTTTTGTCTACCAACCTACTACCACGGACGTAAACCCCCTGAGTGGTTGTTGTTACCAACCCACTACCAGGACAGTAGAACCCCATAGGGGGTTGTGTCACCAACCTACTACCACAGGACAGTGAACCTCCCGGGTGGGGGCTATCAAACCCACTACCACAGGGCGTGAACCTCATAGGGGGTTGTTGTCTACCCAAACCCACTACCACAGAACAGTAAAATACGGGGGTTGTTTTTACCAACCTACTACCACAGAACGTAAACCTCATGGGTGGTTGTTTTTTCTACCCAAAACTACCAAAACAGTAGAACCCCACTGGGTGGTTTTGTCTACCAACCTATTACCACAGAAAAGGACCTCCTGGGTGGTTTTTGGGTTCCAACCTACTACCACAGGACATTAGACCTCATGGTGGTTGTTGTTACCCCCCTACTCCCCAGAACAAGACCTCAATGGGGGGTTTTTGTCTACCAACCTACTCCAAGGACCGTAGAAAAACCCCATAGGTTTGTTGTCTACCAAACCCACTACACAGAACAGAGACCTCACTGGGTGGTTGTTTCTACCAACCCACTACCACAGGACAGTAGAACCTCCCTGGGTGGTTGTTGTTCCAACCTTTTACCCCCAGAATAGTAGACCTCCACTGGGTGGGTTTTTGTCTACCCAAACCCACTACCACAGGACGTAGAACCTCATAGGTGGTTGTTTTTACCAACCCTACCAAGAACAGTAGACCCACTGGGGTTTTTTCCATGATATAACTGATAACTGCGGTCACTTATCAGCTTGAATCTAGCATAACTGGTTTGTTGTCCTGAACATAAAGTTTTTGTAGTTATTTGCTGCATGTGTCCCAATTTACCAATTGTTATAAAGAAATGTATTGATTTATGTTCAATAACTAATGAAGAGATAACTCTATGGACTGTGTACTGAATATGTAAAATCAACATTATCCTATAATGAGACTGTTATAGATCTTGGTATCATTTGATTCAGAACAATGATATTGAGTCCATTACCAGATTTTAGTTTCAATATAAATGCTTGAAAAACTTCTGATCGGCTTCATGTTATCATCCCGGGTTTATCGTTCACAGAAGAGGGTTAGTATCGTTATTATAGTGTAGATGACTACTTCTTAATCTAATTTAAAAAATGCTGTGATTTTTTTCGCTGAAGTATCTTGACTACGCATCCTTCGTACAACTGACGTCATTAATGATTGCAACATCTAATACGAAGGTTGATACAATATACAGAACGTTTATACTTTTTTAATTGTTTTTTAAAACAGTATAAAAATACAAGAATGTATAAATATAGTAAAATAATACAATACTAGGACATGAACAAAGATTTTCTAAGTGGCGCAAAGCGAATACAGTAAATTAGAAGTACCATATAAAAGCCACTGTGACAACTCTAACACACAAAATACAAACATACCATCCACTATCACGTATACTACAGAATGCTAATATAGCAGTCATGTACACCAAAAACTAGGCATTCTCTCCGTCTGCCAACACTTACCTAACTAGAAAATTATATTCCAAAAAAAATAAAGGTGTCAGAGACTTAGATGATATACAATCGTACATCAGACATTAATGTAGGCTACTGGTCCTGTTCCTCTCAATGGCTTAATAATAGGTATTTACAATTCAATGTTGATGCAAGAACCAAGTAACAAAAACATACAAAAATAAAAACAGTGTCACAAAATGTAAAAGATTTACCATCTCAAGAAAAAGAAAAGAATTACACATGCAAGCCTCTGCATATAGGACACACACGCTTGCAAAACATCAATAATACTGCTACCACACATGGAACTCAAGGTCCTTCACAACTTTGAAAAATACATTAATAGACATAGTATATAGTGCTATTGAAAAACCATACGACGCAACATAATGTATAAACAAGATAATAAAGAACAAATATCGATCTGCGAAGCACACCAGAACACAAAAACAAGAAGATACAACGCCTCGGCAATGCAAAAAAAACTCGTGTATACCATCTGCCTTGTATCGAGGCTTAAAGACGTCGATACAGTTCCAACAAGATGTGTGCAACAAAGCACTAAAATCAGATATGGTTTCGTCTCCATCACATAGGAAAAACACACAATACACAAGACTACACAGCAGTCACTCACTAGCATTCACAAGTAGAGACAGCTGACCAGCCCATAATAATACCCCTGAATACTCACACTATTCTCAAATCACGTAACTCGATGGCTTTATACCCTGAAGGGAAGTCCCTCTCCCATCTTCCCTCATATTCCAACTTATTTCGACATTTTGTCCTATAAAAACTCCCCCCTAAAACCCGAATCCTACTGGTACCATCGACATGCCTCATAACCCATGATGCGTGAAGATAATCAGCAACGATGTACGACACCGCACGTTGAACTCTCACGTCCACCCCACCCACATCAAAACTCAACGTCTGTAGCACCGACAACCCTCCCCCAACCCATCAAACGCAAAACCCTATCAAACCACTCGTGTACCACACCAAAACTCTCGCAGAAATACACAGTATGAAAAGCAAACTCATCCATCCCGCCCTCCAAACGCCTATTATACAATACTACCCTAGACGGCAAAATCCTAAGTAAAAATTTAAAAACCACTTCCTTTACATTAGCAGTCAGACACAGTAGTTTAACCCTCCCCCAAATATCACCCCACGCATACACGGGGTGCATTAGTTCGACTCGCGCCACGACTCTCCCCATACCCGCCCATTCTAAGGTACACAATTTAACACACTGTCCATCCCTCGACTACTTCGACTAGTGGATGGTACCACTATGACCCCGCCTCCATCTGCTTCACGTCACCTCACTACAGTATATAAGCCACGTCTACGGCCCTATGCTGTACATTCTACAAGATTGATGGACTGAACACATCGACTCCAGGTTGAGGGACTGATTACCTCATTCTCCTCCTCTCCTTACGCCTTCCTCTTTGTATTGGACTGATGAAGCCACTGTGTGGCGAAACGTTTCCTGAATAAAGATTCCCATATGCTGCATAAGTGTCTCAATCTTCAACTTGTCGGTTTTTCAAACCATTCATCACAACTGTCAGACACGGCAGCATCATGGGGTCTTGTTACAAAGAATTCTTCAACACTTGTTCAACCTTTGGACGAAGACCTACTTCGACTAGTGGATGGTACCACTATGACCCCGCCTCCATCTGCTTCACGTCACCTCACTACAGTATATAAGCCACGTCTACGGCCCTATGCTGTACATTCTACAAGATTGATGGACTGAACACATCGACTCCAGGTTGAGGGACTGATTACCTCATTCTCCTCCTCTCCTTACGCCTTCCTCTTTGTATTGGACTGATGAAGCCACTGTGTGGCGAAACGTTTCCTGAATAAAGATTCCCATATGCTGCATAAGTGTCTCAATCTTGAACTCATTGCTGCAGATTCTGAGTGCGCGCAGGAAGAAGCCTGTAATTACACCACGTTTATTTTTGGTGTCGTGGTGAGAGTAGAAGTGGAGAAGATCGTTTTGGTTGCTGGGTTTTCGATAGACTTTAAAACGAAGTTTATGGTCAGCTTTGCAGAGAAGAACATCAAGGAAAGGAAGAGTGTTGTCGACTTCTTCTTCAAGTGTGAACTGGACTGAGGGCTCGATCTGGTTGAGCTTGTCTTGGAGAGCTTGAACGTTGAAGCATCTGGGAGTTATGAGGAGAATGTCGTCAACATAACGGAGCCAGGTGACAGACGAAGGAATAATGTTGGAGAAACTCTCGACTTCCAGATGTTCCATGTATAGGTTCGCCAGGACGGCACTGAGTGGCGAACCCATGGGTAGCCCAAAAGTCTGCTGAAATAGGTGATTTTCGAAAGAGAAACACGTAAAACCAACACATAGTTCAACAAGGTCGATGAAATCGCTGGCTGGAATAGGAAGATCAAGTGAATCGTCAATTTTCCTGCGCAAGAGATCGATGGCTTGTGTAGTTAGGCGATCAACCACCGGCCACCACTCCGCACCTACCCCATCCCCCACTCACTCCCCCATCTCCATAAGCTTTGATATTTTTCTTTATTAACACACAGCCCAGTCGCCTTACCAAATCCACCAACAAGTCTCGCTACATTACGTAAGATTTCCCTCGTACGTAGGAACACTGTTATATCATCCATGTAACCCACAAGGGCCACTCGGACACTACCCGAACCCCAAGAAGATTTCACACCACTTCCAATTACAGCCCAGTAAAAAGGGTTTTGCAAACTTACAAAGAGCATTTGGGACAAAGGACAACCCTGACGGATGCCCTTGATCAGCTATAAAAAAAACACCTAGCCTCTCATTAACTTGCACTTTAAAACCCACCCCATTGTACAACGAACAGGCCCACGTGACGACCTCATTCCCAAATCCCTGCCATCTCGTAAACTTCCATAGGACTTCCCTTTCCACACTATCAAACACAGCTCTCCAATCTAAAGCCAGAATACCACCCCCTTCCCCTCCCTGCATTCCTCGACAAACTCCCTGATATTCCCATGACCATCATACCTGGCACACCAAACTGTCCTACATGTATCACCTTTTCAAACACCCTTAATCCTATTCATCAAAATTTTTGCATATATCTTATAGTCACAGCACATCAATGAAATGGGACGAAAGTCCTCCATCGTTAATGGCGGGTCACGTTTCTTAACTAAAACCAACACCGCAGTACACTATAACGGACCTAACACCACACCCATCTTCAAGGCATTGAGTAGTACACAAATAACCCGCACATAAAAGACAGAAGCTTACGACGACGTTTCGGTCCGACTTGGACCATTGACAAAGTCACATGTGACTTTGTCAATGGTCCAAGTCGGACCGAAACGTCGTCGTAAGCTTCTGTCTTTTATGTGCGGGTTATTTGTGTATCGTTCCAGTCACGGTATTGTGCCTTTTTGTTATTTATGCATTGAGTAGGCGAACCATAAAACCTCGTAGTATCTCCCAATACAAAATTGACAGGGGATACCATCAATGTCTGCTGCCTTCCCCTTACTCATTCCTAGTAGCATCTCCCACACCTCTGGCTCAGTTATAGGCCCACCCATGAGACGGCGATCTTGATCATATAACTCGCATTGTATTCCCCTCCCCAGTTCCTGAACTGCTTCCTCGTTCACGCCTTTACTCCTCATTTGGAGCCTAAGCCTACTCCATGCATCCACATAAAACTTATCCCTTCGGTTGTCGTTAAGACCTGTCCTGCACTATACTCGTCTACTGCTTCATGTACCACTAAACTCATAATTCTGGTCGCCTTATGCCTTTGTGTTTGACTTCGTAAGACACATGCAGACGGCTTATCACCCAACAAGACCTCCTAATCCCTTCCTGTAATGTGTGCCCCATCGAAACGCCCATTTTTCATAACCTGAATCTGATCGTTAATAGCTTCAATTTCTTCCACTGGGTAAATCCCACTCACCTTACCCTGCGCATAACGCTGTAGTTGACCCTCCAGATATCTCATGATATCATACTCCATGCGATTGGCTTCTCTGCCTCAATGCACGTGAAAAATCCTTAATTTGAGGCTTCACAACCTCATCCCACCATCTCACTAAATCCCACCCCTCCCCTGAGTCAACTCCTGTAGATGCCCATAGGTACGTGAACAGTGCCCTATCATCCGTATTCCGAAGCAGCCTCGTATTCAACTTCCAGGAGACCCCTCATTCTAACTCCACCAGGACGCCCCGATTGTTCGGAGAAAATGACATTCAATACACTCACCTTGGTTACGACCACCCTCCGGGACACGTTCAACCTGTCTAAATGCGCCGCATAACGTCTATGCATGAAAGTATGCTCAATCCCCCATTCCAAACCTACCCCAACATCCATCAACCCCAGCTCAGACAACAAATCACCCAAAAAAAGCAAACGATAACCCGCCCCCCCTCGGTTCAACATCTTTACGGGGCACCACACAATTCCAGTCTCCACCAACCACTGTAATTTCCGGCAGGGATCTCAATTAACATCACTAACAAAAGTATTTTTATAATTAACATGTTCAGCCGGCCCATAAACTCCAACAAAACCCACCCATCTACTACCCCAGTCCCCCACCGCTCATATCACCCGACCCTCGCCCCCCTTCTCCCAATTCTCATCACAAATGGGTTGATTGCTTTTATTAACTCTACTACTCCACCTTTCAGGCGCCTTGAGAAGGTTGAAGAATTGAGACACTTATACAACACATGGGAATCTTTATTGAAGAAACGTTTCACCACACAGTGGATTCATCACTCCAATACAAAGAAGAAATGGGTAAGGAGAGGAGGAGTTTGAGGTAATCAGTCCCTCAGCCTGGGACTGATTACCTCAAACTCCTCCTCTCCTTACCCATTTCTACTTTGTATTAGACTGATGAAGCCACTGCGTGGCGAAACGTTTCTTCAATAAAGATTCCCATATGTTACATAAGTGTCTCAATTCTTCAAGTTGTCAGCTTTCAAAATCATTCATCACATCTGTCAGACACTGCAAAATCTTGAGTGGGTTACATAAAGGGCATAACCATCCATCTCAAACGAACTTCCTGCCTTATGGTTATGTTCTTGTAAAAAACACACATCCACATCAAAACGATTCAGCCACTCAAGCACTTGCACACGCTTCCAGGCAGATTTGAAACCATTAACATTAATAGTTACACACCTAATCAATCTAAAGGTGGCTTTCCTCTAGGGACCACCACTCTTTTTCCATCCTTGGGCCGAATAGTGCCCAGTTTTCTCCCTGCACCTTTGGCAATCCCCTTAATCTTACCTGCCATCCTGGAAGCGCCCGACACCCCGTCTGCGATTTCCGACCACGTCTTTTTCCCCTGGACGTTGACCAGGAGTCAAGACGTCATCAGAGTCTGACAGGTTCGCTTCACACTTCCTAGAAAAAGCGTCTTCAGAAATGTCTGCACTGTAAGTTACTTCCCTGTGAACTTCAGCCTCTCCAGTATGAACCCCTGTACTCCTCGAATCCCCTGCGTTAGCTATCTTCTCAGCATCACCTAAGCTTAATCGCACCGTATCTGAACACTTGGGCAAAGACACATATGACACAGAATTAGTTTCGTGAGACACCAAAAGCTCACTCAAGGCAGATACAATAGAAGCCTCCACGTTGCCTGCCTCAACTTCTAGAGGCATGTCACTGCTCACAGGCCCCAAAATATCAAGGGAGGCATTCCCAGGCAGAGTCACACAAGATGACTCCTGTAGTGCAGCCAGGTCTACTTCAGTGCTCCATGATGTCAGACGTGGTGATTCCTCCATGACTTCTTCTACCAGAGCCTGACGGGGCACCTCACCGTCCGGACGCCGACTACACCCCGAGGGTGGTTGGCGCTGAACACTTTGAGCTGCCATGTGATCCAAGACGCCACAGAGGCGGCAAGTTCTTCTCTGTCCAGAATATGTAACATACACCTGGGTTCGAAAATCCTCCAGGTGCATGTTTGAAGTTATCTGCTGGTGCAGGGACATTTTCAAAGTAAATGGCCCCTCATGGAGGCCAGCACAGAGGCAGTCAGACCACCTATCAATGGTGGCTAGGTGGATCGTTCCGTAACGTTCGAAAGCTTCATGTATGTCAACTTCATTGGCCTCGAAAGGCATGTTTCGCACACGGACCCAAACATGTACAATATCGCAAAACGTCATGTAACTGGACTGTTACAGCTGGGGTGACCTGCTTACTTATATCTTGATACTGGATTACAATCCACTCATAGATCTCAGTGACACAAAACTTGACGAAAATCCATGAAACTCCATTCAAAGCGACCCCACACAGGGATTCGTGCTGGATGCCATATGCATCACGGATCATTGCCGGCAATAACACATGCACAGATGCTCTGGGTATAGAGCGATGTGTTAGATCAACATGTACAGTATTAAGTCGCCGGCAAACAGCAGCCGCCATTGTTGTTGATTCAGCAAAACTTCACCACCAGGTGTCGGAACTGAGCAAAAGCAGCAGACAACCACTCAGCACAACGACTGAGCAGAGAATGAGAATGTTTATATTACGTCAATCTCTTCAAGGGGGGCTCCTTGGCGTGGTGAAGAGGCTCTTTGTCTGAGAAATTAGACCTATCTATCTCCTTCCTCAGACCGAACCTAATTACCCCCAATCCCCCCTTCCCTATCCCATCCTCCCCATCCTCCCCTTTTTCCTTTCCTCCTCCTCCTCCCCACCCCTCCCTTTTGCCCTTCCTCTTTATGGCCTTTGGGATTTTTCCCACAGGCACGCTAGTTCCTAGGTAGGGGAAAAGGTACCGGGGTCCATTCCATTCTGTTGAGGTTCTTGGCGGTGGTGTAGTTTGCCGTGGAGTCTGGATCGCCTGGGGATGTCACGATCATTCTCCAGTATCCCAGAGGGTGGCTTTGGGTGTCTTTCGGGCGACGAGTGTATCTCTGGAAGCCAGCTTTCAGATTCCGGGGGTGGTGGCCGAAGGAGGTATGCTTTGTGGCGGATATCCAGCTGCCCTCTCTTTTGTCCACTGAGGTAGCTCGGCAGATGTGAGGTTACTATCCCGGATTGCTGGTTTACTGGCATGAAGGGTAGGGTATGGCACGGGTTCCATGCTGCATCTGCGCTACTTGCGGTGCTGAGGTCCTCTTGGATGCAGAGAGAGCTTTCTGGCCCTTTCATTCCTCCTGGGAACTATTCCTCCCCACTCCCCCCTTTTTTTATTATCTTTTTTATTTTTATTTTATTTTCTTCTTTCTTTTTCTTAAAAACAAAAAGAAAAAAGTAACCTAACCATGGAGTACCCAGTCCATGAACCTACTACCCCCGGGCCTCTTCTTGATACTGCACCCCATTCTGACCCTGCCTCGTTTTTTGACCACTCTACGGACACTCCTGCTGCCCCTGTACCTCTTGATGGTGCTGTTTCCTCACCTGCTTCAGGTACCAGGGTTTCTACTGATCCTTCGATTTGTCTGACCTCTCCTCTCTTTTGACTATGCTTCTGGCCTCTCCCTCTACGGTGCAGCAATTTTCTAATCGCCAGCCCGTTTCATGTCGGACAAATTCCGGTTCCACTCCTAAACGTCAACGTCAATCTCCTGATAATGCTACTTCATTACCTTCCCATTCTACTCGGACACGTCATGCACTCCCTCTCCATGCTCGGTTTCAGACCACACAATGGACTAAATTCTTTACTGTAAGACCGACTTCTTCTACTGCCTATCTTTCCGACCATAGTATTGGCAAAGTGCTCATACGCCATGTTGGTAAAGATATTTCATTTCATGCTCTCAAGAGCGGTATGTGCATTGTCACTGTCCAGAATGCTACCCAAGCTCAAAATCTTTCTCTCCTTTCTCATATCGATACTACTCCTATCACTATTGAAAAACATCTTTCTCTCAATTCTTGTAGTGGTACTGTCATTCTGCCCCATACCATAGTCCAAAAGAATTTCCAGACATGTGGCAACAACATTCTTCAACAGCTGGAACTCCAGGATCTCCCAATCCTTAAAGTAGACACTTATGTCCTTCCTGCCTGCGGGCAGAGACGATACCCTTGCAATGTGGCTCAATTAACTTTCAACAGCTGTGAACTCCCGTCCTCTGTTTATGTCGCAGGACATCGGTTACAAGTTCGAAAGGTGATCCCTACACTGCAACAGTGTAGAAATTGCTGGCGTTTTGGTCACCCAGTGAAATATTGCAGATCTATAGCTGAATGCCCAGTCTGTGGTGCCGACGACCATTCTAATACGTTTTACAGTCGACCTCCCTCTTGCCTTAATTGTCATGAGGCTCACCCTTATTACTCCTGCCATTGCCAGGTCTACTTAAATGAGCGTGAAATCCGTTGTCTCAAAGAAGCAGGTGGTCTCCCTTATGCTATGACAGTTTCTCTTCTCCACCTCCAAGGGAGACTACCTCGTGTTTCTTATTCTCGTGTTTCAAAATGTCCCCCCACTACTGGGGTCCCATCTTCTGCAGCCTCCTCTGTTGTTACCCCTCCCATAGTCACTTCTGTATCTAATTCTCTTGCGGTCCCGGGCTCAGACGTCCCTACTTCAACACCTCAGTCTGTTCTGACATCTTCGAGTTCTCACTCACAAGCCCCGGTATCGACAAGATCTCGTACGACACCTTCTACCAATCGCCTCTCCACTTCTTAGAAGTCCAAACAATCCCCTTTGCTCAAATCTTCCTTGCCCCCTCCTTCCCTTCTTCTACCCCCACATTTTACCTTTCCAGTCTCTGTACCTGGTTCTTCCCCTCTCACTGGTTCTATTACAAGTGTGGAGGTTCACCCCCCTCCTTGTTCTGTGCCTCCCTCCTCTGTCCCCACCCAAGTCTTTCCCCCTTCTGCTGCCTCGCAGGTTTCTGCCTCTTCTGTCCCCTCCCACACTTCTTCTTCAGTCCCTTACACTTTTTCGTCCCCCCTTACTTTGGTACAGTCCATTACTGTCCCAATCTTTACTCACCCTTTTCCTTCTACCTCCAGTATTGTCTCCCATACGTCTTTGAATTCAGAAACACTTGAAGCCATTTCAGAATATATTGCAGAGACTAAACCTTCAATGGACATTGCTCCACCTCCTGTTCCTTCTCTTCCCTCTCCTCCATCTCCACAGCTCCATTCTTTGCAATGCTCCGTTCCTTCGCTGCTTGAACGTCTTCCGATGCCACCGCACGTTGACTTTTCTAACCCCTCTAGTCCGTAGGTGTTCTTCCCTACGGATTCCTGGTATTTTCTTCATTGCCAATCATGGCATATTTACAGTGGAATATCCGCGGCCTCAGGGGTAATCGGGGTGAGCTTCAGATGTTGCTTTCCAGGTTTTCCCCTGTTGGTGCTTGCTTACAAGAACCAAAATTACACTCCGCTGTTTTCCAACCTTTCTAAGATGGGACCTTTAATGAAAGTGTCCTTCTTCTATGCAATGATATTTCGTACTGTCAACTATTTGTCCATACCTCGCTGCATTACACTGCAGCCTATATCCACTTGAATAAGTGGTTTACAGTATGTTCTTTATATCTCTCTCCTTCTCGAGCATTTTCTATCCCAGATTTTGCCTTACTTGTTTCATCCTTACCACCACCATTTCTGTTACTTGGCGATTTTAATGCCCACCATTTCCTCTGGGGGACTCTCATTGTGACTCATGTGGCATCCAGTTGGAGACTTTTCTCGCCTCTGACCCCCTCCATGTTTTAAATAAGGGTACTCCCACCCATTTTGATCCTCGTACTCATACTCTCTCTTGCATCGATCTATCGGTCTGCTCTTCCTCCACTGCACTAGACTTCGCTGGTCTGTTCTTCCGGACTTACATGACAGCGATCATTTTCCAATCATTCTTACTTCTCCTTCATATTCACCACCATTCCATAGACCTCACTGGCAATTTGAACGGGCAAATTGGGACTTTTACTCGCAACTCACTGTCTTTAGTGAGGTTCCTTCTTCATCCTCCATCGATGAACTTCTACACCTCTTCTCGACGTCAGTTTTAACCGCAGCTTCTCATTCTATACCCCAAACCTCAGGCAGCAGTCTTGGTGGTCTCCTGCTTGTGCTCATGCAGTACATTTGAAACGTGCTGCATAGGGCAGGTACCAGTACAATAGAACCACGGAGAGACTTCTTGATTTTAATCAGAAGCGTGCGATCGCTTGCCATGTCATCCGTGATGCTAAACGCACTTGCTGGCGAGATTATGTCTCCACCATTACCTCTGCTTCCTCTATGAGTGCAATCTGGGAAAAAGTGAGGAAACTGAGTGGTAAATACTCTCCTGACCCAGCTCCTGTTCTACGGGTCGCCGGTGTTGATGTAGCAAACCCTCTTCAAGTTGCCATTGAAACTGGTACTCATCTAGTCCGAATTTCCCGGGGGTTCCATTTATGCCCCTCGTTTCTTTCCTCAAAGTCTTCCAGAGAGTTAGTATAATGTGCCTTTTACACTTCGGGAACTGCAGGCAACACTCTCAGCTTGCCGATCATCGGCAGCTGGGCCTGACGACATTCATATTCGGATGTTACATTTACATCAGTCAGCCCTCGTAGTCCTCTTACACCTCTTCAATCTTATTTGGTCACAAGGAGTTCTGCCCCAGCTGTGGAAATCCACCATTGTTCACCTTTTCCTCAAGCCGGGTACTACGGGACATGATGCCTCCCACTATCTTCCCATTGCTCTTACTAGTGCAGTTTGCAAAGTGATGGAACGTCTGGTAAATCGACGTTTAATGTGGTATTTAGAGACATGCAACAGTCTCTCCACTAGTCAATATGGCTTTTGTAAGGGACGATCTACCATAGACCCCTTACTATGCTTGGATACGTATGTTTGTAATGCCTTTGCGAATAACCACTCAGTTACTGCCATATTTTTTGACCTTGAGAAGGCATATGACACAACTTGGAGGTATAATATTTTGGCCCAAGCCCACTCATTATGCCTCCGAGGCAATCTACCATCCTTCCTTAAGAACTTTTTAACTGACAGACATTTCCATGTTCGAGTCAATAATGTGCTCTCCCTAGACTTTGTCCAAGCTGAAGGTGTCCCTCAGGAATGTGTTCTGAGCACAACACTTTTTCTCCTTGCTATAAATGATTTGGCCTCTGTTCTTCCATCCAATATTTGGTCATCACTCTATGTTGATGACTTTGCTATTGCTTGTGCAGGAGCTGACTGTCACCTCATTACAGTTTCTCTTCAGCATGCGGTCGACTGTGTTTCCAATTGGGCCACCACACATAGGTTTAAATTTTCAAGTACCAAAACTCACCAAATTACTTTCACTAGACGCTCTGTCATCTCCGATCATCCTTTGTACCTCTATGGCTCCTGTATCCCTGAACGTGATACAGTCAGGTTACATTACCTCTCTGAAGGCAATTTGTCACAGCTGGCTGAACCTTCTTAAAACCCTTGCTTTTTTCATGGAGAGCTGATCGTCGAACTCTCCTTCGTCTTCATTCAGCCCTCATTTTATCGAAACTCGATTATGGTGACCAGATCTATTCAGCGGCCTCTCCTGTTACTCTCTCTAGCCTTAACCTCATCCATCACCAAGGATTATGTTCATGCCTTGGTGCTTTTCGCTCTTCCCCTGTTGAGAGCCTCTATGCAGAAGCGAATGTTCCATCCTTGTCTGATCGTCATGATGCCCATTGCCTTCGCTACTCTGTACGCTCTCACGATCTCCACAATCCTTCCATTTATAGAATGGTCACCGATATTAGTAGACATTATTTGTTCGTCGCCCCTGTTTGCTCCGTCTCTTTTCTCTTCACCTACATTCGCTCTTGTCTTCCCATCAGTTACCACTTTTATATGTTCATGTAGTATCTCACTTTTCCCTACCCCCCTGGGAAGTTCCAGCTGTACGGGTCTGTTCTTTCTCACTCCCTTGCTCGAATGCCCAACTGCCTACAGTGGCTTCCCACTCTCTTTTTCTTTACCATTTCCACTCTCATTCTCATGCCATCGCAGAGTACACAGATGGCTCTAAGTCTTCTGATGGCGTCGAATTCGCAGTAGTGTTTCCGGACAGCGTCGTGCGAGGGCATCTACTATCTTCAGCTAGCACTTTTACTGCTGAATTCTATGCCATTCTTGCAGCTCTTATTCGTATTGCATCTATGCCTGTGTCATCATTTGTTGTTGTCTCAGACTCCCTTAGCGCTTTACAGGCTATAAGGAAATTTGATATACCTCACCCTCTAGTTCTCTGTATCCAACTTTGGCTATGCTGTATCTCTACCAAGCATAAAGATATTGTTTTTTGTTGGGTCCCTGGTCATGTTGACATACAGGGCAATGAACAGGCAGACACAGCTACCCACCTTCACACCCGTTGGCAACAACGTTGGTCAACTCTGCTCGGTAGCAAACTTCATTCTATTAAACCGAACATAGGTTACTGGCCGTCTTCTTGTCATCAGTGCCGAGGTTGGGAGACTACTCTCTCCCGCCTTCGCATCTGCCACACACGTCTTACTCATGGGTATCTCATGGAGAGGCACCCTGTTCCTCTCTGTGAACAGTGTCAAGTTCCAGTATCGATTAGCCACATTCTGTTAGACTGCCCTCTCTATCAACGAGCACGCAGAATTTACCTCCAACGTCGTCGTCTCAGCTCTACTGCTCTCTCTTTACCTTTCCTTCTTGCTGATGGACCCTCCTTTAATCCTGGCTCTCTCATTGACTTCTTGACAACGACTGATTTACTCCACAAACTCTGATGATGATACCTTTCGCACTCCCCTCAGCCCTTTCTACCTCAATCTCTTGCTGCCCTCTACCCTTTCACCATCCACTGCCCCGCTGTTTTCTGTAATCTATCACTCACCCATCTCCCTTTTGCCACCTGATACCCTCGCTTCCTTCCTGCCCTGCAACGCTGTATAGCCCTTGTGGTTTAGCGCCTCTTTCTATATTATAATAATAATAATATATTACGTCAATGCTAATTTGGTAATATAATAATGCCTTTATACAAAGGAACTATGCAGAGCATGCATAGTTCCTTTGTATAAAGGCAAAGGGGACAAAAGAGAGTGCAAAAATTATAGGGGCATCAGTCTGTTGAGTATACCTGGTAAAGTGTATGGTAGTTATTACTGAGAGAATAGAATAACAGACGAGCAAGGAGGCTTTAAGAAAGCTAGGGGGTGTGTAGACCAAGTGTTTACAGTGAGACATATAAGTGAACAGTATTTAGATAAGGCTAAAGAGGTTTTTGTGGCATATATGGATTTGGAAAAGGCGTATGACAGGTTGGATAGGGGGGCAATGTGGCAGATGTTGCAGGTGTATGGTACAGGAGGTAGGTTACTGAAAGCAGTGAAGAGTTTTTACGAGGATAGTGAGGCTCAAGTTAGAGTATGTAGGAAGGAGGGAGATTATTTCCCAGTAAAAGTAGGCCTTAGACAAGGATGTGTGATGTCACCATGGTTGTTCAATATATTAATAGATGGGGTTGTAAGAGAAGTAAATGTGAGGGGTCTGGGCAAGAGGCGTGGAGTTAAAAGATAAAGAATCACACACAAAGTGGGAGTTGTCACAGTTGGTTTTTGCTGATGACACTGTGCTCTTGGGAGATTCTGAAGAGAAGTTGCAGAGGTTGGGGGATGAATTTGGTAGGATATGTAAAAGAAGAAAATTAAAAGAGAATACTAGAAAGAGTAAGGTTATGAGGATAACAAAAATATTAGGTGATGAAAGATTGGATATTAGATTTGGAGGGAAAGAGTATGGAGGAGGTGAATGTATTCCGATATTTGGGAGTGGACGTGTCAGTGGATGGGTCTATGAAAGATGAGGTGAATCATAGAATTGATGAGGGGAAAATAGTGAGTGGTGCACTTAGGAGTCTGTGGAGACAAAGAACTTTGTCCTTGGAGGCAAAGAGAGGAATGTGTGAGAGTATAGCTTTACCAACGCTCTTATATGGGTGTGAAGCATGAGTGATGAATGTTGTGGAGGAGGCTGGAGGCAGTGGAGATGTCATGTCTGAGGGCTATGTGTGGTGTGAACATAATGCAGAGAATTCGTAGTTTTGAAGTTAGGAGGAGGTGCCAGATTGCCAAAATTGTTGTCCAGAGGGCTGAGGAAGGGTTGTTGAGGTGATTCGGACATGTAGAGAGAATGGAGCGAAACAGAATGACTTCAAGAGTGTATCAATCTGTAGTGGAAGGAAGGCGGGGCAGGGGTCGGCCTAGGAAAGGTTGGAGGGAGGGGGTAAAGGAGGTTTTGTGTGCGAGGGGCTTGGATTTCCAGCAAGCATGCATGAGCGTGTTTGATAGGTGTGAATGGAGACAAATGGTTTTTAATACTTGACGTGCTGTTGGAGTGTGAGCAAAGTAACATTTGTGAAGGGATTCAGGGAAACCGGCAGGCCGGACTTGAGTCCTGGAGATGGGAAGTACAGTGCCTGCACTCTGAAGGAGGGGTGTTAATGTTGCAAGACAGTGATGGAGTGAATGATGGTGAAAGTTTTTCTTTTTTGGGCCACCCTGCCTTGGTGGGAATCTGCCATTGTGTTAATAAACAAAATAATGCAGTTAAGCAAACATGAATGATGGAGTCCAGTGAAGTCACTGAAGAATGCTTCTTCTAATTGGCTTCAAACATTCAAGCCTTTTATGTGCTCCTGTACTGAACTTTCATATTAATATTGGGCTCTATTAAGTCCCAGCAACCAATTTTATTGAAGTAATTGTGATACTTATTTCCATTCAGTATCTTCAGAATGACTTATCAGATCTACTTCAAATATTTTTTTTATATTTTACTTAAAACATTACAGAACAGTAAATAAATAAATAAAATAATACAGAACCTATCCAGCAACGGATATAATAACCTTCCATTGCCTAATAATTCACCACACACACAACCCCATGTGGACACCTGCCACCCACCCCACCCTCGTTTTCCTCCACTGATTCTAAATCTAACATATTTTCCACAGTAACATGCGTTAATCCTGCAGATATGATGACGTATATACATTACCATTTCAGTTGTCATGCTCGTCCACGAATGGGTATTACACGACCACAAGAATGCTTGAACAATGTACTAACAACAGTCATGGTTTAGGTATATATCAGAGCAATCAATACATTACCACAACATGAAATACATTTAGCACATTTAAGTAATTCACTTCAGGTAATAACACCTACTGTTCCTAAAATTCTCCCCAGAACAAATGGGTGGGAATTCTCCCCCCCCCCCATTGTGTTTCTCACCCAAAAGCCTATTCTCAACCAAAAATACAAATAATACAATAAAGAAAGTTGGAACAACATCTCATCACAGTGATAGAGTACACATATATACAATAGCCCATTCCTCAGCATCCACAAGTAATAACAATAATACTGTAATGTAAGTTGGGACAACCTCTTATTACAAAGGTTCTGTACATGTACATACAAGAGGCCACATAACAGCAGGCCCTCACGACTAACACTACCATTGTTTATATACAGTGTGCATACATAGGTATAATGTACATACGGAAGACTTGACAACATTCTATGGAACATAAAGACGCTCCTCAACTCTCCACCAAGCAACCTAACCACATACAGCACACAACCACCGCAAAAAAACACCTCCCACGCTCAATCCACACAGCCTCCCCACCTGATGCCCACACTGCTACACATCATCATTCACGCTGATGCACTACACCCTTTCCGTGACTTTCCATACCATATGTACACACTGCAACTGCAGACAGCCCCCCCAGGTGACAAGCCCGGCATGCACCCGATCCTCCCCCTCCACCAACCCTACTTCTTACAATGCCAACAAAGTACTTACAATGAGGCTCCTATAGCCCTCCGAAAACCCCTCCTCCCACTGACCACCACATATATCCCTGCTCCTACACGTGGTGCGATAGACAGTTGCCGCTAGTGCCCGCTTCCTCACCTCCCACCCCTTCCCTCTCCTCATGCTCCTCGAAATGTACATGAAATCCACCATTATGTACGCTATCGCCCTTGCCACCCCTGCCACCTCCCCTCCCATGTCTAAACTGGGGGCCCTTAGCACAGACGTCCCCCTCCCTCCAACCCGCCCAATGACTCTACTAATCCACTCTCGCATCCTACCCAATTCCTCACAAAAGTACACTATGTGAAACACCGTCTTTTCTCTCTCACAAGAGTCGCACTGTCTCTCTCCCACCACCCTCCTGTCACTCAGAACCGTGGCCGAAGGCAGAATGCCCTGCAGAAGTTTAAATGTTACCTACCTCACCCTTTACCTTAGTTTCATCCTGCGAAACTGCTCCCAAATACCCCCCCAATCATACATGGGATATATCCTCGACCTGCACCACCCCTCTTCTCATAATGGCACTGCAGATGACCCCCACCCTAATCTTACCCGGCTCCCTTACCACCACAATCGCCCTCAATGCCACCTCACACTCTTGCAACTGCCTCCCCCCATACATACCTTTCAACATTTCATAGACCTTCTGTAGCCCTCCCTCACAGAAGCCAACTCCCCATATGACCTCCCTACAAATGAACACACATTTGACCCTTCTCCCCAAATCCAAGAGCCCTAACCCACCGCGACTGACTGGCAACATAACCACCTCCCTATGCAACCAATTACACCTCTAGCCCCACAATAACCTAAACATTCTCCTCTGAATTCTCCCAATCGTGGTGCCCATCAAAGGAAACACATTTGCCTGATATCAAATCTTGCTTTACAACAGGACGTTCATGACTATTGCCCATTGCAACAGTGTCAAGTATGACTGCCTTAGCACCTCCAACTGCCCCTCCACACTGGGTACTAACCTATCAGTTTACCTCCTGTGCCCATGCAAAGTTCCTCCCATTAACAATCCCTCATATCTACAAACTGTCTGCTACCTTCTGCACCACACTCCCAATCCCATGATGAGAGACTTCTCAACATTAACTACCATGCCTGTCCCCCCCCCTGTACAATCTGACAGCCTCACCCACCTCACCCAAACGTGTCTTCTCTTCCACCAGAATTGTAGCATCATTCACATACCCTACCAACCCCGGCCATACCCGCTCACCACCCATTTCCCCTTCCCTACTCATATGTCCATCAGCTAACCTATAAAAGGGGTCCTGTATGCATGCAAGCAATAACTGGGACAACGGGCACCCCTAATGGAGACCCCTGCCCATTTCTACTGTCCCTCCCACCCTCCCATTACTCAGAACATGCATAGATTCCCCCTAATACAGTGTTTCCACCCATCTCACCGTTTCGTCCCCAAAACCCTGCCAGTGAAGAATTTCCTCTAAAGCTTCCCTCTCAACTGTGTCATATACTCCCTTCCAATCCAGTGCCAACAGACCACCCCCCCTCACCATCCTCCCCGATCCCTTCTACGAAGCCCCGACTAATTCCATGCCCCGTGAGCATGGACCTGCCCTGCAGACCAAACTGACTCCTCGAGACAACCCAGTCCAACACGCACTTCAAACGATTTCCTAACATTAACAAAAAGCTTGTAATCTGCACACATCAAAGATAATGCTCAGTAATCCTGGAGTGTACTCTGCTACTTTCCCTTAGGTACCAGAACCACCACCACCATCGTCTGCCCCTTACTCATTCCACCCCCTCCTTCATTACATTTAGTAACTTTACCAAAAAATCCCTTATTAACCCTCAATGCTACATGTTAAATTCACACAGCAACCAGTCAACCACTGGCACTTTACTCTTGCTCATGTCTGCCAGCGCCCCCCAAATTTCCCCCTCCTTGACTACCCCCAATGCCATACAATCACTCCTCCCCAGGTGACCCTCTATGCCCCCACATACCCCTTCCACATCCTCCCTCACCACCCCACACCCCTTGTAATACTCAGCATACCACCTATCCACATACACACCCATCGGCTCCATCGTCTGCAACACCTGCTCCCTCAGAAATCTCCCACCCCATGTCCAGCACCTCCAACTGCATCATGGTTGTCACCTGCCTGCTCTGTTGCTGCTCTCGCAATTCATGGGCAGATGTCTTATCGTCCCATAACACCTCCTCCACCCCAGCCTGCACCCTCACGGCTCCAAAAAACTCGTCCTGCACCTCCCTAATTCTAGCCTTCAGAACCTCAATCTCCTCCACCGTGTAAACTCTCCCCATGACTCCCTCACCATAACAAGCCTCCAATCTGTATTCCAAATAATTGGTCAAGCCTTAGCGATACTGATTAACCTTCCTCCCCTTCCGCACATAAAATTTGTGTATCCTATTCTTTGCAACCCCATCCCACCATGTCACTAAATCCTCTACCCCCTCCCCTCCTCCTCCAGCTCTCTTCACAATGTTGCAAAACCACTCAATGCTTCCTCATCCGTAAGCACCCTTGTGTTGAGTTTCCAGTAACCAGTGCCCCATCACGCCATTGTGGCCAACCCACCTCCGCTACCACCGCTCGATTATCTGAGTATGGTGCCACCACAGTCCAGAAGGTCTCGACTGACATCTGGTACATAAGGTAGATCCGATCTAGCCTTGCCCCATACCCTACCCTGATATAAGTGTGCTCTACCTTCCACAGAGCCCCACTAAACATATCCCACAAGTTAACATACCGAAGCAGGTCCCCTAAAGCTGGAAAAAAAAACCAGCCCCTCACAGTGCCACATCTGCCTTCCACACCATACAGTTCCAGTCCCCCCCAACTAACGTAACTGATGGCAAATTATGCAGGAAGTACACCAACTCGTCCCTAACAAACCCCACCTTAACTTATGCCACGTTCTCTGCAGGAGCATAAACACCTATGAAGGTCACATACTCCTCTCCCCACTTACCATCCACTCTCATGTCTCTGCCCTCACCCTCTGCCTCTCACCTGACCAGTACAAACGGGCTTGTCACCGGACCAAGACTGCCACTCCTCCTTTTAATCACACTGAAGGCACCACAAACTCACGATACCCATTCACCTCCAATACCTTGCCAACCTTACAGTTATGCTCCTGTACAAAAGCAGCATCTTCACAATGCCTACACAGATACATGCTCAACAAATCACACTTCTGATGTACACACAACCCAATAACATTAAGTGTTATGCACCTGAGACCAGCTTAATTAAGGTTTTTGCCCCCTCTGCCTCACACCTTTCGCCTGCCCCACAGGGGCATACGACTCACTTTTGCCACCTGCACCACTCACAACACGCACTCCCCCCCCCTTGCACAGTCAGTAACTACCATGTGCCACCATCCCCTCCACCACTACCATCCAACCAAGCCTAATTCTCCGGTCTCTGCGCCAGGGTTAGGACATCATTCGAGTCAGACGGCACCGGTGCCCTCTTCCTGGATACATCTTCCTTCATGCTGGACACCAAGGTGTTCACCTAATTGATCTTTGCCTCCACAAGCTGCACCTCCACCCTGTCAGTGGACTGTGCGCCACCGTCAGTCTCCACCACATCTGTATGCCTAATGAGCTCTACACCATCCACAGGCACCTTCACTGTCCCAGTGGAGGCACAACAGGTCCCACATCTTCCATCTGGGATATCATCAAGTCAATTGCCGACTCTGATAACTCGCCACCGTCTTCCACCACTGGGACGCCATCACTGACTTTCTGCACTACCAGGGTAATGGGTGGATCAGGCAGAGACATATCCATCACCATCTCCACATCTGGTGTCTCCGTTTCCTCGCTCCACAGTCTACCAACACTCTGACGCCCTGGTACACACTCTTCTTGCTCCATGCCACGACCCACTCCATAATCTGGCCCCTGGGCCTGTCCACACTGCCTACAGTCCACAGCCATGTGATCATATTCACCAAATAGGTGGCAAGTCCTCCTTTGCCCTGCTTAGGAGACCATGAGCTGCGTCTGAAACTCATCTAGGCGAATGTATGACGGTATCAGATGCCGGAGTGTCATTTGCAACATGTACATAACTTACAGCAAGCCAGCGTAAACACCAGATGCCCAGCTGCCCTGTCGGGCCACGTGGATGGCTCCATATTTACTGAAGGCACTGTGCATATCCACTTCGTCCGCCTCAAAGGGAACATTGCAGAAATTGACCTATTTATAGTGTCTCGACACTTAGACCAGACGAACACATAGTGCAGGTGTGATATCAACACTAACATTCTGAAAACGAGTTACCAGCGATTTGTAAACAGGCGCAGTGAGTAGTTTGACAAACAAGTAATACACTCTGTTCATCTCCACGCCGTACAATTCGTCGTCGTTGATACCGTAAGTTTCCCTGATGATCATAGGCAACATGACCTGTGCATTAGCCGGCATGATGGCTCTTCGTAGCAGTTCAATTCCAACCGTATTAACTTTCCTCCTCACACTGAAGACCATTGCGTCGCAGGGTAAGCTCACTTGGCTGATAACAGAGGGATGCAAAACACAACTGCGCTCTCCAGCAACCAGGCAGCGAATGCTATCAATCAATCAACCATCCAATCTTTTCTGAATTACTGATGATAAAGTTGATTACCAACATCATACTCTATAAGCTTACACAGTAAAGGTGAAAATGTCTTAATAAGAGCATAAGAACATAAGAAAGAAGGAACACTGCAACAGGCCTACTGACCCATGCGGAGCAGGTCCATGTCCCCCCCCCGGATTAGACCAATGACCCTCCCGGATTAGCCCAATGACCCACCCAGTCTGATCATCTCCACTCAAGGATGGAGCACTGCACCAGACCCAGCAGCACAAGCTAGTCAGGTCCAATTCACACCCACGCACACCCACTCATGTATTTATCTAACCTATTTTTAAAACTACATAGCATTTAGCCTGAATAACTGTACTCGGGAGTTTGTTCCACTCATCCACAACTCTATTACCAAACCAGTGCTTTCCTATATCCTTCCTGAATCTGAATTTTTCCAACTTAAAACCATTGCTGCGAGTCCTGTCTTGGCTGGAAATTTTCAGCACGCTATTTACATCCCCTTTATTTATTCCTGTTTTCCAATAATACACCTCGATCATATCCCTCCTAATTCTATGCCTTTCGAGAGAGTGCAGATTCAGGGCCCTCAGTCTATCCTCATAAGAAAGATTTCTGAAACATGGAATCATCTTTGTCATCCTCCTCTGTACGTTTTCCAGAGCATTTATATTCATTCTGTAATAAGGTGACCAGAACTGTGCAGCATAGTCTAAATGAGGCCTAACCTAGGATATATAGAGTTGTAGAACAACCTGAGGACTTCTATTATTTATACTTCTAGATATGAAGCCAAGAATTCTGTTAGCTTTATTGCGAACACTAATGCACTGTTGTCTTGGTTTTAAATTACTGCTAAGCAAAACTTCTAAATCCTTTTCGCAATCAGTAGTATCAAGATCTACATTATTTAGTTTATATGTGGCATGGTTATTTACCTGTCCAACATTTAGAACTTTGCATTTGTCAATATTAAACTGCATCTGCCACTTCTCCGACCATTGCATCAGTCTATTCAAATCATCCTGAAGTGCTCTAGTGTCCTCATTAGAATGAATTGGACGGCCTATTTCGGTGTCGTCAGCAAATTTGCTTATGTCGCTATTTATTCCCTCATTTATGTCGTTTATGTAAATTGTGAACAACATTGGACCCGACACTGACCCCTGAGGAACACCGCTTGTGACGTGCCCCCATTCTGATTTCTCCCCATTTATGCAAACTCTCTGCTGTCTATTTGTCAGCCATGCCTCTACCCAGGAAAAAATTTCTCCTCCTATTCCGTGTGCCTTACGTTTCCTCAATAGCCTCTGGTGTGGAACTCTATCGAAAGCCTTATTGAAGTCCATGAAGAAGAGTTAAAAATCTAGGAACTGTTGAATGTGAGGGAAAAGTTCAATAGATAGGAGTAGCGAGTGAATGTATGGTGATCTGCTTGTTAATGTAGGGTGAGTGTATAGCTCGGGTTTCCCCCTCCCCTTTTCTCCACCCGGCTAGAGGTGACGCATGGGTCTCCGACCAGTGAATAATCACTTGACTAGCAGTTCCCTGTCTTAATTTATATTTTGTTTAACAGCTTCACTATTGTATAATTTTGAGACTTAGTACTTCCTGCCCGGATTTGCATTTTAAAGTAAGAGCATTTTGTGTAAATCAACTCCATTTCTTTTCAATACCATACACTTCTTATCATGGAGAGTGATTTATCAAGCAGTAGGTAACTTTTGTCTCTTTCTAGTTTGATCTACCAGCTAGGGTCATCTGGCAACTGCAGAGATTTTCTAGTAGACCCTAGTTTTGATTAGTAGACAGTTACCCAAAATCGACTTTCCTTATTGTAGCTAAACCCCTCATTTCTTCAGTGGGGAAAGACCTGCGTTCCTGCGTTCCTCGACATAAAGAGTGGCTAAGTTGTCGTTGGGTTGTCATGTACTAGCTGTGACCCCCAACCGTCTGTTTCATCCTCGACGACAACGGAAGTTTCAACAAAGCTGTGTCATCACTGGCACGTCTTTCTACAACTACCACCTGTACAAATTAGCTTTGTGCTCATATGTTATGTATTTCGTTTTTCATTTTTCTTTAAATAGATTTAATGATCAGTTTTAATTGTTTTATCTTATTACCTTCCTGAGAAGGGGCCAGCCTTTGGAGAGCTCTTTCAGGGCTGAGTGAAAACATTCACATTGAATTTAATGCAAAAACTGGCGAATACCTCGTCTGGTCGGCTATAACCTGTAATTAACATTAATGTCTTATTAAGAGAGAGATGTGTTATTTTAGTGGGATTTGTTGCCTCAGATTTACTAATGTTGTTGAGAGTTGTGAGCAGCACATCTGTAGCCCAGAGTTACTAAGTCAAAGAAATTTTGAAGATTATGAAATACTAAATGATCTAAAATATCCCCCCCAAAAAGATATTTTTTTCCTATTTCAAAGATAAGGAAACATAACCAATAACATATTGGCTCTATTTTATCATGAAAACTTTATACAATATAAGCAAAAAGACACAATACACAGTAAAAAAAACATTTGATTAAGAATTCCTCCCAAAATACTGATGGTATATATAAGATTCCTGAAAAAAATGTAATAAATTTTATTGCAATCAAACTGGGAAAGCCTTGAACTAAGATTATAATAATATTAATTTATCATATATCATCTTTTTATTAATGTGAGAAAGTTTATCCACCCAAGTGATTTTCAAAAGGTCGAGAAGGTTGTATTCATGAGGTCGACAGCTGACCGAAATATGTTCGGATGAAGTTTCATAAAAAAGTAATGATTTCAATATGAACATCAGTTCAGGATTATATAAATTAGATTAACTTATTATAAATATAATTTATGAGGAAGTTAAGCTATGACTGACATGTCACTCATACAAAATTTTACTTGACATGTGACCTGACAAAATCTTCACTACACAACCATGTTCATCATGTTGGGTCATATGTGAGGTCACATCTTAGCCTTATAAATCTTCTGTTGACCTATTATTTTTACTATTCTTTGATAATGTGAGACATAAACCAAAAACGTGTGTAATTTAACAGGTCATAGCAACAGGTAAATTACCCAGGACAACGCCAGAAAGTTAGTATTAGTTATTTATTATAACTTGTCTCTGAGTGGCAATCATTCATTTAAGAATATCCTGTACACAAGTTTAGGTAACAGCAACTAGCAAACATAGCAACATACAAGTGATACCTGGAAAGGGTTTCGGGGGTCAACGCCCCCGCGGCCTGGTCCGAGACTAGGCCTCATTGTGGATCAGGGTGTGATCAACCCGGCTGCTACTGCGGGCTACACGTAAGCCAACGTATGAACCACATCTCAGATACTTGTTTAACCTTCGACTGCCGTGAGCTTCCGTCCTCTGTCTATATTGCGGGCCATCCTCTAAACACTGCAGATATGCAGCAGAATGTCCGGTCTGTGGTGCAGCAGATCATTCCAATATGTCGTGTAGTCTTCCCCCATCTTGTCTTAATTGTTGCAAGGAGCCTCATCCATCCTTGGCAGGTTTATCGCAATGAACGAGAGAGCCGTTATCTTAAGGAGCGTGAGGGCCTCACTTACATAATGGCTGTCTCTCTGCTTCGCCTTCAAGGTAAACTCCCTCATGTCCCATATGCTCGGGTAGCCCGAAGACCTCCTACCTCGACGGTCCTCCTGTCTTTCAATCCCTCTGCGTCTGTGTCTTCTGAGGTTGCCCCAGTTTCTAATTCTTTTGCAGTTTTATCCTCTGACACTCCTACCTCCGCACCACTTCTTCATTCTTCTTCATTTCACTCGCTTGCTTCTCAATCTACTCAATCTACGAAACCTCGCAGACCTGCAGTTTCTTCTCGTCCATCACCTGCACAAAATATATTTCCTACTTCGGAACCTCGTTCTCACCCTCTTTCCAGCTCTCACACGAAGGTAGAGGTTCGCCCTCCCCCTCGTGTAGCTCCCTCTTCTCCAGTTCCCCCCCTGTCTTCCTCCATAGTTACCCTCCAGCCTCCTTCCTCTCCTGTTACGCAGCAGAACTCTTCTACCCCAGCCGACGCATCTCTCCAGGTTCATACTCCCTGACCCCCTCAGACCTCTTTGGTTACCTCTGTAGTTCCCCTGATCTTTCCTTGCAACGCCTCTCCTGTCTCTGACATCATGGCATCGTCCACTTCCTGAACGACTGAGATGCTAGACACTATTTCCAGCTATATTGTGGAGACACCTCCGATGGACACCGGGACTCCCTCTACCCTTTCTATTTCATGACCCTGGCAACAGTCTATTCCTACGCAACATTCACATTCTTCCTTGCTTACACGCTTACCGTTACCCCCACACGTTGACTTTACAGATCCTAAGAGCCCATAGGTTTTATCGTTTCTTATTGTTGCCAGTTTTATTTATGTACATAATGTTTTTTTTACAATGGAATATTCGTGGCCTTAGGGGCAATCCGGGAGAACTCCAATTGTTGCTCTCCCAGTTGTCCCCAGTATGTGTTGATAGCAAGAACCCAAAATTCGTTCTGCTGTCATTCGCCCCGTTTCGGGCTACATGCTGTTATATACTTCAGATCCTTTACCTGATGAATCTTTTAATGAAAGCGCACTTCTTGTGCACGTTGATAAACCATATCAACAAGTTTTTATTCCTTACCCACTGCATTATACTGCAGCTCGGATTTATTTACACGGTATCTCTGATATTGCATTTTTAATTTCTTCTCTACCGCCACCCATTTTGGCGTTGGGTGACTAACGCTCACCATCACCTGTGGGGAGGGTCCCACTTCGACTCTCGTGGTGATCAGTTGGAGACTCTTCTCGCTTCTCACCCTTTTCATATTTTAAATACAGGTACTTCTACCCATCTTGACTCTCGCACTCAGTCTCTCTCCTGCATTGATCTTTCCATCTGTTCCTCACCCATTGCACTTGATTTCATGTGGTCTGTTCTTGCAGATTACATGAGTGATCACTTTCCTATCCTTCTTACTTCTGCTACATATACCCGACTGTATCGTAACCTTAGTTGGCAATTTGCTCGAGCAGATTGGGAATTATACTCCTGTCTTACCACCTGTTGCGAGGACCCCCTTTCGTCGTCTATTGATGAACTGGCACACTCCAAAACCTTAGGTAGGCATTATCAGACATGCATACCTTGGTGGCCTCCTATGTGCGCCTGCATAGTATGTTCAAAACGTGCTCGTGGGGCCATTATCAATATAACTGTACTGCAGAGAGTCTATTGGATTTTTAGCCCGCCACATCATACGCAATGCTAAATCCGCTTGTTAGTGAGACTACGTATCTTCCATTACCAGGGTTTTCCCCTATGTGCGCGATTTGGAAAAAGGTGCGGAAATTGTGTGGTAAGTGTGCTCCAGAACTAGCTCCCATTTTGCGGGTTGCTGGAATTGATGTCACAGAACCTTTAGAAGTTGCCACAGAAATTGGGAACTATCTTGTCCGTATCTCCCAAGGGCTTTACCTCTGTCCCTCATTTCCTTCATCTAAACCTACCAGAGAACAATTGCCTTTAGATTTCTCCTCCAATGGATTGGAGCCATATAATATACCTTCTACTCCTCTTGAGTTGGAGTCTATATTTTCCATGTACCGGTCGTCGGCAAAGGACCTGATGATATCCACATCAGTATGCTACGGCCCTTTCTCTTCTTCTACGTCTTTTCAATGTAATTTTGGAGCGAGGGGTTCTCCCACAACATTGGAAATCAGCTACTGTACTACTGTTTTGCAAACCTGGCACCTCAGGGCTTGACACCTCTCACTATCGTCCAATTGCCCTGAACAGTGTGGTCTGCAAGGCGATGGAACGATTGGTGAATAGACGTCTGATGTGGTTCTTAGAGACACACAATAGCCTTTCCCACCGCCAATATGGCTTTCGCAAAGGCAGCTCTACATTAGACCCCCTGCTCCACATCGATACATATATTCGAAATCCCTTTGTTAAAGACCATTCTGTCCTAACGGTCTTTTGAGATCTAGAGAAGGCATATGACACCACTTGCCTAAGCCCACTCGTTAGGCCTCCATTGTAATCTACAAATCTTCATCACTTTTCTTGTCCGATAGACATTTTCAGGTGTGTAATGGCGCCTTGCTTTCCTCAGACTTTGTACAAGCCGAAGGAGTCCCACAAGGTTGTGTCCTCAGTACTACTATTTTTCTCTCAGATATAAATAACTTACTCTCCATTCTTCCGTCGCATATTTGGTCATCACTTTATGTTGATGACTTCTCTATAGCTTACTCGGGCGCTGATTGCCGACTGGTAATGGCCTCCCTTCAGGTAGTGATAGTCTCCCATTGGACCACTTCTCTTGGCTTTAAATTTACTAGTACGAAAACCCGATTCATTTCCTTCACTAGAAGCCTGCTTTTACCGGGTACTCCCTTGTACTTACATGGTTCATGTATTCCGACATGTGATGAGGTCAGGTTTCTGGGCCTGCTCTTTGACCGCCATCTAACGTGAAAACCTCACATATCTTCGTTAAAGACAACTTGCCATGGTCGGCTAAACCTCCTTAAGGTTAAACCATACCCCCGATCTATTCTGCGGCTTCTCCAGCAACTCTATCTAAGTTAGATCCTATTTATCACCAGGGTCTCCGCCTGTGCCTTGGCGCCTTTCGTTTGCCCCCTGTAGAAAGCTTCTATACAGAGGCGAATTTTCCATCCTTGTTTGATAGCTGTGATGCTCATTACCTTCGCTATTACATTCGATCCCATGACCTCTATAATTCTTCCCTATATAGGATAATCACTGATGTTAGTAAACGTTCTTTATTTGCTCATCGCCCCTGTCTACTCCGTCCCTTTTCTCTCCGCCTACATTCGCTCGTCTTCTCTTCAGTTACCACCTCTCTACGTTCATGTAGCCTCTCACGTTTCCCTGCCCCCTTAGGAAGTTCCGGCTGTTCGTGTCTGTTCTTTCCCACTGCCATGCGCGAAAGCCCAACTACCTATGGTGGCTTCCTACTCTCTTTTTCTTGAACACTTTTGCTCTCTTTCTTATGCTATTGCAGTGTACACCAATGGTTCTAAGTCTTCTGATGGCGTCGGATTCGCAACAATGTTTCTGGACAGTGTCGTGTGAGGGCATTTATTACCCTCGGAGAGCATTTTTATGGCATAATTGTATGCCATTCTTGTAGCACTTATCCATATTGCATCTATGCCTGTGTCACCATTTGTGGTCGTTTCAGACTCCCTCAGTGCTTTACAGGCTATACGGAAATTCGATACACCTCACCCCCTAGTTCTTCGTATTCAGCTTTGGTTATGCTGTATCTCTAGCAAACACAGAGATATTGTTTTTTGCTGGGTCCCTGGTCATGTTGACGTACAGAGCAATGACCAGGCAGACACTGCTGCGCATTCAGCAGTACATGACCTCCCAGTTTCATATAGAGGTGTTCCATTCATGGATTATTTTGCTGTAAATGCTACCCATCTTCGCACCTATTGGCAACAACGTTGGTCTAATCTGCTCCATTACAAACTTCTTTCTATTAAGCCGAGTATGGGTTTCCTGGAAGTCTTCTTGTCATCAGTGTCGAGGTTAGGATACTACTCCCGTGTTCGCATCGGCCACACTCGTCTTACTCACGGGTATCTCACGGAGAGGTGTCCTGTTCCTCTCTGTGAGAATTGTCAAATTCCAGTATCTGTTAGCCACATTCTGTTAGACTTTCCACTCTACCAACAAGCACACAGAATTTACCTTCAACGTCGTCTCTGCTCTGCTGCCCTTTCCTTACCTTCCTTTCTTGGTGATGGACCCTCCTTTAATCCAGACTCTCTCACTGCCTTTTTGACTGCAACTGATTTACTACACAGACTCTGATGATGATGGCTCTGGCACTCTTCTCAGCCCTTTCCATCTTAATCTCTAGCTACCCTCTACCCCCGCACTATCCACTGCCCCGCAACACTTCTTAAATTAATAATCATCCGTTTCCTTCTTACTACACATTACCCCTGCATCCTTCCCTGCCCTGCTGCGCTGTATAACCCTTGTGGTTTAGCGCTTCTTTCTGATTATACTATAATAATAACACTTCCAAATCGCTCTATTGTGTTGTTAGAATTTGTTTAATACAGTGATAAGGTTTTAATTTCCTTAAATTTTCCATATCTGAGAAGTTGAAATTCTCTTCATTGAACTTCATATTGTTTTCTACTGTTCATTTAAAGATTTGGTTGATGTCTGCTTGGTGTCTAGCAGTGTCTTTGATGGAGGACACTCATGCCAATTCGGGTGTAATCTAAAAAGGAAGACATAGAGCTTTGGCTTACATCTGTTTGTCAGATATGAAGGTGAGGAACAGGATGGGAGTGAGTACTGTGCCTTGTGGAACAGAGTTTTCACTGTAGCTGCCTCAGACTTTATTTACTATTACTGTGTTCTATTTGTTAGAAAGTTATAGATCCATCTACCAACTTTTCCAGTTATTTCATTAACACGCATTTTGTATGTGATAATGAAATAACAGGAAGGCTTTCACAAATCATCTGAATTTTGTGTATCCACAAAAGTATCCAGAACCTTCGCAAGAGTGACCTACTCTAAACCCGTGATGCCCTGGGTTGTGTAATGATGGATATTTAGGTGGATGACGGCCTTTCTTCTAAGAACCCTTTCAAAGATTTTTATGTCTGTTGCTTTTAGTGACTGCGAGATGACTCCTGTGTGCATGCTCCCTCTCCAAAGAATGCTGAAGGCACATAAGAGGGGCTTCTTGCAGTTCTTCATGAACATGGAGTTCCACGAGTTCAGGCCTGGGGCAGAATGCATGGGCATGTCATTAATTGCCTTTTTGAAGTCTTGTAGTGTTAGAATAACATCAGAGATTTTTTAAATTACCAAATTTTGAGTCTCGGTCATAAAAAATACATTTAGATTGTCGACCCTTAGTCTAGTTAATGGTTCGTTGAACAATGAGTCGTAGTGGGACTTTAGTATCGCACTCATTTCTTTGCTGTGTAGGTCCCATCTCGTCTAAGCAGAAATCCAATACTGGATGTTATTTTCGCCTTAGATATGGCATAAGAGAGGAAGTGTTTTGGTTTTATTTCAATTTCATTGTTGGCTTTAATTTCTTCCTCAGATCTTGCCTCCTATAAGATTCCTTAAGCTTAATTAAGTTCAATATTTCCTATTTCTGCGACCAGTGCCTCCCTTCATTTTCATATATACTAGCCGCTCTCAGCAGCTCTGTGATTCTTTGCTTTTGCCTGTATTGGGAACATCTCTCTTTTTCTAGTTTGCTTCTTATCTTTCTTTTTCTTAATGGAATGTGCTTTGAGCATGCCTCAAGTGCTACAGAGTTAATTCTTTTTAGGCAAAGGTTTCGATCCATCTTGTTTTGGATGTCTTCCCAGCTTGTTTCATTTAGGATATTGTTGACTTGATCCAACTGTATGTTTTTGTTATTGAAGTTGAATTTTGTGAAGGCACCCTAATAACTGATCACATTTTGCTGGTTAGGAGCCCTGTGCATACATGTCTGTACCTCCATTATGTTGTGTATATGATCAAAGTATATTTATTCCCCATGAAAAAATTAGGTCAAATAAGAACAATCCCAAATGGATGAATAGGACTCTAAAAAATCTATTAAGAGAGAAAAAAGAAATTTGCAGACACATTAAAGGGAATTAGGAAGGCTAAATGTAATTATGAAATTAAAGAAGCTAGAGAATCCAAAACAAATCTAATGGGTTCCTTCAAGTGTAAAGGACAAAGACCAGGGGAAAAATATGACCACTAAAAACTAGGTCTGTACAACTTACTGATAACGAGCAGGAAATATGCTCAATTTTCAGTACTTATTTACTATCAGTTTTCACACAATAAAATATCCCAGGAATATATAATTATTCAGGCCCTAAGAAAAAAATAAGTAATATTACTGTTACGAGAGACATGGTTATCAGACAAGTAGATAAACTGAAACAAGTTTCCGGGAACCGACTAATTGTCTTCAAGGGTACTTAAAGAGTGTAAATTGGAACTTAGTTAACGAGCTTGTTTAATGCGTTCATCCAAAATGATGTTGTGCCAGAGATGTAGAAGATGGCCAATGTAATTCCTATATATATCAGGAGATAAGTCCATTCCATCAAATTACCGTCGGGTAAGCCTAACGCCTATAACAGGCAGATGTTGTTAGAAGGCACCTTGTGTGTGAGAATGGTTTGAAAAACCGACAAGTTGAAGATTGAGACACTTATGCAGCATATGGGAATCTTTATTCAGGAAACGTTTCGCCACACAGTGGCTTCATCAGTCCAATACAAAGAGGAAGGCGTAAGGAGAGGAGGAGTATGAGGTAATCAGTCCCTCAGCCTGGAGTCTAGTGGATGGTACCACTATGACCCCGCTTCCGCCTGCTTCACGTCACCTCACTACAGTATATAAGCCACGTCTACGGCCGTATGCTGTACATTCTACAAAATTGATGGACTGAACACATCGACTCCAGGCTGAGGGACTGATTACCTCATACTCCTCCTCTCCTTACGCCTTCCTCTTTGTATTGGACTGATGAAGCCACTGTGTGGCGAAACGTTTCCTGAATAAAGATTCCCATATGCTGCATAAGTGTCTCAATCTTCAACTAGAAGGCACCTTAATGACCATAACTTGATTAAACAATATCGTCATGGATTCACGACAGGTCGTTCCTGATTGATAAAATTTACTGACGTTCTTCAATAAAGTATTTGAGGCAGTGGATATGGGTAAAGAATTTGTTAATTTGCATTTCAGTATGACTTTCCATAGAGTACCTAACAAAAGACTTAAGAAAAGTTGCAGCTCATGGTATAAGAGGTAAAGTTCTAACATGGATCGAGACATTGCTGACCGATAGGAGGTGGAGAGTTTGCATTAATGGACTCCAGTCAGAATGAGGACCGATCACTGGTGGCGTTCAACAAGCACCAGTTTTGGGTCAAGTGTTGGTCATTATTTGTATTAATGACCTTGATGAAGGAATATCGAGTGACGTGAGTAAATTCCCTGATGACAAAAATAAGCCGAATAATAGATTATGAGGATACTTATTAACTTCAACATACTTTAGTCAAATGAATGTCATGATCTTAATTCTTGGGAATGAAAATAACCCATACAGTTATAAACTAGGTGATGTAAAGGTTGATCACATGGAGCCTGAAAAAGACTTAGGTGTCATAGTAAGCAGAAATCTGAAGCCAAGACAACAGTGCCCAAGTGTACGCAATAAAGCTAACAGATTACTTGGATTTATAACAATAAGTATAAAAAGTTATTTTACACCTCTACACATCACCAGTAAGAACTCATTTAGATTATGCTGCTCAGTTTTGGTCTCCTTAATACAGAATGAATATAAAATAATTGTAAAACATACAGAAAAGAATGATTAAATTTGATCCAATGAATAAAAAATCACCCACATGAAGACAGACAGAACCTTGGGTCTTGACTCTCTTGAGTGACGTAAACAGCGATATGAATAAAGTATTAAGAATATCGTGTCAAGTAACGGATTTAAACCAGTTAAATTTTGATTTAAAAATGCCATAGATAAGTATTGGTTTTCAGAGTTGTAGATACGTGGAACAATATTCTCAGGAGGACAACAGAGGTTAAGACCATGGGTAGCTTTACAGAGACTGAACAAATATATAAGCGAGAAGGGCTGGGTTTGATTAGTGCCTAAAGTATTGAAGCAAATTCTTGGAAAGCTTTGGTAAAAGGTTGGACAATTTGTAGCTACTTACTGTCGCAACATACACAGTAATCCCCTGAAGAGTTTGTAGCTACTTACTGTCGGAACAAATTCCAGAGCAGTTTGTAGCTTTACGCGCAAACATACACAGTAATCCCTGAAGAGTTTGTAGCTACTTACTGTCGCAACATACACAGTAATCCCCTGAAGAGTTTGTAGCTACTTACTGTCGCAACATACACAGTAATCCCCTGAAGAGTTTGTAGCTACTTACTGTCGCAACATACACAATAATCCCCTGAAGAGTTTGTAGCTACTTACTGTCGCAACATACACAATAATCCCCTGAAGAGTTTGTAGCTACTTACTGTCGCAACATACACAATAATCCCCTGAAGAGTTTGTAGCTACTTACTGTCGCAACATACACAGTAATCCCCTGAAGAGTTTGTAGCTACTTACTGTCGCAACATACACAGTAATCCCCTGAAGAGTTTGTAGCTACTTACTGTCGCAACATACACAGTAATCCCCTGAAGAGTTTGTAGCTACTTACTGTCGCAACATACACAGTAATCCCCTGAAGAGTTTGTAGCTACTTACTGTCGCAACATACACAATAATCCCCTGAACAGTTTGTAGCTACTTACTGTCGCAATATACACAGTAATCCCCTGAACAGGTTTTAGCTACTTACTGTCGCAACATACACAGTAATCCCCTGAACAGTTTGTAGCTACTTACTGTCGCAACATACACAGTAATCCCCTGAACAGTTTGTAGCTACTTACTGCCGCAACATACACAGTAATCCCCTGAACAGTTTGTAGCTACTTACTGTCGCAACATACACAGTAATCCCCTGAACAGTTTTAGCTACTTACTGTCGCAATATACACAGTAACCCCTGAACAGTTTTAGCTACTTACTGTCGCAAATACACAGTAATCCCCTGAACAGTTTGTAGCTACTTACTGTCGCAACATACACAGTAATCCCCTGAAGAGTTTGTAGCTACTTACTGCCGCAAATACACAGTAATCCCTGAACAGTTTGTAGCTACTTACTGTCGCAACATACACATAATCCCTGAACAGTTTGTAGCTACTTACTGTCGCAAATACACAGTAATCCCCTGAACAGGTTTAGCTACTTACTGTCGCAACATACACAGTAATCCCCTGAACAGTTTGTAGCTACTTACTGTCGCAAATACACAGTAATCCCTGAAAGTTTTAGCTACTTACTGTCGCAACATACACAGTAATCTACAGTTTAACTTTTGATAACAAATCCCTGAACAGTTTGTAGCTACTTACTGTCGCAACATACACAGTAATCCCCTGAAGAGTTTGTAGCTACTTACTGCCGCAACATACACAGTAATCCCCTGAACAGTTTGTAGCTACTTACTGTCGCAATATACACAGTAATCCCCTGAACAGGTTTTAGCTACTTACTGTCGCAACATACACAGTAATCCCCTGAACAGTTTGTAGCTACTTACTGTCGCAACATACACAGTAATCCCCTGAACAGTTTGTAGCTACTTACTGTCGCAATATACACAGTAACCCCCTGAACAGTTTTTAGCTACTTACTGTCGCAACATATACAGTAATCCCCTGAACAGTTTGTAGCTACTTACTGTCGCAACATACACAGTAATCCCCTGAAGAGTTTGTAGCTACTTACTGCCGCAACATACACAGTAATTCCCTGAACAGTTTGTAGCTACTTACTGTCGCAACATACACAATAATCCCCTGAACAGTTTGTAGCTACTTACTGTCGCAACATACACAGTAATCCCCTGAACAGTTTTTAGCTACTTACTGTCGCAACATACACAGTAATCCCCTGAAGAGTTTGTAGCTACTTACTGCCGCAACATACACAGTAATTCCCTGAACAGTTTGTAGCTACTTACTGTCGCAACATACACAGTAATCCCCTGAACAGTTTGTAGCTACTTACTGTCGCAACATACACAGTAATCCCCTGAACAGTTTGTAGCTACTTACTGTCGCAACATACACAGTAATTCCCTGAACAGTTTGCAGCTACTTACTGCACCAACATACACAGTAATCCCCTGAACAGTTTGTAGCTACTTACTGTCGCAACAAACACAGTAATCCCCTGAACAATTTGTAGCTACTTACTGTCGCAACATACACAGTAATCTTCTGAACAATTTGTAGCTACTTACTGTCGCAACATACACAGTAATCCCCTGAACAATTTGTAGCTACTTACTGTCGCAACATACACAGTGTTCCCCTGAACAATTTGTTACTGCCGCAACATACATAGTAATCCTCTGAACAATTTGTAGCTACTTACTGTCGCAACATGCACAGTAATCCCTTGAACAATTTGCAGCTACTTACTGTCGGAACATACACATTAATCCCCTGAACAATTTGTAGCTACTTACTGTCGCAACATACACAGTAATCTTCTGAACAATTTGTAGCTACTTACTGTTGCAACATACACAGTGATCCACTGAATAATTTGTAGCTACTTACTGTCGCAACATACACAGTAATCCCCTGAACAATTTGTAGCTACTTACTGTCGCAACATACACAGTGTTCACCTGAACAATTTGTTACTGCCGCAACATACACAGTAATCCCCTGAACAATTTGTAGCTACTTACTGTCGCAACATACAAAGTAATCCCCTGAAGAGTTTGTAGCTACTTACTGCCGCAACATACACAGTAATCTTCTGAACAATTTGTAGCTACTTACTGTCGCAACATACACAGTAATCCCCTGAACAATTTGTAGCTACTTACTGTCGCAACATACACAGTGTTCCCCTGAACAATTTGTTACTGCCGCAACATACATAGTAATCCTCTGAACAATTTGTAGCTACTTACTGTCGCAACATGCACAGTAATCCCTTGAACAATTTGCAGCTACTTACTGTCGGAACATACACATTAATCCCCTGAACAATTTGTAGCTACTTACTGTCGCAACATACACAGTAATCTTCTGAACAATTTGTAGCTACTTACTGTTGCAACATACACAGTGATCCACTGAATAATTTGTAGCTACTTACTGTCGCAATATACACAGTAATCCCCTGAACAATTTTTAGCTACTTACTGTCGCAACATACACAGTGTTCACCTGAACAATTTGTTACTGCCGCAACATACACAGTAATCCCCTGAACAATTTTTAGCTACTTACTGTCGCAACATACACAGTAATCCCCTGAACAATTTTTAGCTACTTACTGTCGCAACATACACAGGAATCCCCTGAACAATTTGTTGCTGCTTACTGTCGCAACATACACAGTAATCCCCTGAACAATTTGTAGCTACTAACTGTCGCAACATACACAGTAATCCCCTGAACAATTTGTAGCTACTTACTGTCGCAACATACACAGTAATCCCCTGAACAATTTTTAGCTACTTACTGTCGCAACATACACAGTGTTCACCTGAACAATTTGTTACTGCCGCAACATACACAGTAATCCCCTGAACAATTTTTAGCTACTTACTGTCGCAACATACACAGTTATCCCCTGAACAATTTTTAGCTACTTACTGTCGCAACATACACAGGAATCCCCTGAACAATTTGTAGCTGCTTACTGTCGCAACATACACAGTAATCCCCTGAACAATTTGTAGCTACTAACTGTCGCAACATACACAGTAATCCCCTGAACAATTTGTAGCTACTTACTGTCGCAACATACACAGTAATCCCCTGAACATGTGTGGTTGTCCAAAGTCTTGAAGCATAAATTTTCCTGGATGCAAATACCAGGGCAGTTGACTGTGTTGTGACAAACTGTCTTGCGCAGTGTGCAGCACTTGCAGCCCGAGTTACCACAGCTTGACTTAACCTCATGCTCAAGTGCCAGGCAAGTGTCTCGACACACTCCATCACCATCATCACAGAAAGGCTGAGCATTACACTCTGTTGAAGAACAAACATGTTATCTCTTGGAAAACACAAGCATATTATTTCTTGAAGAACACAAGCGATGTTTTCTTTAAGAACACTGCCAGGTATTTGTTGTACTCTAACATATAATTGTGTGATACATAATTTGAGACATAATAAACAATAGCACCTTAGAAATGTGTCACGTGACAGCGGTGGAAAATATTAAGTAATGGTAGTTAGCGTGGGGTGTTACCAAGCAACATGGCTTCTTGTAGTGTTTTAGAATCTCAGGTTCAGGTGTTGAAGAGGTTTTACTTCTTCAGGAGGAAAATAGGAGGCTGAAGCTTCGCTTAGAGGGGGTTTGGGAGTGAGTGTGAGAAGGATTTAGCTGGTAAGGAGGAAATGGTCAGCAGCAGTGAGAGTGGCAGCCACTTTAAGTGGCAAGTGGTTCACAGTTCAGGAAAAGGGAAGATACGGAGGGTTAACAGAGAAGATGTGAAGGTAGGAAATCGATTCTCTGTTCTCCAGGACGAGTGCACTTCAGTGGTTAGTGAAGTTGAAGGTACCACTGATTCCCCTGCTAATCAAGGAAAGAATGTTTTAATTTTAGGTGATTCTCAGGTAAGATATATGGACTGTGCTTTTTGTAACAGAGAGACAGGTCAGACAGAGGGTGTGCCTTCCAGGAGCTGGTGTGGGTGACATAGTCAGAAGGTTGGATAATATTATGTCAGGTAAGGGGAACAAGCCCATTATCTGTCTTAGTGCTGGGGGTAATGACATTGGGAAGGGCAGGAGACAGGTTAGCCATAGAAGTAGTCAGGTCTAAGGGAGGGATCAAAGTCATATGTAGCATCTTGCCTAGAAAGGGAGTGGGCAATGAATGGATGTCTAGGGTCTTCGGTATGAATTGCTGGCTAGACAGGTACTGCAAGGAACTTGCAATACCATTCATTGATTACTGGGACAAATTCTATGGCAAACGTGATACATATGCAAGGGATGGGATTTATCTCTCTGTGGCTGGAGTGGTTGCATTAGCCAGTTCGATTGAGGTGGTAATTGATGACTTGTCTAGGACTTTAAACAGATAGATTATAGAGGTATGGGTGTTTGTGGAAAACAATCAGGCTGCAGTATTAGGGCTGAAAACAGCAGATATTGCCGGGATACCTCAGGGATATGTTTAAAAAACAATATTCAAAATAAAGTTGCTAGTAAAGGCAAATCAATTGATCAACAAAGAGAGATAGTAGAGGGCAACGAGTGACTAGCTCCCTTAAGCTTTACTCTACAAATAGTAGGAGTTTAAGAAATAAGATAGATGAGCTAAGATTACTTGCAAGTGCAGGTATATAGATATTATTGCTATAACAGAGACCTGGTTTAACCTGAAAGATAGAGAAATGCCTTCTGAATGCAACATAGAGGGTTATAAACTATTCCACACTGATAGCGTCAACAGGAAGGGTGGTGGAGTGGCGATGTATGTCAGAAATAATTTAAATTGTTTTAGACATGATATAAGATTAGAAACATCGAACACAGATTCTGTTTGGGTACAGTTTCTCGAGGGACATGACAAATTAATGTAAGGTGTGATTTATAGGCCCCCAAACCTTGATAGGAAGTGCAGTAAGCTGTTATGGGACGAAATTCATAAGGCATCTAGATATGAAAATGTTGTGTTAATGGGAGATTTTAACATTAAACAAATTGATTGGAACAATATGAAAGGAAATCTTGAGTCTAGTGACTTTCTTGATACGGTTCAGGATTGCTGGACTTGCTTTTAGTGAACAAAGAATCACTAATTAATAATCTTGAGGTTAATGATGAGCTTTGGGAAAGTGATCACAAATCACTTAGTTTCAATATATTATCGAATTACCCAGATAACTGCAATCAAATCTATGTCCCAGATTTTTGCTTGGCCGATTTCATGGGACTGAAAAATTACCAAGGTGGGCTAAATTGGAATAACCTGACTATGGGTCAGGTAGGTAATCTTGGTTGCCAATATGACGTTTTTCAGAACATAGTTCTAGTTGCCCAGACAACTTTTGTTCCGAGTAGGGAAATTAGATCTAACAAGAATGATCCCAAATGGATGAACAATAGATTAAAACATCTCATTGGTAAAAAGAGAGGCACATACAGGGGTATCAAAACAGGGGGATGGGCAGTTAGGAATTCATTATATTCAATTAAAGATAGAAAAAAAAGGAATAAGAAAAGCAAAAAGGGATTATGAGGCTAAGGTCGCAAGGGATTTGAAGACTAACCCAAAAGGGTTCATTCAGGTATACAGAAGTAAGATTAGGGACAAGATAGGCCCAATTAAGAGTAACTCTGGTCAGATCACTGACAGTGATAAGGATATGTGTGAAATTTTCAATACCTACTTCCTCTCAATTTTTACCCAGAAAATTACTAGCGAAATTCCTGAAATAATAGATTATGTAGAACAGGACGATAATAAACTATGTACGATTGTGGTAACTTTAATAGAGAAATTAAAACCTAACAAATTCCTAGGCCCTGATGAACTGTTTGCAAGGGTGTTAAAGGAATGTAAAGAAGAACTTAGTATACCTTTGGCTAATCTTTTCAACATATCACTACAAACTGGCATAGTGCCAGATAAGTGGAAAATTGCAAATGTTATACCTGTTTACAAGGCAGGTGACAGGTCCTTAGCTTCAAACTATAGACCAATAAGCCTTATTTCCACAGTGGGAAAATTTATGGAATCAATAATTGCCAAAGCAATTCGAAGCCATCTTGATAGGCATAAATTGATTAATGAATCTCAACACGGTTTTACAAAGGGACGTTCCTGTCTTATGAATTTACTAACTTTTTTCACTAAGGTGCTTGAGGAAGTAGATCATCATAATGAATATGATATTGTGTATATGGACTTCAGTAAGGCTTTTGATATAATTCCACATCAGAGGCTATTGAGGAAACTTAAGGCACACGGAATAGAAGAAATTTTTTCCTGGGTAGAGGCATGGCTGGCAAAAAGGCAGCAGAGAGTTTGTGTAAATGGGGAGAAATCAGAATGGGGGCACGTCACAAGCGGTGTTCTGCAGGGTCAGTGTTGGACCCATTGTTGTTCACAATTTAGATAAACGACATAGATGAGGGAATAAATAACGACATAAGCAAATTTGCTGATGACAACAAAATAGGCCGTCCAGTTCATTCTAATGAGAGCACTAGAGCACTCCAGGATGATTGGAATAGACTGATGCAATGGTCTGATAAGTGGCAGATGAAGTTTAATATAGACAAATGCAAAGGGCTAAATGTTGGACAGGAAAATAACCATGCCACATATAAACTAAATAATGTAGATCTTAATTGTTCGCATCGCTATTGGGCCGTGAGGACATGCTGCGCAGTAGCTCCTGATTGAGTTGGCTTTTGCGCAGTGGTGACGTGTACTTAGCTCTGTGAAGACCTGTTTGCGCGCTCTCTACGAATTGAAGCAAGATGCCCTCCATCGAGCAACTTTACCAACAGCTTAAGGAAGAATTGAGGATGGCGAAGTTGGAGATTCGGCGACTGACCGAGGAAAACAAGAAGATTCGTAGTAGTCCTCCTGTTTCGAGTCCTCAGGTCAAGAAGGGAAACTGGTCAGTGGCTGGACAGCAGGGAACGAAGTTGACGATCAAGAAGACGAATGGAAAGGTAGAAACAATGAAGAAGAAAGAGACTGCCGTGGAAACTGTTGTGGAAACATCTAATACATTCTCAGTGCTACCCGACGAATGTGAGTCGACTACTGGGAACATCACGATGAACGACACCAAGGAAGGTAAGAATATTGTTGTTGTTGGGGATAGCCAAGTTAGGTATATGGATAGGGCGTTCTGCTTGAAGGACAGGAGTAGGAGACAGAGAGTTTGCTTTCCTGGGGCTGGGATGGAGGATATTGTTAGCTGTCTGGATGACATCATGAGAGGTAATGGGAGCAATCCTATTATCTGTCTCAGTGCTGGAGGCAACGATGTTGGCAGACATAGGAGTGAAGACCTGATTAGCAGGTATAGGTCAGCAATAGAAATAATTAGGAGTAAGGGTGGGAACCCTGTCATATGTGGTATTTTGCCAAGGAGAGGAGTTGGAAATGAATGGTTGTCCAGGGCAATTGGTGTCAATTGCTGGCTGGACAAATACTGTAAGGAAAATGCGGTAACATTCATTGACAACTGGGACCTCTTCTATGGCAGAAGTGACATGTATGCCAGGGATGGGATTCACTTATCTAGGTCTGGGGTGGTAGCACTGGCAACTGCAGTGCAGGGAGCAGTTAGGACTTTAAACTAGGAATAGTTAGTGGCATGGGCTTTGGCAGGAAAACAGTGAAGTCCCAGTGCAGTAATATTACGAGTTCTAGGGGAACTAGTAATAAGCAGAACGAGGTAGATATTGAAAAGCCAGGGACTTTGGGTGATAAGGACAGTAATAGGTTTAGTAGAAAAACAGAAATGAGCAGGAAAGGTAATGAGAAAGGAGAGTCTTTCAATGTTTATTATACTAATTGCCGTAGTGCTAGGAATAAGATGGACGAGTTGAGATTAGTTGCTAGTGCAGGTAACATTGATGTATTTGCCTTAACTGAGACGTGGTTTATTTCAAAAAGTCGGGACATGCCTACAGAATGTCATATTCAGGGTTTTAAATTGTTCCAAGTAGATAGAAGTATCGGGAAGGGGGGTGGGGTGGCATTGTATGTCCGAGATCGCTTGAACTGTTGCATAAATACGGGTATTAAGTCTGAAGTAACACATACAGAGTCTGTTTGGATAGAATTTTCAGAGGGGCATGAAAAACTGATTTTAGGAGTGATATACCGTCCCCCAAACTTAGATAGGGACCAAGGGAAACTACTATGGGAGGAAATTGTTAAGGCCACAAGGCACGATAATGTAGTAATTCTAGGAGACTTTAACTTTAGTCATATTGATTGGAATTTCTTGACTGGGAATTTAGAATCATACGACTTCTTAGAAGTAGTTCAGGATTGTTTTTTGAAGCAGTTTGTGACAGAACCTACAAGGGGAAATAACCTGCTTGACTTAGTTAATAATTTAGAAATTTCAGAGGAACTGGGTGCTAGCGACCACAAATCAACTACATTTAGCATTGAATGGAAGTACGATAGTAGCGATAACTCAGTAACAGTCCCAGATTTTCGCTTAGCAGATTACGATGGGCTTAGAGAACACTTATCATCTGTTGACTGGGGTAACGAAGTGAGCTATCAATATGACAGTTTTCTGAACACTATACATGCTGCTCAAAGAACGTTTATCCCATATAAAGAAATTAGATCAAATAGAAATGACCCAAAATGGATGAATAATAGGCTCAAATATCTACTAGGGCATAAGAAAGGAATTTATAGGCGTATCAAAAGAGGTGAGGGTCATCTTATGAATCAGTATATTGACATTAAGAGGGACATTAAAAAGGGGATAAGAAAAGCTAAAAGGGACTATGAAATTAAAGTTGCTAGGGATTCTAAAACTAACCCAAAAAGATTTTTCCAGGTCTATAGAACAAAAGTTAGAGATAAGATAGGTCCCCTTAAAAATAACTATGGGCACCTTACTGACAAAGAGAATGAAATGTGCTCGATTTTTAATAATTATTTTCTCTCAGTTTTTACACAGGAAGACACTAACAATATTCCAGTAATTAATTTTTATAGTGGGCTAGAAGAAGATATATTATGTAACATCACAGTCACTAGTGAAATGGTTGTGAAGCAGATAGACAGACTGAAGCAAAATAAGTCGCCGGGTCCTGATGAGTTTTTTTCAAGGGTTCTTAAGGAATGCAAAATGGAAGTCTGTGAACTATTAACTAATATTTTTAATTTATCTCTTCAAACAGGTGTAGTGTCTGATATGTGGAAGATGGCTAATGTAATTCCTATTTTTAAAACAGGGGACAAGTCGTTACCGTCAAATTACCGCCCAATAAGCCTGACCTCAATTGTAGGCAAATTACTAGAGTCAATTATAGCTGAGATTATAAGAAGCCATCTCGATAAGCATAGCTTGATTAATGATACTCAGCATGGATTCACAAGAGGCCGGTCTTGTCTAACTAATTTATTAACTTTCTTCAGTAAAGCTTTTGAGGCTGTTGACCACGATAAAGAATTTGATATTATTTACTTAGATTTTAGTAAGGCTTTTGATAGAGTTCCACACCATAGACTGTTAAAGAAAGTGGCAGCTCATGGCATTGGGGGAAAAGTGCTCTCGTGGATCGAGTCATGGCTCACTGACAGGAAGCAGAGAGTGTCCATAAATGGGGTTAAATCCGAGTGGGGATCTGTAACAAGTGGCGTTCCACAGGGATCAGTCTTGGGCCCGTTGTTGTTTATAATATATATCAATGATCTTGATGAGGGAATTACTAGTGATATGAGCAAATTCGCCGATGACACAAAGATAGGTAGGATAATTGATTCAAACGTAGATGTTATGGAACTTCAGGAGGATTTAAACAAACTCTATTCTTGGTCAGAAAAGTGGCAGATGCAGTTCAATGTAGATAAATGCAACGTTCTGAAGCTTGGGAGTGCCCATAACCCTAGTACTTATAAGTTAAATGATGTAGAACTTAGTCATACAGATTGCGAAAAGGACTTGGGGGTTATGGTGAGCAGCAACCTTAAACCAAGACAGCAGTGCCTAAGCGTACGTAATAAGGCAAATAGATTACTGGGATTTATATCAAGAAGTGTAAGCAACAGAAGTCCAGAGGTCATACTGCAGCTTTATACATCATTAGTAAGGCCTCACCTAGATTTTGCAGCTCAGTTCTGGTCTCCATATTACAGAATGGACATAAATTCGTTAGAAAACATTCAGCGTAGGATGACTAAATTAATACATAGCATTAGAAATCTTCCTTATGAAGAAAGATTGAAGACTCTTAAGTTACATTCACTTGTTAGACGAAGAATGAGGGGAGACCTGATCGAAGTGTATAAGTGGAAGATAGGTATTAATAAAGGGGATATTAAGGTCTTGAGGATGTCTCTCCAAGAGAGAACCCGCAGTAATGGATTTAAATTAGATAAGTTTAGATTTAGAAAGGACATAGGAAAGTATTGGTTTGGAAATAGGGTAGATGATGAGTGGAACAGTCTACCTAGTTGGGTTATTGAGGCTGGGACTTTGGGTAGTTTCAAATTTAGGTTGGATAAGTATATGAGTGGGAGGGATTGGATTTGAGTGGGACTTTCACATCAGAGCTTATTTCTTGGGTGGCATTGAAAATTGGGTTGGGCAAATGTTTTGTTAGTGGGATGAATTGTAAAGGACCTGCCTAGTATGGGCCAACAGGCCTCCTGCAGTGTTCCTCCTTTCTTATGTTTCTTATGTTCTTATGTTAATACTATTGATTGCAAAAAGGATTTAGGAGTTCTAGTTAGCAGTAATCTAAAACCAAGACAACAGTGCATTAGTGTTCACAATGAAGCTAACAGAATCCTTGGTTTCATATCTAGAAATACAAATAATAGAAGCCCTCAGGTTGTTCTTCAACTCTATATATCCTTGGTTAGGCCCCATTTAGACTATGCTGCTCAGTTCTGGTCACCGTATTACAGAATGGATATAAATGCTCTAGAAAACGTACAGACGAGGTAGACAAAGTTGATCCCATGTATCAGAAATCTTTCTTTTGAGGATAGACTGAGGGCCTTGAATCTCCATTCTCTCGAAAGGCGTAGAATTAGGGAGCATATGATCGAGGTGTATAAATGGAAAACAGGAATAAATAAAGGGGATGTAAATAGCGTGCTGAAAATTTCTGGCCAAGACAGGACTCACAGCAATAGTTTCAAGTTGGAAAAATTCAGATTCAGGAAGGATATAGGAAAACACTGGTTTGGTAATAGAGTTGTGGATGAGTGAAACAAACTCCCCAGTACAGTTATAGAGGCTAAAACGTTGTGTAGTTTTAAAAATAGATTAGATAAATACATGAGTGGGTGTTGGTGGGTGTGAGTTGGACCTGACTAGCTTGTGCTACTAGGTCTGATGCAGTGCTCCTTCCTTAAGTGGAAATGACTTGATTAGGTGGGTCACTGGGCTAATCTGGATGGGAACATGGACCTGCTTCGTGTGGGTCAGTGGTTCTGCTGCAGTGTTCCTTCTTTCTTATGTTCTTATGATCTTATGAGTGGGTGTGGGTGGGTGTGAAATCGACCTGACTAGCTACTAGGCTGGACGCAGTGCTAATCCCTTAAGTGATGTGTCTGACCTCACTAGGTCAAGGCATTGGCCCTTTACCTGGCAGGTCCTAGTGTACTCACACCTGAACACGTGGCTTTTGCTCATGTCCTCCTACTCTCCCAGGGCATCTGGGTTCCCATTCTCTATTTCTGACCAATCACAAGCCTTCCCTGAGTCGCTCCAGCTAAGTGGCGATGGCGCCTCCTTGCTTCCCATTGGTCGAGAAAGCAAAGTTCTAGCTTGGCGTCGCCCATACTCGTCGAGTGCTCCTCATATACTCTTGCATTTCATCCTCTACAATGTCGGTAAGTACTGATTTGTGTGTCTAGTGTGTAAATGAATAGTTTACCTATATTTTGATATATATATTATATATATATATATATATATATATATATATATATATATATATATATATATATATATATATATATTATATATATATGTCGTGCCGAATATGTAAAACTGGTCAATTAGCAAGAACTCATTTAAAATTAAGTCCTTTCTGAAATTTTCTCTTATACCTTTAAAGATATATTTTTTTCATCAATGTTAATGTAAAAATTTATAATTTTCGACCAAAAGAATCTTAGAAAACTTACCTAACCTTATTATAACAAGTGTAATTTATTTTAGCCTAACCCAACTAAATATATTTTAAATACGTTTACAATAATATAGTACTAAACAAACACTATCAAATACATTTTTTTCGTTAGGTTCAGAATGATTTTGGCGAAATTATTGCATACACAAATATTCACTTGTCCTATATGGCAAGATGAGCGTTGCTATTTAAGCCAAGATCGCAAGTTCTGCCTATTCGGCACGACATATATATATATAGCAATTATGTCGTTCCCATCTGGCTCTGCTGGGGGTTACACTGGAATAAGGCCACAGCATTTAAAGGAAATGGTTAATCCAGTTATTGGGGAAATTGCAGAGACACTGCTTTCAGAGATCACAAGGTTCGTCAACAATTCCTTGGCTGGTCTGATTCCTGATGAAATTAGACCTTTCTTTTTTGGTGCAACACTTTGTGCACTTAAAAAGAAGGATGGAGGAATTCGGCCAATTGCAGTAGGCAACACGTTACGCCGCCTCGTATCCAAAGCTGCTGTCCGAAGTATTCGTGCACAGGCAGCCATGATGCTTCAACCAAACCAGCTTGGCTTTGGGGTCTCTCAAGGAAGTGAAGCAGCAGTTCATGCAACAAGGGCATATATCAACAACCTGCCTGAGGACAATGCAGTGGTAAAATTAGATTTCAAGAATGCGTTCAATCTCCTGAAAAGAGACGTGGTATTAGCAGCAGTACAAGAACATTTCCCTGGTCTCTTCCCTTTTGTTTCAGCTGGGTATAGCAAGGAATCAATGCTTCTCTTTGGAGAGCATGAAATCACATCATCGGAGGGTGTCCAACAAGGAGATCCTCTTGCACCATTTCTCTTCTGTATTGCAGTTAGGGAAATCACAGTCAGACTGACCAGCGAGCTAAACATCTGGTTCCTAGATGATGGCACACTAGCAGGTACAAAGGAGTCCCTCCTACATGACCTTACACAGGTAATGACACGGGGACAGGAAATGGGTCTCATCCTGAATCCATCCAAATGTGAAATCATCTCAGTCAGTCAACAAGTGATAAATGCAGTGAGATCAAAACTACCAGGAGCAGCAGTCATTGCCCCCACAAATAGTGTCTTGCTAGGAGCACCTCTGGGAAGCAATGCCATTGACACAATTCTCAGGAAGAAATTGGAAGAGTTAAGGAGAATGGAACAACGAATAGGCAATCTGGACACCCACGATGCCTTGTACCTTCTCACAAAGTGCTTGAGTCTGCCCAGGTTGACATATTTCCTAAGATGTGCACCTTCATATGATAACCCTATACTCACGAATACCTGGAGTTTACCTGGAGAGAGTTCCGGGGGTCAACGCCCCCGCGGCCCGGTCTGAGACCAGGCCTCCTGGTGGATCAGAGCCTGATCAACCAGGCTGTTGCTGCTGGCTGCACGCAAACCAACGTACGAGCCACAGCCCGGCTGATCCGGAACTGACTTTAGGTGCTTGTCCAGTGCCAGCTTGAAGGACTGCCCCTGGACCCCCTTATTGTTAATTGCGTCCTTCCCTAACGTGCCTTTAAGTTGTGACACCCCTGCTTTTCATTGGGGGGATGGTGCATCGTCTGCCAAGTCTTTTGCTTTCGTAATGAGTGATTTTCGTGTGCAAGTTCGGTACTAGTCCCTCTAGGATTTTCCAGGTGTATATAATCATGTATCCCCCCTCCTGCGTTCCAGGGAATACAGGTTCAGGAACCTCAAGCGCTCCCCAAAAATTGAGGTGTTTTATCTCCGTTATGCGCGCCCTGAAAGTTCTCTGTACATTTTCTAGGTCGGCAATTTCACCTGCCTTGAAAGGTGCTGTTTGTGTGCAGCAATATTCCAGCCTAGATAGAACAAGTGACCTGAAGAGTGTCCCTCATGGGCTTGGCCTCCCTAGTTTTGAAGGTTCTCATTATCCATCCTGTCATTTTTCTAGCAGATGCGATTGATACAATGTTATGGTCCTTGAAGGTGAGATCCTCGACATGATCACTCCCAGGTCTTTGACGTGGTATTTCGCTCTTTTTGTGGCCAGAATTTGTTTTTACCTGATGAAGATTTAATTTCCTATTTTTTCCATATCTGAGTAATTGAAATTTTCATCGTTAACTTCATTTTTGTTTTCTGCACCCCATTGAAAGATTTGGTTGATGTCTGCCTGAGCTTTGCAGGTCTGCAAGGAAGCCCTTCATGCAGTTCGGGTGTCATCTAAAAGGGAAGACACGGTGTGTGGCTGACATCCTTGTCTATGTCGGAAAAAGGGTGGGGAAAAAAGAGGGGAGCGAGTACTGTCCCTTGTGGAACAGAGTTTTTTCACCGAGCCCCCTCGGACTTTACTCTTTTGACGACTCTCTCTGTGTTTGTTAGTGGGGAAATTATAGATCCATGCCCGACTTTTCCTGTTATTCCTTTTGCACGCTTTTGTGCGCTTTACCCCATGGTCCATTTGTCAAAGGTTTTTGCAAAGTCTGTATAATTACATCTGCATTCTTTTTGTTTTTCTAGTGCATTTGGGCCCGTCGTGTTAATATTAGACAGAAGGACGACCGTTCTAAACCCATGTTGCCTGGGTTGTGTAACTGAGGGGTTTTCTAGATGCGTGGTGATCTTGCTTCTTGGACCCTTTAAAAGATTTTATGATATGGGTTTTTAGTGCTTTTGGTCTGTATTTCTTTGCTGTTGCTTTACTCCCCCTTTGGGAGGGGGGCTTGTCTGTTGTTTTTAGTAACTGTGGGACGACCCCGGTCCATGCTCCCTCTCCATAGGATGGAAAAAAGGGTCGTGATGGGGTTCTTTCATTTCTTGATAAAACGGTTTCCCTGGTCTGGCCCCCGGGGCCAAATGCATGGGCATGTCATTTATCGCCTGTTTTGAAGTCATTTGGGGCAGGATAACATCGGATGGTTGTGTTAATCAAAAAAAAATTTTGGGGTCTCTCATAAAAATTCATTTTTTCTTCGACTCTCAGTCGGTTAGCGGCTTGCTAAAAACTGAGTCATATTGGGACTTGGTAGCTCACTCATTTCCTTGCTGTCATCTTGTGGGCCCCCATTTGTTTAAGTGGGGGCCCCAAATTGGACGTTGTTCTCGTTTTTGATTTGGCATAGGAGAAGAAAATTTTGGGTTTCTTTCGATTTCATTTATGGCTTTTGTTTTCCCCGGTTTCCCGGGACTCCTAAAGGGTTTCTTTAGTTTAAGTTCGTGTTTTCTATTTCTCTGCCGTTTTCCCTAGCTTTTTCAGATAATTGACCCTTTTAGCCGCTTGTTATTTTTTTCCGTCGCCTGTAAAGGGGCGCCTGCTTTTTCTGTTTTACATCTACTCCTTTTTTCTTAGGGAAAGCCTTGTGCAACATCGAGTGCCACCGATTTAAATCTGTTTAGGCAAAAGTTGGGGTCGTGTTGTTAGTATATTTTCCCCAGTTATATCGGTTTGGACTTGGTTTATTTGGGTCCCACTTTATGTTTTGTTATTGAAGTTAAATTTTGGTGAATGCTCCCTGTGACAATTTTTATGGGGGTCTGGGGTCCGATCATGATAAACCCATTATGTTGTGATCTGAGTATATTGTTTTTGATATGGTGTATTTTTATCAGATCATCATTGTTGGAAAAAGGGTCTAGTGTATTCCCCAGTCTAGTAGGCTCATTATTTGCGGGTTTAAATTGAATTTTGTGCAGAGTTTTTAAAAGCTGGGGGTGTGGTTTTCTCAGAGCTCCCTCCGGGGTGTTTTACTGCAACAATATTATTTGCTTATTCCCCCATTTTAGGTGCCTTAATTGAAATCCCCCAGGAGAAAGATGTTGGGTGCGGGAGCTGGAAGGTTTCCAGACAGTGGTAATTTTTAACAGCTGTTCCTGGAATTGCTGTGATGTTGCACCCGGAGGTTGTAGACTATACAATGACTAGGTTTGGTTCTCGACCTTTTGCAAAAATTCCCAATACATCATTTGAGGCTTTTAGCATTTTGTGAAAAAAGTGACTCTGCAATGTACAGGCCCAACCCCCCCTTTTTCCTGTTCACTCTGTAAATCTGTAAGGTTGTAAACCCGGGATCCAATTTCGTTTTCCAAGTGATCCCTTTTTGTGGGTTCGTGAAAAACCCCGAACTTGCCTTTTCCTCTGCAAGCAGTAGGAAAATTGAAAAGGGATTTTGTTTTTGTTTCTGGCTTTGACCCTGTATATTTGCAAAGAAGAATGTTATGGGTGGTGGTATTGTTGGTATGGGGGGGGGATTTTTTTTCCGGCATTAGTATCTGTATTGTTGGTTTGGGTGGAGGCCATCGACTGTGGTTCCATCCAGGAATGATGGGTTTGGTTTTACGATTTCTGCCTTTTCCTGAGTTTTTTTTCCTTCCCGGCACTAAAAAACCTCTCCCTCTTGAGTGGCTGTGGCTACCCAGGTTTTCCCATGGCCTGGATGTTTTGTATCTTTTTGTCCCCTTTAGATGGTATGCTGGCAATTTAAGTTATAGCACAGTCTTTCCTGTACTGAAGAGGGACACAGTTCAGGGTGAAAAAGCTTACAGGAAGGGAGTTTGCATTTTCCTGTTGTCGTATGGGCATGACATTTCCTAGGGTGGTCATAGTTGCACGTCCCATCTGTTTTTCCAGATTTCCCATGCCAGCAGATACCGAGTGCATAGTATGTGCACAGGCTTGGTTTCCGTTTGCCTTGGGTTTCTGTGACTGTATTCCCTGTTGGTGCATGTTTCCCTGTCTTACTTCTATCCTCCCTAGCACCAACAATGGAGCTCCCACCAGTTGTTTTTGGTAATATATCCTCACTATTGCTAGTGGAGTCCTCTTGTTTGCTATTTCCTGCGGTATTTCTAGTTTGCAATATTGGTTTTATCTTATCTTTGACTACACTTGTTTCCCTACTATGGCTCCTGTCCCCTATGAGGTCATTTATATGTATTCCTTCCTGCGTATAATTCCCGACTACCTGGACAAAATCTCCCAGGACAGCATCTCCAGCTTCCCCATTACTGTCTCCCAGGACAGCATCTTCAGCTTCACCATTACTGTCTCCCAGGACAGCACCTCTAGCTTCACCATTACTGTCTCCCAGGACAGCATCTCCAGCTTCCCCATTACTGTCTCCCAGGACAGCACTATCAGCCCCCCATTTACTGACTACCAGGACATCATCTCCAGCCTTACAGTTTCTGACTACATGGCCAGTATCAAGGGCAGTACCATTCAGCCCGGACTTTTTATGTTCCCATCTGTTGTAGAAAGCTTCCAGGTTTTCTATGAAAGCAGCTTTGATGTTGACCTCTTTTAATACCCTTGTGATTTTAGTCCACAGATTTATCTCATTTGGGCATACCCAAAAACACTTCCCTGTTTTAATACTGCTTGTAGCTAGTTCTTGGATATCTGCACAAGGGGCGTGACACCAATTTCCACAGAAATGACAATTTATGCATGTGGAAGCCCGTTTGTTTGACTGACCACAGACTACACACAGCTTCATAATGATTTGAATGGTTGATTTACTGCAATTCTACTAGCAACCTCTTGAATATTCTATTAATAACCTGCTAGGTGGTGCACAACGAAACCGTTTGAAACCAGTCCAGGGTTCGGACAGTCAAGGGTTCGGACCAGTCAAGGGTTCGGACCAGTCTATCTGATCTGATCAGTGGGTCACTTATTTAAACCATACTGGTCGGTGATTTGAGCTAACACATGAAGGATCTACTGGAAATTATCTACCCGAGTAATATGTGATTTGATTGATACAAAAGTATAACTTGCGTGTTGAAGAGCCGGTGACTGCTGGCACTCCTACAATGATGAACGGTATTCTGATGACAGTATTCTGAGGCAGATTTTTACGAAAGTACTTAACCTTACTCTAGAAGACGGGCAGTGGAACCAAGCTACACTTCCAGTCAGACTAGGAGGCATTGGTGTCCGCAAGTCATCACAGATTGCGTTACCTGCTTTTCTGTCCTCGTGTATTGCATCCAGAGAGCTTGTAGCAGCGATTCTCCCTGAACATCTTAGGGACAAGATTGGAGCCCAGGACCAAAAATTCATTGACGGAGCAATGATCTGGGATAATCTAACGGGCTCAGAAACCAGACCTGCTCCCCCCAACAACTACAAACAATCGCACTGGGATGGTTCAATAGTGGAAAATATAGCCTCAACGATGCTTCAGAGTGTGTCAGGGAAGGATAGAGCCCGCCTGCTGGCAGTGAGAGCCCTCATGCTGGGGACTTTCTGTTGGCTGTTCCCAACTCAGCCTTGGCACACGCCTCGACCCACAGACCATCCGCATCGGTGTTGCCCTTCGACTTGCCGCCCTATTCTCCCGAACACAGGTGTATTTGTGGCAGTGAAGCAGCAGACCGATTCGGGTACCATGGTCTTGTGTGCCGTAAATCCGAGGGAAAGACTGCAAGACATGAGGAGGTTAATAACATTATCAAGAGGAGCCTCACAACAGCTGGATGCCCAGCAGTAAGGGAGCCACCCCAACTATGCAGATCTGATGGCAGCCAGAAGCGTCCAGATGGTATCACCCTTCAAGCCTGGACAGATGGGAAGCAGGTGGTGTGGGGACTATACATGTGCATCTACCTTGGCTGATACCTATCTCCAATACACCAGGGAGGAAGGAGGGGCAGCTGCCAGCTTTAGGGAGTCCCAAAAGTCTAGAAAATATGGAGAACTTGCCCATCATTATATGTTTGTTCCCATAGGCTAAGAGGACCCTTGGCTCATGGGGAAAGAGTGCATCTAATTTCCTTAAGGAGCTGGGGAAAAAGACTCATCAGGGTAACTAGGGATCCCAGGGCAGCTAGTTTTCTGTTCCAGCGGCTCAGCGCGGCTGTTCAAAGGGGTAATGCATGCTGCATTTTGGGCACACGCCCCAGCTCTGAGGAGCTGGATGAGATTTTCGCCTTATAATCGGTGATACACACGTAACAACATGTACCATATATGCCACCTTTATATCAACAATGTATCTCTTAAATCTTCTGTGCCATATTATATATATATATATATAATATATATTATATATATATATATATATATATATATATATATATATATATATATATATATAATATATATTATATATATATATTATATATATATATATATATATATATATATATATATATATATATATATATATATATGTATATATAAAGACGTTGTGAAGCATAATAAGAGTGCACCATGCAAATGAAAAAAGTACAACAAAAGAGGTCTGAGTACACTTGGATCTGCCTGTTTAGGTGATAGCACCTAAACGGGCAGGTTTCAGTATATAAATATTTCCATAAAATTTGGTAGTGTATATATGAATTCAGTGGTGGTCTGGGTGTGTACAGAACATTTATATTGTCCTTCCAGACCAATCAGAAATTGTTCTATGGTGAGTCCTCCAAGGATAAGTCGATATTTGTCTGTGTTTGGGACGAAAGTGACTCAGGTCAAGAGCCAGGTGACCTGGAATTGGTGGACACTGATGATGAATACTTGCCACCGGATGCAGAGGTGTCAACAGATGAGGAGGAGGAAGCTGGGCCACCAGTCAAAAAGCAGAAATTAAACAAGAAGAAGAAACGTATTGCAAGTATTGCAGCAAAAAGAATAATCATGTCACATCCTCATTTTCCTGTGCCACATGCAAAGTAAATCTATGCATCAAGGAGGATAGAAATTATTTCATCAAGTTTCATTGCAGAAATTAGTGCTGTAAAATGATTGTTCTTTCTCAGGAAACTCAGGAATATTTCATTTGTAAGTTGTATTCCATTGCAATGTTTTTCAAACCATTCATCACAACTGTCAGACACTGCAGCATCATGGGATCTTGTTACAAAGAATTCTTCAACACTTGTTCAACCTCTGGACAAAGACCTACTTCGACTAGTGGATGGTACCACTATGACCCCGCCTCCACCTGCTTCACCTCACCTCACTACTTCGACTAGTGGATGGTACCACTATGACCCCGCCTCCACCTGCTTCACCTCACCTCACTACAGTATATAAGCCACGTCTACGGCCCTATGCTGTACATTCTACAAGATTGATGGACTGAACACATCGACTCCAGGCTGAGGGACTGATTACCTCATACTCCTCCTCTCCTTACGCCTTCCTCTTTGTATTGGACTGATGAAGCCACTGTGTGGCGAAACGTTTCCTGAATAAAGATTCCCATATGCTGCATAAGTGTCTCAATCCTTCAAATTTTTATTTACTGTAATTACTCCTAATCTTTGGTGTATATATTAGCTACTGCGCTACAGTGTGAAAGATAGACATAGAATTTAATTGTGATTGATTGGTACATGATTATGTTACATGTAACAACAGGATGAATTACTTACTGTCACAACAAATACAGTCACTGCCTGAACAATGGGAATTAATCAAAGGCTTCGTGCACATCCTGAGAGTCCATGCATATTCCTGGGCACTGCATAGAGATGTTACATGTAACCTCACGTAGTGTGCAACATTTGCAACCAGAGACACTGCAGCCTCCCTCCATCTCCCGTTCATCACTATGGCACCATTCTCTGCACACACCATTACCATCATCACAGAAAGGTTGTGCATTACATTCTGTTGAATATAATGTTTATACTATTACGAGTTTAATCAACATTTTTAATAAATATTTGCACAATTTAGATGAACTCTCATTCAATTTATATTACGAGTGCTAGAAAAAATAAGGAATATTAGTAGAGTGATTGCTTTGTTTTTATATTAATTTTATTATTGAGAACTTTCTTCTAACTCCCTCTAGAAGTTTCTTGCTCTTCAGAAACTCTTCTGGCGCTTGAGAATTATTTGATACTAGAAAGTTCACTTCTGACTCACAACTTTCTGGTAAACTCAAGAACTCTCTTCTAACTCTACACAGACTCCCTCACAAAGTCTAGTATATCTTAGTTATAGACAAAACAAATTCCTCCAGCGAGTGTTATTATTATCAAAATGCCTTTTCTTTCACCCTAAGGCATGATCAAAGTTATACTTTGTGTTATCCTTCTGTTCTTCTTCAGAAGTAGTCGAGTGGTTAGACTATCAATCACTTTAAGAACATCAGTTTCGCTTCTGTTCGTTGAGTAGTCATGTAACTAATTTCTGTATATTACTCTCATCTCCTCAAAACTTCCTATCTTCTGTTTCCTCTTTTATTTCTTATTTTAATGTTCTGTAGGGAATTAGATAATTGTTATCAATTACGGTCTTTCAGTTCATCACTTTTTCTTTGATAAGCCATTTGTGTCTGTGAACCAAATTTGTGTTTGTGAACCAAATTTGTGTTTGTGAACCAAAGTTGTGTTTGTGAACCAAATTTGTGTCTGTGAACCAAATTTGTGTCTGTGAACCAAATTTGTGTCTGTGAACCAAATTTGTGTCTGTGAATCAAAAGGCTGGGGTTCTTGTCTATCTTGTTACACGGAAGGTTTAGGGTTATAGATAAAGAGATGTGGAAAGTGTAATGGATATTACTAGTGCTGGGGAAGCATAGGTGAACTTGTAATTGGGTCTTCTAAGAGATGGACACTTGGTGAGTCTTGAGAGATTTCTTGAGGCTGTGTTTTTCCTCCTATTGCCACTCCTTCGGCTTCTCTTTATTGTACCTAATGATTTTTTTCCTGCTCTCTGAAGTTCTTCTCACTCTGTTTCCATTCTGTTTCTATCCTACATTGGTATTAGAGATCAAGAATACATAAATTCCTACTGACTGGATGGTTGACAGACGGACAAGGTGCTGGAAGATTAATATCCACCATATGATCATCTGTTACGTGAAAGGACAAGGAGCATAAAGAAATTATATAACAGGTATACTGTCCAACATGTTTGACTCACTCTTCTGTCTAAACAAGGATCCTTTTCCACAGATTCTTATATTAGTGTTACATGAGAGGAACAATGCTGGTGGCATAATTACAGAAGAAAATTTATATTGGTGGAGTAGTTACAGGAGCAGAGTTATGTAGTTTAAGGAGGAAATTACTGTTTTTGGTATAGGATCATAAGGGTATCTATGTTGGTGGTATAGTTACAGCAGCAATGTTATGCTTTGTGTCATTTTTCTGGTATTTATGACAATAAGAGAATATAATGCATGTTGTAGAAGCGGGTATTTGACACATAGAAAACTGAAGATAACAGACATATGACCTGGAGTTAGAAGAGGACATACTAAAGTAAATAGCAGCTACGTAGAGGATATCAGGGTTTAGAAAAACCAGACATATATGAGACATCTTGGTGAACACTCCAGCATAAAATATAAACTATACTGGACATAAATTTGACATGTGCGAAAATCTAAAGACTCTCAAACAACAATAATATACGTTGTTTTCCCTTCACTGGAGTTGCCTTAACGCTGGTCAGGAGTTACTGATACTAGCAACTCAAGTTCTTCTCTTAAATCAATATTTGATGACATCTCATTACCCAGGATTAGTGTAACTAATACAAGTTTTATAATGACCTTGGAATGTATTACTAATAATCACGACATTAGATGAATATACTTTAAGATCTACAGGGAAGACAGTAACAAGCCTGTAATTGACACCTTATAACGAAGACCGTAAATCTATTATGAAGACCGTTATAATGAAAAAGTCATAGTGAAGACAGTAAACCTGTAATAAAGACATTATAATGAAAACGGTAAAAATGTTAGGAAATCGTTATAATGAAAATGTTAGAGGAAAGAGAGTAAAAAAAAACGCGATGGAAAACTTCTAGAAAATCTTAAGTATCAAGAATCAAAGACATGTAGAACATTTTGCTATATTTATTTTCGAAATGTTTCGTCTACACAGAAGACTTCTTCAGTTAAATAGAGAGGGAACTTACAGTGACATTCCGGGAGGAGCCAGAATATTGTACATGTGTTTTAATATTATGATAATAATCTTGCAGGAAAGATTAGAGGTTGTTGAACTGATAAGAGTCTCTCAGAGTAACGAAATAAATAGGAAAATATGAAAAAAAGGTTTAGTTTAGAGAGAAATAGTTTAAGAATCTGGCAACATTTTGGTGAAAACCCGATTGTAAGTCGATGTTTTTGCAGTGAATAATAGTCACTTGTTGACGCGCCAGGTAAAACATGTCTGAACGAGACGTAAAGGAGTCAGTAGATGAGGCAGGAGTCAGTAGGACAGGCAGGAGAAGTGAGTAGGTGAGGCAGGAGTCAGTAGGACAGGCAGAAGAAGTGAGTAGGTGAGGCAGGAGTCAGTAGGACAGGCAGGAGAAGTGGTAGGTGAGGCAGGAGTTTAGTAGGACAGGCAGAAGAAGTGAGTAGGAGAGGCAGGAGTCAGTAGGACAGGCAGGAGAAGTGAGTAGGTGAGGCAGGAGTCAGTAGGACAGGCAGAAGAAGTGAGTAGGAGAGGCAGGAGTCAGTAGGACAGGGAGAAGAAAATGAGTAGGAGAGGCAGGGGTCAGTAGGACAGGCAGGAGAAGTAGTAGGTGAGGCAGGATCAGTAGGACAGGCAGAAGAAGTGAGTAGGAGAGGCAGGAGTCAGTAGGACAGGCAGAAGAAGTGAGTAGGAGAGGCAGGAGTCAGTTTGGACAGGCAGAAGAAGTGAGTAGGAGAGGCAGGAGTCAGTAGACAGGCAGAAGAAGTGAGTAGGAGAGGCAGAGTCCCGAGGACAGGCAGAAGAAGTGATAGGAGAGGCAGGAGTTCAGTAGGACAGGCAGGAGAAGTGAGTAGGTGAGGCAGGAGTCAGTAGGACAGGGAGAAAAGTGAGTAGGTGAGGCAGGGGTCAGTAGGACAGGCAGGAGAAGTGAGTAGTGAGGCAGAGTCAGTAGGACAGGCAGAAGAAGTGAGTAGGAGAGGCAGGAGTCAGTAGGACAGGCAGGAGAAGTGAGTAGGTGAGGCAGGAGTCAGTAGGACAGGCAGAAGAAGTGAGTAGGAGAGGCAGGAGTCAGTAGGACAGGCAAGAGAAGTGAGTAGGAGAGGCAGGAGACAGTAGGACAGGCAAGAGAAGTGAGTAGGAGAGGCAGGAGACAGTAGGACAGGCAAGAGAAGTGAGTAGGAGAGGCAGGAGACAGTAGGACAGGCAAGAGAAGTGAGTAGGAGAGGCAGGAGACAGTAGGACAGGCAAGAGAAGTGAGTAGGAGAGGCAGGAGTCAGTAGGACAGGCAGGAGAAGTGAGTAGGTGAGGCAGGAGTCAGTAGGACAGGCAGAAGAAGTGAGTAGGAGAGGCAGGAGACAGTAGGACAGGCAAGAGAAGTGAGTAGAAGAGGCAGGAGTCAGTAGGACAGGCAGGAGAAGTGAGTAGGTGAGGCAGGAGTCAGTAGGACAGGCAGGAGAAGTGAGTAGGTGAGGCAGGAGTCAGTAGGACAGGCAGAAGAAGTGAGTAGGAGAGGCAGGGACAGTAGGAAAAGGCAAGAGAAGTGAGTAGAAGAGGCGGAGTCAGTAGGACAGGCAGGAGAAGTGAGTGGGTGAGGCAGGAGTCAGTAGGACAGGCAGGAGAAGTGAGTAGGTGAGGCAGGAGTCAGTAGGACAGGCAGGAGAAGTGAGTAGGTGAGGCAGGAGTCAGTAGGACAGGCAGGAGAAGTGAGTAGGAGAGGCAGGAGACAGTAGGACAGGCAAGAGAAGTGAGTAGGAGAGGCAGGAGTCAGTAGGACAGGCAGGAGAAGTGAGTAGGTGAGGCAGGAGTCAGTAGGACAGGGAGAAGAAATGAGTAGGAGAGGCAGGAGACAGTAGGACAGGAAGAGAAGTGAGTAGAAGAGGCAGGAGTCTAGGACAGGCAGGAAAGTGAGTAGGTGAGGCGGAGTCAGTAGGACAGGCAGGAGAAGTGAGTAGGTGAGGCAGGAGTCAGTAGGACAGGCAGAAGAAGTGAGTAGGAGAGGCAGGAGACAGTAGGACAGGCAAGAGAAGTGAGTAGAAGAGGCAGGATCAGTAGGACAGGCAGGAGAAGTGAGGGTGAGGCAGGAGTCAGTAGGACAGGCAGGAGAAGTGGGGTAGGTGAGGCAAGAGTCCAGTTTGGGCAGGCAGGAGAAGTGAGTAGGTGAGGCAGGAGTCAGTAGGACAGGCAGGAGAAGTGAGTAGGAGAGGCAGGAGACGTAGGACAGGCAAGAGAAGTGAGTAGGAGAGGCAGAGTCAGTAGGACAGGCAGGAGGGAAATGAGTAAAGGGGAGGCAGGAGTCGTAGGACAGGCAGAAGAAGTGAGTAGGAGAGGCAGGAGACAGTAGGGCAGGCAAAGAGAGTAGTAGAAGAAAGGGCAGGAGTCAGTAGGACAGGCAGGAGAAGTGAGTAGGTGAGGCAGGAGTCAGTAGGACAGCAGGAGAAGTGAGTAGGAGAGGCAGGAGACAGTAGGACAGGCAAGAGAAGTGAGTAGAGAGGCAGGAGTCAGTAGGACAGGCAGGAGAAGTGAGTAGGTGAGGCAGGAGTTTAGTAGGACAGGCAGGAGAAGTGAGTAGGTGAGGCAGGAGTCAGTAGGACAGGGAGAAGAAGTGAGTAGGAGAGGCCCGGAGACAGTAGGACAGGCAAGAGAAGTGAGTAGGAGAGACAGGAGTCAGTAGGACAGGGAGGAGAAGTGAGTAGGTGAGGCAGGAGTCAGTAGGACAGGCAGGAGAATGAGTAGGTGAGGCAGGAGTCAGTAGACAGGAGAAGAAGTGAGTAGGAGAGGCAGGAGACAGTAGGACAGGCAAGAGAAGTGAGTAGGAGAGGCAGGAGTCAGTAGGACGGCAGGAGAAGTGAGTAGGTAGGCGGAGTCAGTAGGACAGGCAAGAGAAGTGAGTGCGTGAGTCAGGAGTCAGAAGGAGAGGCAGAAGGAGTCAGTACGTGAGTCAGGAGTCAAAAAGGAGAGGCAGAAGGAGTCAGGAGATAGGCCCGGAACAGCAGGACAGGAAGGAGAAGCCAGTAGGTGAGGCAGGGGTCAGAAGAAGAGGCAGGAGGAGTCAGTATGTGAGGCAGGAGTCAGTAGAAGAGGCAGAAGGCCAGTACCCGAGGCAGGAGTCAGAAGGAGAGGGAGGGAAGTGAGTAGGTGAGGCAGGAGTCAGAAGAGAGGGAGGAAAGGGGTCAGTATGTGAGGCAGGAGTCAGTAGAAGAGGGAGAAGGAGACAGTAAACCCGAGGAGGAGTCAGAAGGAGAGGCAGGGGAAGTGAGTAGGTGAGGCAGGAGTCAGAAGGAGAGGCGGAGGAGTCCCGTAGATTTAGGCACGGGTTCAGTAGGACGGCAGGAGAAGTGAGTAGGGGAGGCAGGAGTCAGTAGGACAGGCAGGAGAAGTGGTAGGTGAGGCAGGAGTCAGTAGGACAGGCAGGAGAAGTGAGTAGGTGAGGCAGGAGTCAGTAGGACAGGCAGAAGAAGTGAGTAGGAGAGGCAGGAGTCAGTAGGACAGGCAGGAGAAGTGAGTAGGTGAGGCAGGAGTCAGTAGACAGGCAGAAGAAGTGAGTAGAGAGGCGAGAGACAGTAGGACAGGCAAGAGAAGTGAGTAGGAAAAGGCAGGAGTCAGTAGGACAGGCAGGAGAAGTGAGTAGGTTTAGGCAGGAGTCAGTAGGGCAGGCAGAAGAAGTGAGTAGGAGAGCAGGAGACAGTAAAGGGCAGCCCAAAAGAAGTGAGTAGGAGGGCAGGAGTCAGTAAAGGGCAGGGAGGAGAAGTGAGTAGGTGAGGCAGGAGTCAGTAGGACAGGCAGAAGAAGTGAGTAGGAGAGGCAGGAGACAGTAGACAGGCAAGAGAAGTTTAGTAGGAGAGGCAGGAGTCCGTAGGACAGGCAGGAGAAGTGAGTAGGTAAGGCAGGAGTCAGTAGGACAGGCAGGAGAAGTGAGTAGGTGAGGCAGGAGTCAGTAGGACAGGCAGAAGAAGTGAGTAGGAGAGGCAGGAGACAGTAGGACAGGCAAGAGAAGTGAGTAGGAGAGGCAGCAGTCAGTAGGACAGGTAGGAGAAGTGAGTAGGTGAGGCAGGAGTCAGTAGGACAGGCAATAGAAGTGAGTACGTGAGTCAGGAGTCAGAAGAAGAGGCAGAAGGAGTCAGTACGTGAGTCAGGAGTCAGAAGGAGAGGCAGAAGGAGTCAGGAGGTTAGGCAGGAATCAGCAGGACAGGAAGGAGAAGCCAGTAGGTGAGGCAGGAGTCAGAAGAAGAGGCAGGAGGAGTCAGTATGTGAGGCAGGAGTCAGTAGAAGAGGCAGAAGGAGTCAGTACCTGAGGCAGGAGTCAGAAGGAGAGGCAGGAGAAGTGAGTAGGTGAGGCAGGAGTCAGAAGAAGAGACAGGAGGAGTCAGTATGTGAGGCAGGAGTCAGTAGAAGAGGCAGAAGGTGACAGTACCTGAGGCAGGAGTCAGAAGGAGAGGCAGGAGAAGTGAGTAGGTGAGGCAGGAGTCAGAAGGAGAGGCAGGAGGAGTCAGTAGATGAGGCACGATTCAGTAGGACAGGCAGGAAAAGTCAGTAGGTAAAGCAGGAGTTAGTAGGAGAGGCAGGAGAAGTCAGTACGTGAGGCAGGAGGCAGAAGGAGTCAGGAGGTTAGGCAGGAATCAGCAGGACAGGAAGGAGAAGCCAGTAGGTGAGGCAGGAGTCAGAAGAAGAGGCAGGAGGAGTCAGTATGTGAGGCAGGAGTCAGTAGAAGAGGCAGAAAGAGTCAGTACCTGAGGCAGGAGTCAGAAGGAGAGGCAGAAGAAGTGAGTAGGTGAGGCAGGAGTCAGAAGGAGAGGCAGGAGGAGTCAGTAGATGAGGCACGATTCAGTAGGACAGGTAGGAAAAGTCAGTAGGTAAAGCAGGAGTCAGTAGGAGAGGCAGGAGAAGTCAGTACGTGAGACAGGAGTCAGAAGGAGAAGCAGAAGGAGTCAGCAGGACAGGCAGGAGAAGTCAGTATGTGAAGCAAGAGTCAGTAGGAGAGGCAGGAGTCAGTAGGTGAGGTAGGAGTCAGCAGGATTGGCAGGAGAATTCAGAAGGAGAGGCAGGAGTCAGAAGGAGACGCAGGAGTCAGTAGGTCAGGCAGTAGTCAATAGGAGAGGCAGGAGGAGTCAGTAGGTGAAGGAGGAGGAGTCACTGTGTGAGGCAGAAAGAGTCAGTAGGTGAGGCAGGAGTCAGCAGGACAGGCAGGAGAACTCGGTAGGTGAAAAAGGGGGTGAGCCTGAAGGAGTCGGAAGGTGAGGCAGGAGGGCTCAGTAGGTGAGGCAGGAGGAGTCAGTAAGAGAGGCAGGAGGAGTCAGTAGGTGAGGCAGGAGTCAGTAGGAGAGGCAGGAGGAGTCAGTAGCTGGGGTAGGAGGAATCAGTAGGTGGGCGATAGTGAGTCAATAGGAAAGGAAGAAGGAGTAGTAGGAGAGGCAGGAATCAGTAGGAGAGGCAGGTGGAGTTAGTAGGTGAGGCAGGAGGAGTCATTAGGTGAAACAGGAGGAGTAAGTAGGAGACGCAGGAGAAGTCAGTAGGAGAAACAGAAGTAAGTAGGCTTGACAAAAGTCAATCGGTGAGTCGGGAGGAGTCAGTAGGAGAGGCATGAGGAGGCAGTAGGTGAGGCATGAGGAGGCAGTAGGTGAGGCATGAGGAGGCAGTAGGTGAGACTGGAGGAGGCAGTAGGTGAGGCAGGAGTCAGTATGAGAGGCAGGAGTCAGTAGGAGAGGCAGGAGGAGTCAGTAGGGGAGGCAGGAATAGTCCGTAGGTGAGCCAGGACGGCTCAGTAGGAGAGGCAAGAGGAGTCAGTAGGTGAGACAGGAGGAGTCAGTAGGTGAGGCAAGAGGAGTCAGCAGGTGAGACTGGAGGAGGCAGTAGGTGAGGCAGGAGTCAGTATGAGAGGCAGGAGTCAGTAGGAGAGGCAGGAGGAGTCAGTAGGTATGACAGGAGGAGTCAGTAGGTGTGGCAGGAGTCAGTATGAGAGGCAGGAGTCAGTAGGTGAGGTAGACGTCAGTAGGTGAGACAGGAAAAGTCAGTAGGAGAGGCAGGAGGAGTCAGAAGATGAGGCAGAAGTCAGTAAGAGAGGCAGAAGGAGTCATTGGAGAGGCAGGATGAGTCAGTAGGAGAGGCAAGAGGAGTCAGTAGGTGAGGCAGGAGGAGCCAGGAGGTAGGGCAGGAGTCAGTAGGAGAGTCTGAAGAAGTCAGTAGGTGAGGCTGGAGGAGTCAGTAGATGTTGGAGGAGTCAGTAGGTGAAGCAGGAGGAGTCAGTAGGAGATGCAAGAGGAGTCAGTAGGTGAGGCTGGAGGAGTCAGCAGGAGAAGCTGGAGGAGCCAGTAGATGAGGCAGGAGGAGTCAGTAAGTGAGGCAGGAGTTGTCAGTAGATGAGGGAGGATGAGTCAGTATGTGAGGCCGGAGGAGTCAGTAGATAAGGCATGAGTCAGTAGGAGAGGCAGGAAAAGTCATTAGGTGAGACAGGAGGAGTCAGTAGGAGACGCAGGAGAAGTCAGTAGGAGAAACAGGAGTCAGTAGGTGAGACAGAAGTCAATGTGTGAGGCGGGAGGAGTCAGTAGGAGAGGCACGATAAATCAGTAGCTGAGGCAGGAGTCAGTAGGAGAATCAGTAGGAATCAGTAAATGATACAGAAGTCAGTAGCAGGAGGAGTCAGTAGGTGACGCAAGAGTCAGTAGGTGAGGCAGAAGGAGTCAGTAGGTGAAGCAGGATGAGATAGTATGTGAGGCATGAGGAGTCAGTAAGTGAGGCTGGAGTAAGTAGGAGAGGCTATAGAAGTCAGTAAGTGGGGCAGGAGGAGCCAATAGGAGAGGCAAGACGAGTCAGTAGGTGAGACAGAAGTGAGTAGGTGACGGAGAAGGAGTCAGTAGGTTAGGTAGGATTAGTCAGTAGGTGAGGCAGGATGAGTAGTAGCTGAGGCAGGAGTCAGTAGGAGAAGCAGGAGGAGTCAGTAGGTGAGGCAGGAGTCAGTAGGAGAGGCAGGAGGAATAAGTAGGTGAGGCAGGAGGAGTCAGTAGGTGAGGCAGAGGTCAGTAATAGAATCTGAATAAGTCAGTACATGAGGCTGGAGGAGTCAGTAGGAGAGGCTGACATAAGTCAGTAGGCGAGGCAGTAGGAGTCAGTAAGTGACACAAAAGTCAGTAGGCGACGGAGGAGGAGACAGCAGGTTAGGTAGGAGGAGTCAGAAGGTGAGGCAGGATGAGTCATTAGCTGAGGCAGGAGTCAGCAGAAGAGGCAGGAGGAGTCATTAGGTGAGGCAGGAGTCAGTAGAAGAGGCAGGAGGAGTTAGCAGGTGAGGCAGGAGGAGTCAGTAGGTGAGGCAGGAGGAGCCAGTATGAGTGGTAGGTGTGGTAGAATGAGTCAGTAGGAGAGGCAGAAGGAGTCAGTAGGTGAGACACGAGGCGTCAGTAGGAGAGGCAGAAGGAATCAGTAGCAGAGGCAGAAGAAGTCTGTAGGTGAGGCAGGAGTCAGTAAGAGAGTCTGAAGAAGTCAGTAAGTGAGGCTGAGGAGTCAGTAGGAGAGGCTGCAGGAGTCAGTAGGTGAGGCAGGAGGAGCCAGTAGGTGAGGCTGGAAGAGTCAGTAGGAGATGCTGGAGGAGCCAGTAGGTGAGGCAGGTGGAGTCAGTATGTGAGGCAGGAGGGGTCAGTAGGTGAGGCATAGGAGTCAGTAGGTGAGGGAGGATGAGTCAGTATGTGAGTCGGAAGGACTCAGTAGTTGAGGGAGGAGGAGTTAGTAGGTGAGGCAGGAGGAGTTAGTAGGTGAGGCAGGAGTCAGCAGGTGAGGCAGGAGGAGTCAGTATGAATGGCAGGTGAAGCAGAATGAATCAGTAGGAGAGGCAGAAGGAGTCAGTGGGAGAGGCAGGAGGAGTCGATAGGAAGGCAGGGTGAGTCAGTAGGAGAGGCAAGAGGAGTCAGTAGGTGAGGCAGTAGTCAGTAGGAGAGGCAGGAGGAGTCAGTAGGTGAGGCAGGAGGAGTCAGCAGGTGAGGCAGAAGGAGTCAGTAGGTGAGGCAGGAGGAGCCAGTATGAGTGGTAGGTGTCGTAGAATGAGTCAGTAGGAGAGGCAGAAGGAGTCAGTAGCAGAGGCAGAAGAAGTCTGTAGGTGAGGTAGGAGTCAGAAAGAAAGTCTGAAGAAGTCAGTAAGTGAGGCTGAAGAGTCAGTAGGAGAGGCTGCAGGAGTCAGTAGGTGAGGCAGGAGGAGCCAGTATGAGTGGTAGGTGTCGTAGAATGAGTCAGTAGGAGAGGCAGAAGGAGTCAGTAGCAGAGGCAGAAGAAGTCTGAAGGTGAGGTAGGAGTCAGAAAGAGAGTCTGAAGAAGTCAGTAAGTGAGGCTGAGGAGTCAGTAGGAGAGGCTACAGGAGTCAGTAGGTGAGACAGAAGTCAATGGGTGAGGCGGGAGGAGTCAGTAGGAGAGGCAGGATAAGTCAGCAGCTGAGGCAGGAGGCAGTAGGAGAATCAGTCGGAATCAGTAAATGATGCAGAAGTCAGTAGCAGTAGGAGTCAGTAGGTGACGCAAGAGTCAGTAGGTGAGGCAGATGAAGTCGGTAGGTGACGCAGAAGAATTCAGTATGAGAGGCAGAAAGGGTCCGTAGGTGAGACACGAGGAGTCTGTACGTGAGACACGAGGTATCAGTCGGAGAGGCAGGAGTAGTCAGTAGGAGAGGCAGGAGTAGTCAGTAGGAGATGGGAGGAGGAGTCACTAGATGAAGCAGAAGGAGTCAGTAGGTGAGGCAGGATGAGATAGTAAAGTGAGGCATGAGGAGTCAGTAAGTGAGGCAGGAGTAAGTGGAGAGGCTATAGAAGTCAGTAGGTTGGGGCAGGAGGAGTCAATAGGAGAGGCAAGACGAGTCAGTAGGTGAGACAAAAGTGAGTAATAGAGGGGTGAATAAGTCAGTAGATGAGGCTGGAGGAGTCAGTAGGAAAAGGCTGGACATATGTCAGTAGGTGAGGCAGTAGGAGTCAGTAGGTGAGACAAAAGTCAGTAGGTGACGGAGGAGGGGTCAGTAGGTTAGGTAGGAGGAGTCAGTAGGTGAGGGGAGGATGAGTAGTACTGAGGCAGGAGTCAGTAGGAGAAGCAGGAGGAGTCGTAGGTGAGGCAGGAGTCAGTAGGAGAGGCAAGAGGAATAAGTAGGTGAGGCGGAGGAGTCAGTAGGTGAGGCAGAAGGAGTCAGTAGGTGAGGCAGGAGTATTCGTATGATGGCAAGTGAGGTAAAATGAGTCATTCGGAGAGGCAGAAAGAGTCAGTAGGTGAGACACAAGAAGTTAGTAGGAGAGGCAGAAGGAGTCAGTAGGAAAAGGCAGGAGGAGTCGATAGGAGAGGCAGGATGAGTCTGTAGTGAGGCAGGAGTTAGTAGTAGAGGCTGAAGAAGTCAGTAAGTGAGGCTGATGAGTCATCAGTAGGAGAGGTTGCAGGAGTCAGTAGGTGAGGCAGGAGGAGTCAGTAGGAGATGCAGGAGTCAGTAGGTGAGGCTGTAAGAGTCAGTAGGAGACGCTGGAGGAGCTAGTAAGTGAGGCAGAAGGAGTCAGTAGGTGAGGCAGCAGGAGTCAGTAGGTGAGGCTGAAGGAGTCAGTAGGTGAGGCAGGAGGAGTCAGTATGAGTGGCAGGTGAGGTAGAATGAGTCAGTAGGAGAGGCAGAAAGAGTCAGTAGGAGAGTCTTTAGGAGTCAGTAGGAGAGGCAGGAGGAGTCAGTAGGAGAGGCAAGTGGTGTCAGTAGGTGAGGCGGGAGGAGTCAGGAGGTGAGGGAGGGTGAGTCAGCATGTGATGCAGGAGGAGTCAGTAGGTGAATCAGGAGTCAGTGTGAGAACCTGAAGAAGTCAGTAGGTGAGGCTGGAGGAGTCAATAGGAAAGGCTGCAGGAGTCAGTAGGTGAGGCAGGAGGAGTCAGTAGGTGAGGTTGGAGGAGTCAGTAGGAGAGGCTGGAGTTATTAGGTGAGACAGGAGAAGTCAGTAGCTGAGGAAGGAGTCAGTAGGAGTCAGTAAATGACGCAGTAGTCAGTAAGAGAGGCAGGGACAGTCAGTAGGTGAGGCAGGAGTCAGAAGGTGAGGGAGTAGTAGTCAGTATGTGAGGCTGTAGTCAGTATGTGAGGCATGAGTCAGTAGGTGAGGCTCGAATAGTCAGTAGGTGAGGCAGGAAGAGTCAGTAGATGAGGCAGGAGGAGTCAGTAGATGAGACAGGAGGAATCAGTAGGAGAGGCTGAAGTCAGTAGGTGAGACAGAAGTCAGTAGGGAGGCAGGAGAAGTCAGTAGGAGAGTTAAGATGAGTCGTAGAATGAGTCAGTAGGAGAGGCAGAAGGAGTCAGTAGCAGAGGCAGAAGAAGTCTGAAGGTGAGGTAGGAGTCAGAAAGAGAGTCTAAAGAAGTCAGTAAGTGAGGCTGAGGAGTCAGTAGGAGAGGCTACAGGAGTCAGTAGGTGAGACAGAAGTCAATGGGTGAGGCGGGAGGAGTCAGTAGGAGAGGCAGGATAAGTCAGCAGCTGAGGCAGGAGGCAGTAGGAGAATCAGTCGGAATCAGTAAATGATGCAGAAGTCAGTAGCAGTAGGAGTCAGTAGGTGACGCAAGAGTCAGTAGGTGAGGCAGATGAAGTCGGTAGGTGACGCAGAAGAATTCAGTATGAGAGGCAGAAAGGGTCCGTAGGTGAGACACGAGGAGTCTGTACGTGAGACACGAGGTATCAGTCGGAGAGGCAGGAGTAGTCAGTAGGAGAGGCAGGAGTAGTCAGTAGGAGAGGCAGGAGGAGTCACTAGATGAAGCAGAAGGAGTCAGTAGGTGAGGCAGGATGAGATAGTATGTGAGGCATGAGGAGTCAGTAAGTGAGGCAGGAGTAAGTAGGAGAGGCTATAGAAGTCAGTAGGTGGGGCAGGAGGAGTCAATAGGAGAGGCAAGACGAGTCAGTAGGTGAGACAAAAGTGAGTAATAGAGGCTGAATAAGTCAGTAGATGAGGCTGGAGGAGTCAGTAGGAGAGGCTGACATATGTCAGTAGGTGAGGCAGTAGGAGTCAGTAGGTGAGACAAAAGTCAGTAGGTGACGGAGGAGGAGTCAGTAGGTTAGGTAGGAGGAGTCAGTAGGTGAGGCAGGATGAGTAGTAGCTGAGGCAGGAGTCAGTAGGAGAAGCAGGAGGAGTCAGTAGGTGAGGCAGGAGTCAGTAGGAGAGGCAAGAGGAATAAGTAGGTGAGGCAGGAGGAGTCAGTAGGTGAGGCAGAAGGAGTCAGTAGGTGAGGCAGGAGTAGTCAGTATGAGTGGCAAGTGAGGTAAAATGAGTCATTCGGAGAGGCAGAAAGAGTCAGTAGGTGAGACACAAGAAGTTAGTAGGAGAGGCAGAAGGAGTCAGTAGGAGAGGCAGGAGGAGTCGATAGGAGAGGCAGGATGAGTCTGTAGGTGAGGCAGGAGTTAGTAGTAGAGGCTGAAGAAGTCAGTAAGTGAGGCTGATGAGTCATCAGTAGGAGAGGTTGCAGGAGTCAGTAGGTGAGGCAGGAGGAGTCAGTAGGAGATGCAGGAGTCAGTAGGTGAGGCTGTAAGAGTCAGTAGGAGACGCTGGAGGAGCTAGTAAGTGAGGCAGAAGGAGTCAGTAGGTGAGGCAGCAGGAGTCAGTAGGTGAGGCTGAAGGAGTCAGTAGGTGAGGCAGGAGGAGTCAGTATGAGTGGCAGGTGAGGTAGAATGAGTCAGTAGGAGAGGCAGAAAGAGTCAGTAGGAGAGGCAAGTGGTGTCAGTAGGTGAGGCGGGAGGAGTCAGGAGGTGAGGGAGGGTGAGTCAGTATGTGATGCAGGAGGAGTCAGTAGGTGAAGCAGGAGTCAGTGTGAGAACCTGAAGAAGTCAGTAGGTGAGGCTGGAGGAGTCAATAGGAAAGGCTGCAGGAGTCAGTAGGTGAGGCAGGAGGAGTCAGTAGGTGAGGTTGGAGGAGTCAGTAGGAGAGGCTGGAGTTATTAGGTGAGACAGGAGAAGTCAGTAGCTGAGGAAGGAGTCAGTAGGAGAGTCAGTAGGAGTCAGTAAATGACGCAGTAGTCAGTAAGAGAGGCAGGGAGAGTCAGTAGGTGAGGCAGGAGTCAGTAGGTGAGGGAGTAGTAGTCAGTATGTGAGGCTGTAGTCAGTATGTGAGGCATGAGTCAGTAGGTGAGGCTCGAATAGTCAGTAGGTGAGGCAGGAAGAGTCAGTAGATGAGGCAGGAGGAGTCAGTTGATGAGACAGGAGGAATCAGTAGGAGAGGCTGAAGTCAGTAGGTGAGACAGAAGTCAGTAGGGAGGCAGGAGAAGTCAGTAGGAGAGTTAAGATGAGTCAGTAGGAGAGGCAGGAGTCAGTAGGTGTGGCATTAGTCAGTAGGTGTGGGGAGAAGGAGCCAATACGTGAGGCAGGAGGAGCCAGTAGGAAAGGCAGGAGGAGCCAGTAGGAAAGGCAGGAGGAGCCAGTAGGAGAAGCAGGAGGAGTCAGTAGTTGAAGCAGGAGGAGTCAGAAGTAGAGGCAGGAGGAGTCAGTAGGTGATCAGGAGGAGTCAGTAGGAGTTTCTCAATTTGCGTGCGTCCAGCAGTAACAGCCTGGTTGATTAGACCCTGATCCACCACCAGGTCTGGTCTGAAACCGGGCCGCAGGGTCGTTTACCTCCGAAAGTCTCGTCAGGTATACTCCAGGTACACTGGAGTTCTATGACAAATTGTCAGCACTAAGACAAAAGAGAGAGGGGCGGGTAGTCTGCATTTCTTGGACAGTAAGAAGGTGTTTGACACAGTTCCTCACAAGAGATTAGTGCAAAAGCCGGAGAACCAGGCAGGTATAATAGGGAAGGCACTGCAATGCATCAAATGGATGTTAGGAAGTATTTCTTTAGTCATAGAGTTATCAGGAAGTGGAAAAATCTGGCAAGTGATGTAGTGGAGGCAGGAACCATACATAGTTTTACAACGAGGTTTGATAAAGCTCATGGGTAAGGAAAGAAGGGACCTACTAGTGATCAGTGAAGAGGCGGGACTAGGAGCTATGAATCGGCCCCTGCAACCACAAGTAGGTGAGTACACACACACACACACACACACACACACACACACACACACACACACACACACACACACATTTTTTGGGTAGTGTAGGCAGAGAGAAACTCCGAGAGTTACAGAAAGTGGAAAACAGAATGATAGGAAATATAATAGCCAACCCTTAGCTACATCCTATCTCTCTCAAATGAATGTTATACACTGGATTAGGCAATAAAATTGTAGATGAGTAGAATAATCTGCTAAGTGGAATCATTGAAGTTAAAAGCTTGTGAAGCTTTAAAAATATGAGTGAGAATGATTGAATTTGAGGACAGGTCTAGCATGATTCGCAGTAGGAGGTGCGACTAGACCTCTCCAATTACATACATATAGGTGAGTACACATAAAAGTAATACGCATGAAACCAGTGTAAAACTTATGTGCTTTTATTTAAGAACATTTTATTCATCTACTTACTGTTACAACACACACAATCTGAGCCGGAACAGAACTTGTTTGTTAGAGGATAGAAGCATCTTCTGGTGTCTATACAGATGCCAGAACAGTTGGAAGAAGCAGGACAGGTTGCCAGGCGAGTTGTGCAACACTTGCAGTCTGAGTCATCACATCCTCCTGTCACTTCACGTTCTTCCTTGAAGCACCAACTTCTACACACTCCATAGCCATCATCACACACAGGACTCACACTGCACTCTGTTGGAAATACAGTAGATCGTCGATTAAAACAGCAGTTAGGTTGCTGAAAATGCAGTGTTAGACGAATCCACATTGAAAAAACTGAAAAACTTATGGGAAATAAGTGTGTAGCAGCCATCTGAGTGTGTAGCAACATCTGAGTGTGTAGCAGCCATCTGAGTGTGTAGCAACATCTGAGTGTGTAGCAACATCTGAGTGTGTAGCAGCCATCTGAGTGTGTAGCAACATCTGAGTGTGTAGCAACATCTGAGTGTGTAGCAACATCTGAGTGTGTAGCAACATCTGAGTGTGTAGCAACATCTGAGTGTGTAGCAGCCATCTGAGTGTGTAGCAACATCTGAGTGTGTAGCAGCCATCTGAGTGTGTAGCAACATCTGAGTGTGTAGCAACATCTGAGTGTGTAGCAACATCTGAGTGTGTAGCAACATCTGAGAGTGTAGCAACATCTGAGTGTGTAGCAACCATCTGAGTGTGTAGCAACATCTGAGTGTGTAGCAGCCATCTGAGTGTGTAGCAACATCTGAGTGTGTAGCAACATCTGAGTGTGTAGCAACATCTGAGTGTGTAGCAACATCTGAGTGTGTAGCAACATCTGAGTGTGTAGCAACCATCTGAGTGTGTAGCAACATCTGAGTGTGTAGCAGCCATCTGAGTGTGTAGCAACATCTGAGTGTGTAGCAACATCTGAGTGTGTAGCAGCCATCTGAGTGTGTAGCAACATCTGAGTGTGTAGCAACATCTGAGTGTGTAGCAACCATCTGAGTGTGTAGCAACAACTGAGTGTGTAGCAGCCATCTGAGTGTGTAGCAACATCTGAGTGTGTAGCAACATCTGAGTGTGTAGCAACATCTGAGTGTGTAGCAACATCTAAGTGTGTAGCAACATCTGAGTGTGTAGCAACATCTAAGTGTGTAGCAACATCTAAGTGTGTAGCAACATCTGAGTGTGTAGCAACATCTAAGTGTGTAGCAACATCTAAGTGTGTAGCAACATCTAAGTGTGTAGCAACATCTGAGTGTGTAGCAACATCTGAGTGTGTAGCAACATCTGAGTGTGTAGCAACATCTGAGTGGTAGAACATCTGAGTGTATAGCAACATCTGAGTGTGTAGCAACATCTGAGTGTGTAGCAACATCTGAGTGTGTAGCAACATCTGAGTGTGTAGCAACATCTGAGTGTGTAGCAACATCTGAGTGTGTAGCAACATTTGAGTGTGTAGCAACATCTGAGTGTGTAGCAACATCTGAGTGTGTAGCAACAACTGAGTGTGTAGCAACATCTGAGTGTGTAGCAACATCTGAGTGTGTAGCAACATCTGAGTGTGTAGCAACATCTGAGTGTGTAGCAACATCTGAGTGTGTAGCAACATCTGAGTGTGTAGCAACATCTGAATGTGTAGCAACCATCTGAGTGTGTAGCAACATCTGAGTGTGTAGCAACATCTGAGTGTGTAGCAACATCTGAGTGTGTAGCAACATCTGAGTGTGTAGCAACATCTGAGTGTGTAGCAACATCTGAGTGTGTAGCAACATCTGAGTGTGTAGCAACATCTGAGTGTGTAGCAACATCTGAGTGTGTAGCAACATCTGAGTGTGTAGATAATACCTGCACACTTTGCAAAAGACAGGAGAAAATAACTGAATTGTATTTCCTTACCAAAACAAGCTAGTATTTACAGTATATTATATTATTTACACTATGTACAATGAGGCAAAAGCAAGAATAAAACACGGTGATCAGTGAGGCAGATGCAAGCACAAGACACAGTGAACCGTGAGCAACCAGCAGTGAAGGCAAGTCTGTCAAAGTTTGTATCACGAGTGTATAACATCGATTCCCAGCTTTAGTGGACTTCCTTGTGACTGACTAACCATACCCCGGCCGGGATTGAACCCGCGGTCATAGAGTCTCAAAACTCCAGCCCGTCGCGTTAGCCACTAGACCAGCTAGCCACAATAAGATTCGTCCAACTAGGTATATTTCTACACCATAGTCTTGTGACTGACTGTTAGAACCGAGGTACTGCTTTAACAACTGGGCTCCTTTGATCATTAAATCCTTAGCACCTGGTTTGCTGGTCGGAAAGCATGTCTATATGTGTGTGTGACATTTGCCAGATAAATTGTAACATACTCTTAGAATGCCACAAACCACCTGAGTGTATATACAACCTGTGTGTGCGTGTAGGACCCACCTGAGTGTGTGTAGGACCTACATGAGTGTGTAGGACCCACTTTAATGTACGTAGGACCCACCTAAGTGTGTAACACCCACCAAAGTGTGTAGCACCTACTAAAGGGTGTAGCAACCATCCGAATGTATAGTATCAGCCTGAGCGTGTCTCTCACCTGAGTGTACGGTACCCGCCTGAGTGTACGGTACCCGCCTGAGTGTACGGTACCCGCCTGAGTGTACGGTACCCGCCTGAGTGTACGGTACCGCCTGAGTTACGGTACCCCCCTGAGTGTACGGTACCCGCCTGAGTGTACGGTACCCGCCTGAGTGTACGGTACCCGCCTGAGTGTACGGTACCCGCCTGAGTGTACGGTACCCGCCTGAGTGTCGGTTTCGCCTGAGTGTACGGTACCCGCCTGAGTGTACGGTACCCGCCTGAGTGTACGGTACCCGCCTGAGTGTCGGTTTCGCCTGAGTGTATATGACGCGCCTAAGTTGATCATCCACGTGAGTGTATCTTGTACACATTATGAAAGATAAGTCATGAAACATCAGATATTAATTCCCTACTTACTGTCACAACAAATACAGTCAGGTCCTATACAGCTGTGGTTCGCCAGAGGATTTCTACAGAATTTAATGTTCATACAGATGCCAGGACACTTGTCAGAGGGAGGACAGAGTGCTTCTCGTGGAGTACAACACTTGCAGGCAGAACTTACACAGCCTCCCAACACTTCATACTCTACGTTGTGACAACTTTCTCTACACACTCCGTAGCCATCATTGCATAGTTGTATTACACTGCAGTCTGTTGAAAAATGTAAGGTCTGTTGTTAACAAAAAAGGAAAAATTAATTATGAAACAAATGTATTTTCATCTGATATATTCCATAAATGTTTGTTGCACGAAATAATGCTGTACTTTTCAAAAAAATGTCCTTTCTAGAAAAACTGGTTGAAAAAGGAGATAGTAAAATAATGTGAATAGGACTGATGAAGCCACTGTGTGGCAAAACTTTGCACATGTGAATAATTTATCAACATCTTTGGATCTTGATACATGGGATTGTTCATTGCCTAACCTATAGGCATAACCTACTTCCACATGTGGATTTGTCCAATGTTGTATTGCCTACGACTGTTTCACCTCACCTCTACAGTATATAAGCAACATTGCGCATATGCTTTATTCAAGCAAAACCACACGACAGATGTTGAGTGTTCAACACACCTCCAGTTAATCTCTTGGAGGTGTGTACAATGGCTCAATTGGAGTTGAAAGAATCAGCGTGCCCTTGTCATGGGGATGCCTCCGCCATAGACCTGCTCACCTCGCCCTTGTCATAGGGCTGCCCCAGTCATACGGCTGTGAGTGGTGCTCCACTTGACATGAAGACGACTTACCGCACCCTGGTCATAAGAAATGGTCAAGGCGACTGCATGACCCAGTCCTCCTACCACGAGCTCCAGACTCCAGAAACTTACACTCTGTAGAGCGTGGGGCAAGTTGAGGTAAACTGAGCACGTTAGTGCAGCTGTGAGCACGGACCCCTGCTACAACCCTGCCTGCAGCTAACATGCTGCGCTACTAACGGGTCATCTTATGATTACGACCCGTGCCAGGCCGTGTACTGGAAAACAATAACAACATATGCTGTATTTTCAAGACTGATGGATTGATTCACGAAATTGTAATGACACGATTGCAAACAAACCATACCACGGGCGGGATATGAACCCGCTAGCTGGCCCAGTGGCTAACGCGACGGTCTGGGGTTTAGAGACTCTATGACCGCGGGTTCAAATCCCGCCCGTGGTATGTTTTTTTTTTCTGATGGATTGAGTATATAGATTCCAGGCTGAGGGACTGATTACTTTAAACTCCTCCTGATCTCCACCATTGTTTGTATAAGACTGATGAAGGCAGTCTCCCTGATAACATTGTATACATAGTGTATAGTGTATACTACAGTGGCTCCCTAGTATATAGATGATAAAGGCTACAGTGTCATTTGAAAACAGGTGAATTTGTAAATGAAGTGATAAGCCTATAGAGGCAGGTGCCAGAAGTCGCCAGAAACTTACCAACACAGGTCAGCTGTTTTAATAATCTTCCTGGCCTGCGAGTGTACTCGCATATAATCTAGTGATACCAGTGAAAAGCAGAATACAGTGTTGTAGTAGCAACTAACCAGTATTATAATGGTACTTAGTGGAGTGGAGTGACTTTCATTAGTTTCTTTTTTCTTGAAATACCAGACGTATACTGTGAATTTCATATAACCTGTAGTTACCAGCGGTCGCAGTATACACAACGAGAAGCAATTATTACTACAGAAAAAGCGTCCTTTCTCCAAAATTTCCACCAGTCAACTATAGTGATAATATAGCATTTATTGTGGTGGAGACGAAAAAAAAATAGAAAAGCTAGATACAGCGATTGATAAACAAGGGTTGAGGCTCGACCGTTCGTCATTGTAGGAGCTGCCAGCAATCACCGGTTCTTCAACACGCAAGTTATACTTTTGTATCAATCAAATCACATGTTACTCGGGTAGATAATTTCAAGTAGATCCTTCATGTGTTAGCCCAAATCACCGACCAGTATGTTTTAAATAAGTGACCCACTGATCAGATCAGACTGGTTCCGAACCCTCGACTGGTCCGAACCCTCGACTGGTCCGAACCCTTGACTGGTTTCAAACGGATACGTTGGACAATAAAGCAGACTGTAAACGGATGGGGTTGTAGTCACCCTTATCAAACACAAACAATAAATATAAATCAGGAACGTACACGGTAAGCTGTCCAATATACAAGTACAGTTAGAAATAGAAATACAAATAGCTAGAGCTTCATTTAAGGAGGTTATTAATAGAGTATTCAAGAGGTTGCTAGTAGAATTACATTAAATCAACCATTCAAATCATTATGAAGCTCTGTGTAGTCTGCAGTCAATCAAACAAACGGGCTTCCACATGGATAAATTGTCATTTTTGTGGAAATTGGTGTCACGCCCATTGTGCAGATATCCAAGAACTAGCTACAAACAGTATTAAAACAGGGAAGTGTTTTTGAGTATGCCCAAATGAGATAAATCTGTGGACTATAATCACAAGGGTATTAAAAGAGGATAACATCAAAGCTGCTTTCATAGAAAACCTGGAAGCTTTCTACAACAGATGGGAACATAAAAAGTCTGGGCTGAATGGCACTGCCCTTGATACTGGCCATGTAGTCAGAAACTGTAAGGCTGGAGGTGATGTCCTGGTAGTCAGTAAGTGTGGGGCTGATAGTGCTGTCCTGGGAGACAGTAATGGTGAAGTTGGAGGTGCTGCCCAGGGAGACAGTAATAGTGAAGCTGGAGGTGCTGTCCTGGGAGACAGTAATGGTGAAGCTGGAGGTGCTGTCCTGGGAGACAGTAATGGTGAAGCTGGAGGTGCTGTCCCGGGAGACAGTAATAGTGAAGCTGGAGATTTTGTCCAAGTAGTCAGGAATTATACGCAGGAAGGAATACATATAAATGACCTCATAGGGGACAGGAGCCGTAGTGGGGAAACAAGTGTAGTCAAATATAAGATAAAACCAATATTGCAAACTAGAAATACCACAGGAAATAGCAAACAAGAGGATTCCACTAGCAATAGTGAGGATATATTACCAAAAACAACTGGTGGGAGCTCCATTGTTGGTGCTAGGGAGGATAGGAATAAGACAGGGAAACATGCACCAACAGGGAATACAGTCACAGAAACCCAAGGCAAACGGAAACCAAGCCTGTGCACATACTATGCACTTGGTATCTGCAGACATGGGAAATCTAGAAAAACAGACGGGACGTGCAACTATGACCACCCTAGAAAATGCCGTGCCCATATGACAACAGGAAAATGAAAACTCCCATCCTGTAAGCTTTTTAACCCTGAAATGTGTACCTCTTCAGTACAGGAAAGACTGTGCTAAAACTTAAATTGCCAGGCACACCATCTAAAGGGGACGAAAAGATACAAAACATCCAGGCCATGGGAAAACCTGGGTAGCCACAGCCACTCAAGATGGAGAGGTTTTTTAGTGCCAGGAAGGAAAAAAAACTGGCAGGAAATGGCAGAAATCGTACACCAAATCCAGTCATTCCTGGAGTGGAACCACAGTCGATGGCCTCCACTCCAAACCAACAGATACAGATACTAATGCCGGAAAAAAATCCCCCCCCCCAGTACCAACAATACCACCAGTCTGATGACATTCTTCTTTGCAAATATACAGGGTCTAAAGCCAGCAACAAACAACAAAATACCTTTCATCCATGGACTGCTTGCAGAGGCAAAGGAAATGTTCGCGGCTTTCACTGAGACCCACATAAAGGATCACTTGGACAACGAAATATGGATTCCAGGTTACAATCAATACAGATGTGACAGAGTGAACAGGCAAAAGGGGGAAGGGGTTGGCCTGTACATTGCAGAGTCACTTGTTTGCACAGAACTGCTTAGTGCCTCAAATGACGTAGTGGAAGTTTTAGCAGTAAAGGTCGAGAACCAAAACCTAGTCAATGTGGTAGTCTACAAGCCTCCAGATGCAACATCCCAGCAATTCCAGGAACAGCTGTTAAAAATTGACCACCGTCTGGAAAATCTTCCAGCTCCTGCACCCAACATCTTGCTCCTGGGAGATTTCAACTTAAGGCACCTAAAATGGAGGAATATAGCAAATAATATTGTTGCAGTAATAACACCAGGAGGCAGCTCTGATGAAAACTCACACTCAAACGAGCTTTTAAATCTCTGCACAAAATTCAATTTAAACCAGCAAATAATAGAGCCTACTAGACTGGAGAATACACTAGACCTCACCTTCACTAACAATGATGATCTGATAAGAAATGTTACCATATCAAAAACAATATACTCAGATCACAACATAATTGAGGTTCAGACATGTATGCGTGGAGCCCCAGACCGACATAATGAGATTAGTCACAAGGGAGCATTCACCAAATTCAACTTCAATAACAAAAACATAAAGTGGGACCAAGTAAAAAAAAAACCTAACCGATATAAGCTGGGAAGATATACTAAGCAACACAGACCCCAACTTATGCCTAGAACAGATTAACTTGGTGGCACTCGATGTATGTACAAGGCTTATTCCTCTGAGAAAAAGGAGGAGTAGATGTAAAATAGAAAGAGACAGGCGCTCCCTTTACAGGCGACGAAAAAGAATAACAGGGCGGCTAAAAGAGGTCAATATATCTGAAATGCGTAGGGAGACACTGGTCAGAGAAATAGCAAGCATCGAACTTAAGCTAAAGGAATTTTATAGGAGTCAGGAATGGCCGGAAGAACTAAAAGCCATAAATGAAATCGAAAGAAACCCAAAGTATTTCTTCTCCTATGCCAAATCAAGTCGAGAACAACGTCCAGTATTGGGCCCCTACTTAAACAAGATGGGTCCTACACAGATCACAGCAAGGAAATGAGTGAGCTACTCAAGTCCCAATATGACTCAGTTTTTAGCAAGCCGCTAACCAGACTGAGAGTCGAAGATCAAAATTAATTTTTTATGAGAGAGCCACAGAATTTGGTTAACACAAGCCTATCCGATGTTACCCTGACGCCAAATGACTTCGAACAGGCGATAAATGACATGCCCATGCACTCTGCCCCTGGGCCAGACTCATGGAACTCCATGTTCATCAAGAACTGCAAAAAACGCGATTCTAAAAGCTTAGAGATCTCCAGTGAATACTAGTAAGGACTGCCCTTCTAGCATCCAGCCTGTTACAAAAAACGCGATTGTAAAAGCTTAGAGATCTCCAGTGAATACTAGTAAGGACTGCCCTTCTAGCATCCAGCCTGTTACTGGCTTTTCGTAACAAGTAGTCAGTATCCTTGTCCAATTATCCATTAAAATTCAGTATGGTTCAATAGTGCTTTAGGATTATAACTGGTAGGCTACTAACTAGAGAAATTAAAATTTAATAAATTTATTAAGTAGTAAGTTGTCTAGAGGTATATTATCAAATTAAATTAATTACAGCAATCAAAATAAAATCAATCTCTCGAGTTCAATATTATTGTGCTGAAAGCACATATCACATTTATAATTCTTAAGTACCGTCAGGTACATTAACATTTAATAGGGAGGGAGCATGGACACGGGGGTCGTCCCACAGTTACTAAAAACAACAGACATAGCCCCACTCCACAAAGGGGGCAGTAAAGCAACAGCAAAGAACTACAGACCGATAGCACTAACATCCCATATCATAAAAATCTTTGAAAGGGTCCAAAGAAGCAAGATCACCACCCATCTAGAAACCCATCAGTTACACAACCCAGGGCAACATGGGTTTAGAACAGGTCGCTCCTGTCTGTCTCAACTATTGGATCACTACGACAAGGTCCTAGATGCACTACAAGACAAAAAGAATGCAGGTGTAATATATACAGACTTTGCAAAAGCCTTTGACAAGTGTGACCATGGCGTAATAGCGCACAAAATGCGTGCTAAAGGAATAACAGGAAAAGTCGGTCGATGGATCTATAATTTCCTCACTAACAGAACACAGAGAGTAGTCGTCAACAGAGTAAAGTCCGAGGCAGCTACGGTGAAAAGCTCTGTTCCACAAGGCACAGTACTCGCTCCCATCTTGTTCCTCATCCTCATATCTGACATAGACAAGGATGTCAGCCACAGCACCGTGTCTTCCTTTGCAGGTGACACCCGAATCTGCATGACAGTGTCTTCCATTGCAGACACTGCAAGGCTCCAGACGGACATCAACCAAACCTTTCAGTGGGCTGCAGAAAACAATATGAAGTTCAACGATGAGAAATTTCAATTACTCAGATATGGTAAACACGAGGAAATTAAATCTTCATCAGAGTACAAAACAAATTCTGGCCACAAAATAGAGCGAAACACCAACGTCAAAGACCTGGGAGTGATCATGTCGGAGGATCTCACCTTCAAGGACCATAACATTGTATCAATCGCATCTGCTAGAAAAATGACAGGATGGATAATGAGAACCTTCAAAACTAGGGAGGCCAAGCCCATGATGACACTCTTTAGGTCACTTGTTCTATCTAGGCTGGAATATTGCTGCACATTAACAGCACATTTCAAGGCAGGTGAAATTGCTGACCTAGAAAATGTACAGAGAACCTTCACGGCATGCATAACGGAGATAAAACACCTCAATTACTGGGAGCACTTGAGGTTCCTGAACCTGTATTCCCTGGAACGCATGCGGGAGAGATACATGATTATATACACCTGGAAAATCCTAGAGGGACTAGTACCGAACTTGCAAACGAAAATCACTCACTACGAAAGCAAAAGACTTGGCAGACGATGCAACATCCCCCCAATGAAAAGCAGGGGTGTCACTAGCACGTTAAGAGACCATACAATAAGTGTCAGGGGCCCGAGACTGTTCAACTGCCTCCCAGCATACATAAGGGGGATTACCAACAGACCACTGACAGTCTTCAAGCTGGCACTGGACAAGCACCTAAAGTCGGTTCCTGACCAGCCGGGCTGTGGCTCGTACGTTGGTTTGCGTGCAGCCAGCAGTAACAGCCTGGTTGATCAGGCTCTGATTCACCAGGAGGTCTGGTCACAGACCGGGCCGCGGGGGCGTTGACCCCCGGAACTCTCTCCAGGTAAACTCCAGTGTGTGGCTTCCTCAACAAAGATACCCAGATTTTGCACAAGTGTCTAATTTATCAATTTGTCAGTTTTCTGAACCATTTATCTACATTCCTGTTAGATACAGCAACCTCTTGGGATCTTAATACAGGGAATTCTTCGCTTACCTAACCTATAAGCATGACATACTTCCTCATTTGGATTTGTCCAGAGTAATATCACCTGCGACTGCTTCACCTCACCTGTCTACAGTATGTAAAACACTAAGCTCATATGCTGTATTCTTTTCAATTGATTACATCGACTCCAGACTTCTGATCTTCACGATTCTTCTTTGTATAGGTAAAAGGACACAAGTGCAATTAATGTGACATTTTGTTGTGGCAACGTTTTCCTCTCCAGGAGCTCTGTCAAGCTGTTACAAACAATACAGTATGTATGTGTACTGTACCAAGACCGGTGTCTCGCACTGGTCTTAATCTTGCGATGACCCATCCCTGGCTCCCGAAGGAGAATGGGTTCTGCAATGTTGCAGCATTTGCTGTAATATGAACTTGCAATATGAGCAATGGTTCGTATACATGTCCATGCTAGGTGCATTATACACATACATATGTATATTCAGAGATATACTCGTGCATATACACACACATGCACTCCTAATTGTGAATACTATAGAAGAGGATATTTCGTTTTCACTGGTAACAGCTTGTCTGGGGCGTTGACTCATGTTACACTAAATTAGCCGCAGTTCTCTCTGGGTCTTCTTTAGGAGGAGATGTCAGTGTTAGTTGCCGCGGAGTGTCTCAGTGACGTGGCACTCCAGGAGATAGTATATCAGGGGACATCGGACAACGTGCTGGCAGTGTTGACACATCTCCTTGGCGCTGCTGACCATCTTTGCTGTGGGAAAGCCCAAATAAAGCCGATGAATGGTCATGCAGTGGGCTCTGGACCAGCTTCTTTCATATGGATGGGGTTCTCCCAGAGGCGATGGTCGGTACCACTGTTGAGATGGGATATCACCCAGGACCTCCCCATAAGTTTTATTGCTCTGGTGGCCATCAGTTTAGTCTGGCGTAGGCTGATGGGGACAGTAATCTCCACAAATGGATGATCTGTGGCTGCCTTGTTCACACCAATTGTCGCCTCAGTTTTCCAAATGCTAGCATGACTGGAGATCCAGTTCAAGATCACTCAGTTACCCTGAGCTTTTAAGACTGTCATTATGGTCCTCTTCAAAGGGGGTGGTGCTCCTTGGCGTGGTGAAGAGGCTCTTGGTCTGAGGAATTTGACCTTTTAGTTTACTTCCTCAGATCTAATCTAATTACCCCTCAATCCCCCCTTCCCTATCCCATCCTCCTCATCACCCGTTTCCCTTTCCTCCTCCTCTCCTCATCCCTCAACTTTCCCTTTCCTGTTTCTTCCTTTCAGGTTATTCTCTTAAGCTTTGTAGTTCTTAGACCTGAGAAGGAGTTCCAGGGTCCATCTCCTTCCATTGAGGTCCTTGGTGGCAGTGTAGTTTACTGTGGAATCTAAATCGTCTAGAGATCCCGATCCCTCTTCAGTCTACTGGGGATAAGGCTTCGGGTGTCTTTCTGGTGATGGGTGTATCTCTGGAGGCTGCCTGTCGGATACCAGAAGGCGGTGGCCGAAGGAGGTATGCTATGTGGCAGGTTCCTGACCACCCTCCCATTTGTCTGCCGAGGTGGCTCGTTAGATGTGAGGTTGCTATCCTGGATTGCTGGTTTACTGGCTTGAAGGGTAGGGTATGGCACAGGTTCGATTCCACATCTGCACCACCTGCTGCACTGAGCTTGTCCTTATGGAGTCCCTTGTTCATGTACCTCCTTCTGAGCCCTTCTTGTAGCAGCACCCTCTGACGACCCTGCCGTGTTACCAGACCGTTCTTTCGGACCTTTCTACTGCCCATGCATCTTCTGCGGGTGAACTTTTGTCCCTTGCTGCTGGTACAGAGGCTAGGCCTGACTCCTTTGATATCTCCAGCCTCCACACATCTTTGATTATGCTTTTGGCATCTCTCGAAATGGTGTGACAGTTTTCGTATCATGTGCTTGCCTCAAAATGAGCCACCTCCAGTCCAGTATTTAAATGACCACGACATTCTTCTGATGATACTATTTCGACTGCCTCTCATTCTACTCAGAAAAGAGGAACACGATAATACACATCATAGTACACAATGAACGAAGTTTTCCACTCTACTCTTCAGAAAATCTTTCTGATCATAGTATCAGCAAGGTGCTCCTATGCCATGCTGGCCGTAATATTCAGTTTCATGTACTCAAGAGCAGTGCACGCATTGTCACAGTACAGAATGCTAGCCAAGCTCACGATCTTTCCTTACAACCATATATGCCATTCCTTTAACAGTTAAAAAAACATCATTCTATCATTTCTTGTAGTGGTACTGCCATTCTGCGTAATACCATTGTTCAACGTAATTTCCTGATATGTGGTGATGACATTCTGGGAAAGCTTGAGCTCCTGCACCTCCCGATCCTTAAAGCAGACACTACCACTGCATTGTAGCTCGCTTAACTTTTGAATGTCGTGAGCTTCCATCATCGATTTATATTGCAGGACACTGCAATATAAACCCCTACACCACCACAGTGTAAAAATTGCCAGCATTTCCGCCATTCGGCGAAATACTGCAGGTCCATGGCTGAATGCCCAGTCTCTGGGGCCGATGACAATGCCAATACAACTTGTGGTTTACCTCCCACCTGCCTCAATTGTCATGAAGCTCATCCATCTTATTCTCATCAATGCCAGGTTTACTTGAATGAACGTGAAATCCATTATCTCAAAGAGAAAAAAGGCCATGGCAGTCTCTCATCTACGCTTTTAGGGAAGACTTCCCCATATTTCTTACTCTCGAGTTACTAAAGGACCCCCAACCTCTGGAATTCCAATTCCCGCTGTCTTCACTTAGGTCACATCTTCCACAGTCACCTCTGCATCTAGCTTTTTTGCAGTCCTGGACTCCGAGGTCCCTACCTCGTCACCTTCTGCTGTTCTCCGAGCTTCGTCTCACACGGAAGCTTCTATGTCTACAAGACCTCGGACACCTGCTCCTCCCCCACTCCTCTCTACTTATTCAAAGTCCATTAAATCCCCAAAGGGTAAATCTCTTTCATTTCCTGTCTCAGTACCTGGATCTTTACTTCTTACTTGTTCTGTTGTGGAGGTCCATCCTCCCCCTCATACAGTAACTACCTCTCCTGTCCCCTCTCAAGTATCATCCTCTCCTGTCCCCTCACAAGTTTATTCCTCTCCTGTCCCCTCACAAGCTCTTCAAGTTAACTCTAACCTCTCGTCCCCCCTGCTACGTTGGCAAATTCCGTAAATAAGTCACTCTGTCTGCCTTTTTTGGGTTATCTTAGGTTCTCTACACATATGCTGCTATGTATGATAATTCTATGTAACTGTATTTGTGTATACCTGAATAAACTTACTTACTTACTTGCCCCGATCTTCACTCACCCTCTTTCTATCTCCAATATCGTCCCACATATAATGTCCTTGTCCTCTGAAACAATTGAAGCCATCTACGACTATACTGCAGAGACTAAACCACTGATGGACACCGATCCACCTCCTGTCACTCATTTTCACTCTTCTCCATCTGCACAAGTGCTTTCTTCACAGCGTTCCAACCCTTTGCTGCTTGTTCGTTTTCCATTGCCTCCTCATATGGACCTTCTAATCCTTCTAGTCCACAGATACCTCTACCTTCCGATTTCTTGTATCCTTCTCTTTGCAAATAATGGCTTATTTACAGTGGTAACCAGGGGGTGCTTCAGATATTGCTCTCCCAGTTTTCCCCTGTTTGTGTTTGTTTACAAGAACCCAAATTACTTTCCACTGTTTTCCATCCCATCTCGGGTTATGTTTTATTATATTCATCGGATCCTTTCCCCTATGGAACCTTTAATGAAAGTGCACTTTTTATACACACTGGTATTCCATACCATCAGCTCTTTTTCATACTTTTCTGCATTACACTGCAGCCCGCATCCACTTGAACAAGTGGTATATAATCTGTTCTTTGTATCTCTCTCCTCAGGCATTATCTATCCCAGATGTTGCATTTCTGGTTTCTTCCTTACCATCACCCCTTTTGTAATTTGGCGATTTAATGCTCACCATTCCCTCTAGGGGGAAGGATCTCATTATGACTCTCGCGGCATTCAGTTGGAGGCTTGTCTTACTTCTCTCCTCCTCCCTGTTTTAAATACAGCTAATCCCACCCATTTTGATCCTCGTACTCATTCTCTCCCTTGCATCGATCTCTCGCTTTGCTCTTCCTCAACTACACTAGACTTTACCTGGTCTGTCCTCCCAGACTTGAGTGGCAGCAATCATTTTCCAATCATCCTTACTTCTCATTCGTATTCACCACCTCCTCGCAGCCCATGCTGGCAATTTGACTGAGAGAACTGGGACCTTTACTCGAGTCAAACTGCTTTTAGTGAGGATCCTTCTTCGTCCTCCACTGATGAGCTGTTACACATCTTCTCGACCTCAGTTTTTCCTGCAGCTTCACATTCCATGCCCCAAACCTCGGGCAGGCATTCTCAGAGATGTGTGCCTTGGTGGCCTCCTGCTTGTGCTCAGGCAGTGCATTTGAAACGCGCTGCTTGGGGCAGATATCGGTTCAATAGAACCACAGAGCGACTCCTTGATTTTAAGCCGAAGAGAGTGGTCGCCCGCAGTGTCATCCGAGAAGTTAAACGCACTTGCTGGCGGGATTATGTTTCTACCGTCATTTCGGTTCCCTCTGTGAGTGCAGGCTGGAAAAAAAGTACAGAAACTGAGTGGCAAATACTCTCCTGACCCGGCTCCCGTTCTTTGGGTTGCCGGTGTCACTATAGCAAACCCTCTTAACGCTGCCACCGAAATTGGTAATTACGTTCAAATGCCCCTCGTTTCTTTCTTCCAAGTCTACCAGAGAGTTTGAGCTCTTAGATTTTTCTTGTATCAGAGAAGAGTCTTATAACGTGCCTTTTACATTGGAATTGGAGGCAACACTCTCCGCTTGCCGATCATCAGCAACTGGGCCTGACAGCATTCAAATTCGTATGCTCCAGCATTTTTATCAATCAGCACTTGCTGTCCTCTTATGGTTCTTTAATGTTATATGGTCACAAGGAGTTTTTCTTCAAGCTGTGGATATCTGCCATTGATCTCCCTTTGCATAAACCGGGTGCTATGCGACATGATGCCTCCCACTATCGTCCCATTGCTCTTACCAGTGCATTTTGTAAGATGATGGAACATCAGAAAAATAGTCGTTTGATGTGGTATTTAGAGAGACACTATAGTCTCTCCACTAGTCAATATGGCTTTCGTAAATGTCGCTCTACTATTTTTTTTTTTATATTTTATTTAAAACAATACAATACATTAAATAGATAAAAGAACACATTATCAGTTCTTACACAGAATTTATAAATTGCATTGTCAAAAACACACAGGCATGTAACTTTGTGCTAACACAAACTGTCCCTCATCCCCAATGCCTTATATCCCATGCACCTATGTTAAGCAAGAACACGACTACATTACAATATGCATTGTTATTATTATTAACAAAGACGCACCAAGCCTACAATATGCATTTTTTTTCCCCCTTTGTTATTTATATATTAATAATCCGTATAGGTTTAATAGATTAAGTTTTTATTGAAAGTAATCCAATACAAGATGATTATAAACACAGAACAGATTAAACACAAGAATCCAACAATGACCCCTCAACCAGGCTCTAAATACATGCAAAAGATAATATTACATAGAACAATGTAACACTGCCAAGTCAAACATACAGTGGTATTAAACACTCTCCAGACTTTGTTACACATCATACGCACGGGTTCATACACATTCGCCCGTTCCATTATGCAAGGAGACGACCCGTTTCTACCCCTGACAGCCATCCTACATTAGCATTTACCTTTCCCTACCCTGCCCCTCCCACCGAATTTACAAATTTAATAAATCCTCTAATGTTAGGTCTCTTTTATCCCTCTGTGAAACCCCGCTCCCACCTTCTCCCATAAATTTCTCTGTTACGGCACAAGTTTTATAAAACGTAACTCCAATACCGCCTCTTCACCTCACTGACCCCTTTCCCCTCATTCCCCACGTTATGTACACATAATCTACCATAATGTACTCCACAGCCCAAATTAATACTCTCATCCTACCCCCCACGTCAAGACTTAATTGCCCGCAGAACAGAAAAGTTTTTACCACTTATCCTATGCAGCACCCTTCTCAACCAACCCTGACGCTCCCCATCCCCTCACAAATACATACGGGGAACGCAGATCCTCCCCTCCACATATTCCCCCAGACCCCCCCCCATCAACCACCCGTCTAGCCCGTAAAACCACCCCCGATGGTAAAATCCCTGCATAAAACGATACATCACCTCACGCCCAGGGGTTGTAACCTTAACCTACTGAACCTTCTCCATATATTTCCCCCAGTCATACATGGGGAAAAAATCCCTCCACTGGTGCCCAACCCTCTCCACTAACACCCTACACAGCCTACTTATTTTTACCTTACCCAGATCCCTAACCAACACCACTGCCCTCAAATAGTTTCACCTCAGCAACTCTATCCCAGAAAACATGTGTTGCAATCTACTGTGTATCTTGACCAACCCCCCCCCCCACCCCCTCCCTCATCACCTCCCTTTTAATGAAGATACATTTGACCCTCCGCTTTAAATTCATTAAACCCAACCCCCCTGTCCACGGGTTTAGCATTACCACATCCTTTTAAAACCCAATCACAGCCTGAACCCCACAAAATTTAAAAACCCCTCTAAGTATATTTGCAATTGCCTCCCAGTTAAAAGGGAACACGGCTGCCACGTCCCAAAACCCTTACTACACAATAAGACGTTAATTACAATGGCACGCTGCACAAGGGTCAAATGATAAGGCCGCAATGCTCCCAAACGACCCCCAATCCTGTCTACCAACCTGACCCAGTTGTCCGCACGTGCAACATCGAGATCATCTGCATAGATAATAACCCAAAATTTTTTTAAAGACAAAACACCCGCTTCGTCACAACTGCACTACCCCACTCAACCCCCCCCACCCAAGCTCCTAACCCCATGACCATGGACTTCTCTGAATTCACTCTCATACTTACGATTGCAAACCCCCCAAACGTGCCCCCCCCTAACCAGAACAGTAGTATCATCTACATACCCTATTAGAAAATGGCCAAACCCTCCCCACCCACTCCCTTCCCCCTCACTAATGCCCATTTGGTGCTCCACCATTCTATAAAAGGGGTCCTGTATGCACGCAAATAAAAGCTGTGACATAGGACACCCCCGTCTAAGTCCCCTACCCATTACAATCCTCCCCCTAATCTTCCATTAATCTGTACTCTCGCCATTGCCCCTTGATATAAGCATCTACCCATCCCACTATTTCTTCCCCAAAACCCCGTCCCTAAGGATAGCTCTCAATGCTTTTTCGCTCCACTCTATCATATGCTCCCTTTCCAGTCTAGTGCAACCAAACCCCCCCCATTCCCCCCTTTTTCTTCCCCGAAATCCCTTAGTAACCCATGCCCACCCCCATAGACCTACCTGGCAACCCAAACTGGGTTTCCGACACAACCCGCCTACAACACACTTAATCCTATTTCCTAAATCTTAGCAAACAACTTTATAATCCGCGCATAACAACGATATTTGCCCCCGGTAGTCCCAAAGCGAATGCTGTCCCTTACCCTTCGGTACCAAGACAACTACAGCTGTTGCCTGCTTGTCTCCCAACGTACCCCTCTTCTTCATCAAGTTTAATAACCTCACCAAAAAACCCTTTATTTTGCTCCCAATGCTGTTGATTAAACTATTGCCGGTAGTCCATCGATTCCCGGCGCTTTGCCCTTACGCATGTCACTTAAAGCTCTCCATATTTCCTCCTCAGTTATTTCCCCACCCAGTGCTTCCCTATCACTGTTTCCCAACCGACATGTCACTTCCCACACCTGTTCAATCCCCTCCTACCCTTCCCTGCCAAACTTCTCATACCCTTACGGGAACCCCCCCATCTGTTGGTTTGGGTAACTCACCCATACCCTAACCGATATTATCCACTGGAATACTGTTCTCTGACCGTTTTTGCCTGCGAAACACACGACCCCATCCCCATTAACACTCCCACCCCATACCCCCCCACCGCTTGGAACTTCCCTGGAAAACTGTTCTTGGGCCTAATGTTGTCCTGGTAACCCACCGCCCATTTCCATAACAACCCCTTACCTCCCCCATTATTAGGGCCTTTTAACGTTGTCCTTTTCCCGCCAAAATTCTCCTTTTAGACCATAAGTTGTCCTATTTTACCTCCCACCCCTCCCTTAAAACCCCCCAAAACCCCCCCTTAACCTTCCCCAATTAATTAAAAACCCCAAATTTTAAAGAATTGATCCTTTTCCCTTCCCGCACATAATAATGCCGAATCCGTTCCTTAGCCACACCATCCCACCACATTACCACGTCCTCGACCCCTTTTACCTCCTCAGTTAACCCCTCCCACAGCGCTGTAAAACCCACCAACCCCTCCTCATCTTCCAACACACTCGTATTTAATTTCCAGTATCCCCTAGAGATACTAGCTAGTGAATCCCACTCGACCTCTGCTGCTACCGCCCGATGATCGGAAAAGGCTACTTCAATAGTACGGACAGACTTTGACAATACCTTGTGAGATATGTACAACCTATCTAACCTAGCTGCATAACCTCTCCTCACGAAAGTATGCTCCACCTCCCACATGCCCCACCTACCACATCCCTCAACTGAACATCTACCAAGAGATTACGTAAGACTGCCAACGTGTGCCCTGCCCCACGTGGTTCCACATCAGCTCTCCTGATAACACAATTCCAATCCCCACCAACGATGGCCACAGCAGGTAAACCACGGAAGGCAAAAACTAGTTCATCACACACAAAATCCCTCTTTACTTTCATATCGTTTTCAGCTGGTGCATACACACTTACAAAGGTTACCCTCTGCCCCATCCACCACCCATCCACACGCAACACCCTCCCCCCCTCCCCCTCACATCGTTGCAACACAAACGGGCTCGCCTCCTTTATCAATAAACCCACACCACCTTTCGAACGTGCAGATGGCAGAGTCAAAACCTTATACCTTGTCACCTCGAGCACTCTTCCCTCCCTGAAATTATGCTCCTGTAGAAATACGACGTCCACTCTATATCGACGTAAGAGCATATGAAAACATTCCTCTTCACCCAGTACACAGTCCATTCACATTCACAGTCATACACCTAAGGCCTTCCTAAAGCTTCCAACCCTTCCTCCTCTCAACCTTCCCAGGGCCTCCTGCCCCAGGGTCAACACATGATTTCTCACCATCCACCCCACCCCCCTTCTTCCGATGCCGCTTATCCTGGCTATCTCGATAATATGCATCCTTCCTCCCAGACCTCTGCGCTGGCGTCAGGACGTCATCTGAGTCTGATGCTGCTGCCCTCTTCCTCGTGACGCCCTCCACCGCCATGCTGTCTTCCGACGATTCCTCACAGTGAACATCAACTGCTACTGTGTCATGTTGCACAGAGCACGGTGACTCCTCTCTGTGCCTGCTGATTTCCTCCTTCCTTCTTGTGCCTGTCCCGACACTCTTCCTTGCAACTCAGGAACCATCTCTCGGGACTAAGCCATCATCCTCCCCAGAAGGAGGTAAAGTTTTCAATACCTCGTCGAGCTCCTCCCCCAAAGCTCCCGCACCTCCTGTGGATTAGCACTTCCTCCCCTGTCACCGGCAAAGTGGCCATTTTGGCTCACACAATCATGCCTCGCCCATCATGCCCCGCAATAGAATCCTCAACAATTTCACTCCACTACGGCCATCCCCTCGGTTTCCCTTGGAACTCTCCACTACGGCATCCACACCTGAAACTGGTGCTCCACCGTCTGCGCCGTCCCCCTCCACTGTCGCCCACACGTCGCTGCCATGTGATGTACTCCCCAACAGCCTCCCTGTACGTCGTTGCCCAACATAAGACACTAGAATTTGGTCCGAAACCCCGTCATCACGACGTAGGACGGGATCGGGAATGCCTCAGAGTCATTTTGAGGGAGAAAGTGCCCTCCGGACGTCCCATGTACGCACCTGCGCCCACTTGCCTTGGGTTGCCAGATGCACGGTTTCCATAAGCTGCAAACACGTTCCTTAAGTCCTCCTCGTCAGCCTCGAAGGGGACATTGCGCAACTTCACCCACGTATAGTGGCGAGGGGACGTCTATGAGACGCACTCTGACAGCTGGGGTTGCATCTATACTCACATGCTCGAATTTCTTCACCAACGACTCATACACAGCCGTCGAATTTAACTTGACGAAGATGCGATAGGCCCCATTCAGGGCCACACCATATACCTCATCATCCTGTACTCCGTACGTCTCTCTGATGATTGTCGGAAGTAACACCTGCGCCGTAGAGGGGGAAATCGCCCCACGAAGCAGCTCAACGCCGACAGTGTTCACCCTACGCCGGATACTCAGCGCCATGTTGTTGCTATGAGAGCTCTCCTGACAAAACAGCAGAGGGGTGCAGAGCACAACCGTGCTCCACTGCAGTCAGGCAGCTAATGTGCTCTACTATTGACACCCTTACTTGCTGAGATATACATGTTCATAATGCCTTTGCCAATGACCACTCAGTTATCGCCATTTATTTTTTAACCTTGAGAAGGCATATGACACAAATTGAGTTGTGAGGAAATTCAATAGTAGAGTAGCGAGGGAGTGTATATAACTAGTTTCATTGCCGGCTATTTAAGGTGGGTAGTCCAGCTCAGCTATTCCCCCCCTTTTTTTCCCCTCCCCGAAAGTGATAGTTTGATTGCTGGCTGCTTGTTAAGGTAGGGTCAGTCTAGCTCCCACTATCCCTTCCGCTTCCACTTCCCCTCCCCCCGAAAGGTGACGTGTGGGGCTCCGGTCAAACAGTAAATCACTCGACTCAACAGCTCCAAAAACTTTCTGTAAGTACACGCCTGATCATAATTTAGTGGACTTAATGGTTGAAAGCTTCACTTTTGACCAATAATTAACTTAGTTCTTTCAGTCTTTATCTGTTAAATGTTTTAATAATCACCACATCTTTTAGGTATTGTACTTATCATGTAGAGTAATCTGTCTCTCTTTACAGCTTGGAATGACAGAGAGGGTCACCTGCCAACCAACGAGAAGAATAGGAGAGGACTAACGTCCTGAGATGTCCCATGTTTAATCTACTTACCTGTTATGTAAGCCAACACAGGACCTAACCCCTCATAGCAGTGGTAACGAACCTGTTTTCCTGTCATCTGAAGTAATTACTCACGGCTATACTCTGTGAAGAACGAGCCGGTGGTGGTCACCAACACCTGCTACCCCCCCCCCCCCAATACTCGCAGGGCTACGATTTCAACAACACGCAGTGTCACCAACACCTGACACCCCATTACCACGATATACCTATATTAGTGTTAGAGTTCAAATGTAATTTTTTTCATTTAATTTTTCATTTTTCTTTCAATTAGGATACCCATTCATGTTTTATTGTTTTACATTTTCCGTTTCTAAATAATAAAGTGTTTATCATTGTCTGTTATTATTTCTTTTTCTATTCATTAATTTTCCTGAGGAGGAGGCAGCCTTGGTAATACTGACTGAAGTTGTTACAGGGCTGAGTAAGCCTTCACAAAGATATAACATCTTGGCCCAGGCCCACTCCTTAGGCCTTCGAGGTAATCTGCCATTTTTCCCTAAGAACTTTTTATCTGAGAGAAATTTCCATGTTCGGGTTAATAATATGCTCTCCCAGGACTTTGTCCAAGCTGAAGGTGTCCCCCAGGGATGTGTTTTGACCACAACACTTTTTCTCCTTGTTGTAAATGATCTGACATCTATTCTTCCATCAAATATTTGGTCATCACTTTATGTTGATGACTTTGCTATAGCTTATGCAGAAACTGACTGTCACTTCATTGCAGTTCCTCTCCAGCATGCGGTCAACACTGTTTCCATTTGGAACACTACTCATGGGTTTAAATTTTTAAGTACTAAAACACACCAAATTACTTTCACTAGACGTTCTATCGTCCCTTATAATCAATTGTACTATATGGCTCGCGTATCCCAGAGCGTAATACTGTCACGTTTCTCGGCCTTCTGTTTGACCGTCAGTTATCCTGGAAACTTCACATTACCTCTCTGAAGGCAGCTAAACATAGCCGGCTGAACTTCCTTAAAACCCTCGCTCATCTTTCGTGGGGAGCTGATCGTAAAACTCTCCTTCGATTACATTCTGCTCTTATTTTATCGAAACTCGATTATGGTGACCAAATACATTCAGCAGCCTCTCCTGCAACTCTTTCTAATCTTGATCCCATCCTTCACCAGGGTTTACGTTCATGCCTCGGTACTTTTCACTCTTCACCTGTTGACAGCCTCTATGCAGAGGCGAATATTCAATCCTTGACCGATCGTCGTGATGCTCATTGCCTTCGCTAAGATGTTCTCATGACCTCTGCAATCCTTCCATATATAGGATAGTAATGGATGTTAGTAGAAGTTCTTTATTTGTTTATCGCCCCTGTTTACTCCGTCCCTTTCCTCTTCGTCTACATTTGCTCTTGTTTTCTCTTCAGTTGCCACCTCTCTCTCTTCATGTAGTATCTAACTTTTCCCCTTAATTTGGGTGGCTTCTCACTTTCTTTTTCTTAAATACTTCCGATCTCATTCTCATGCCATCGCAGTGTACACCGATGGTTCCAAGTCTTCCGACGGCGTCGGATTCACACCAGTGTTTCTGGATGGCGTCGTGCGAGGACATTTATTATCCTCGGCTAGCACTTTTAGAGCTGAATTGTATGCCATTCTCGTAACACTTATCCGTGTTGCAGCTATGTCTCTGTCACTTTTGTCTTAGTTTCAGACTCCTTAGGGCTTTACAGGCTATAAGAAAATTTGATTCACCTCATCCTCTGGTTCTTCGTATCAAACTTTAGTCACGCCGTATCTCCAGCAAGCACAAAGATATTGTTTTTTGCTGGCTCCCTGGTCATGTTGACATACAGGGCAATGACCAGGCAGACACTGCTGCGCGGTCAGCAGTACATGACCTCCCAGTTTCATATAGATGTTTTCCTTTCACAGATTATTTTGCTGTAATTGCTATTCACTTTCGCAACCGTTGGAAACAATAATAATAAATTATATTCTATTAAACCAAGTATAGGAATGTGGCAGTCATCTTGCCATCGATACCGTGGTTGGAAGACTACACTCTCCAGGCACACTCGTCTTACTCACAGGTATCTCATGGAGGCGTCTTGGTGCACTCTGTGAGACTTGTCAGGTTCCAGTTTCTATTAACCATACTGTGTTGGACTGTCCACTATTAACGAGCACGCAGAATTTACCTCCGACGTCGTCACCGCTCTATTGCCCTTACTTTACCTTAACTGGCTGGTCCAGTGGCTAACGCGATGGTATAGAGTTTTGAGACTCTCTGACCACGGGTTCAAATCCCGCCCGTGGTATGGTTTACTTTACCTTCCCTTCTCAGACTGTCATTGATTTTTTGACAGCAACTGAATTACTTCACAGACTTTGATGATGATGCCTCTAGCTCTCCCTCTTGCTACCCTCTACCCTTACACTATCCCCTGCTACGCTACTACTATGCCTGCTGTTATTTATACTAGTCATCCTACTCCCATTACTTCTATTAAGATTACTATTGACAATATAACTGTTACTTCTACTGCTACTATTACTACTACTACCCTTACTATTTTACTACAATTATTACTATTATTATTACTACTATTTCTACTACTACTATATAGCTAATAACTTAACTACTACTTCTTCTTTAATGCTACTACTACCACTTTTACTAGCACTACAATTAGTAATACTACTTCTATTACCACTGTTATTACTATACTACTACTGCTCCTACTAACAGTAGTTCCAATACTACCACTCAGCGAGAGCTCTGGCTGTCGTGTGTGTGATGAATGGTTTGAAAAACCGACAAGTTGAAGATTGAGACACTTATGCAACATATGGGAATCTTTATTCACTACAGTATATAAGTCATGTCTACGGCCTATGCTGTACATTCTACAAGATTGATGGACTGAACACATCGACTCCAGGCTGAGGGACTGATTACCTCAAACTCCTCCTCTCCTTACGCCTTTCTACTTTGTATTGGACTGATAAAGCCACTGTGTGGCGAAACGTTTCCTAAATAAAGATTCCCATATGTTGCATAAGTGTCTCAATCTTCATCTGTCGTGTTGACATCAGAGAAGGTGACCTTTAGCATAGAGGAAGCATTGGATATTTTGGTAATATGCTCCACTGTGGCTCAAGGGTTCTGGTCTTCAACGGAAGTTTTGATTTCTTCAATAACCTGGGTAGTGATGAGTTTATCCAGTCGCTTGAGTAACACAGTTCTCTTAGCCCTCAAAGCTGGGAAAGTCGTAACTTGAAATCCTCGCTGGTGAAGAGTGGTAGTAGCATTGGTAGTGATGAGTTTCTCGGCCTCGATGTCGTCACTATAGACTAAAAAAAAAGCCCCTTTGTGTGATAGAATCGTATTAAATTTGACCTGCAGATTTTGACTGTCCTGCTTGCTGGTTTGATCTTCACTCTGAGAAATGCATCGTGGAACATGATGCAGAATGTAGTAGTACAAGCTCCCTTTCCCAACGGGGATCATAGGGATACGATGCTATGAGTCAGTTGGGTTACTTCAGTGACCTGGTGGCAATAGCTCTCGCTTCACACGGTGAGAGTCCAAGTTCTATTCCCGGCAAGGGTAAAAACATTGTGCGTGTTTTCTTACACCGATTGTCCATGTTCACCCAACATTAAAGTGGGTACCTGGGTGTTAGTCGACTGGTGTGTGTCGCATCCTGCCACAAAATTGACCTAATTTGCCCGAAATACTCAACATAGCAAGCTGCTTTCTATGTAATAATATGTCACTGATGTCAGCTAGGACTGTATACCTTGTACATGTACTTGTAGATATAAAGATATTATATTATTACTATAATATATGTATCTTCCGTGTCCAAGTATTATTTACAACAACTTAACAAAGCTCAGGAGAGCAAAACGTTGCTTTAATAAAATGTCACATTAGTTATGAACATGTCTTTTTAAATAATAAGAAAATTGTGGGATGTTCCTCTCTTACCAGTGTCGGCCAAGCTAATTCCCACCTTATTTGTCATCATTTTAGGCCGCTCTTCGGTACCCAGAAAGTTTACGGTCAGCAACCGGCAATTAAAGTTCGATTAATGAGTTTTTTTTTATATTTAATTAAAAACTTTATAAACAAAATACATAGATGGTTACCTATATTTATACGTTATAATGGTAGAGTTTATGAACAAGGAATCAGTACTGGCACTACTGAATATACACCACATATAATGGAACTAATACAAACCTAACAATACAACCTGCACAGTACCTCTAAATACACAGCACTACACAATCACAAAGATTTTCCTAATACAATCGTGGTAACATAATACATCATTACACTTTTGCTCCCTTTCCCCCACACAAGTTAAAATTATTTCCACTTTCACGTAACTAAACACAATATCAAAAATACATTTAATTAAACATTATAAATTAACGTGTCACTAATATGATTGTAATGTAATTTATGAACATTTACCAGCACGGGCATTATCTTTACACTTTATATACACAAAAAGATACATAAAAAACCGTTGCTTGAACATTGTGGAATTTTTTTTACACAATTTCTTCATTCGCCTCGCAACCACTGGTGTGAGAGGACGCTCGTCTTGACTGCTACACCTGCCCTCTGGTGGTTTTCTTTGGCAGTGCATCGACAAAATGGCGGAGGGAGGGGCACGCCGAGTGAACACTGTCTGCATAGAACTGGTCAGAGGCACGCTTAGCACTGCAACGATGAACGTCCTATTGCCAAACATCATCAGAGACGTCTACGGTGTACCAACAGAGGAATTATACGGTGTGGCGCTGAATGGAATGTCAAGAATCTTCGTAAAACTGAATCGTGCCAATTTGTATGACAGGCTCCTTGAAGAATTCCAGTAGAAGAGGATAACTGTCAACTTGGCAGTGGACGTCATCATGCACGATGTATCCAAATACTATGCATGGGTTAAGGTGCGTAATGTGCCTTTCGAGGCAACTGTGTATGGGCTGAAGGAGGCTTTTAGTAGCTATGGCCGGGTGCATTCGGCGACGATGGGAGTCTGGAAGGCTGGGCCGTATGAGGGGCTCCTTGAGGGGTCCTATACTCTCAAGATGTCGTTGGCACGGCCGATCCCGTCATACGTAACGTTGGTGGGACACAGAATGCAAGTTTTTGTGCATTACACTGGTCAGCGGCGGACGTGTTGCTTCTGTTGCTCTTATGATCATATGGCGGCACAGTGTCCCAGTCGACAATCGTCCAGAGGGCCGGAAGCGTCGGCAGTGGAGCAACGATTGTGTGACCTGGGGCCCGAGCAGGTCGGCGGAGCTGACTTGCAGAGTGGTCGCTGGAGCGAGGAGGTAGACCGTGAGGAACAGTCGGCTGTCAGGTGTGTAACGCTCCCTGAGCGTTCGGAGGATGTGGACGAATTGCCAGGTGAGCAGGGATGTCAGGTTAGCATGCCCCAGGAGCGCTTCATGCACGAGGTACTCCAGGAGTTTTGGGGAACTGCTGTGACTGGTGTCTTCAGTGCAGGTGAGGAACTCACGACAGTCCCATTGCCTGGGGAAGGGATCCCCAGTGCAGGTACCTTGCAGCAGGTGGTGCAAGTGGAAGTTCATCAGGAGCAAGGCCAGTACGTGGATAGGAGTGTCAGTGGCGGCTCCACAAAGAGACCGGCTGGAATGGCAGAGGTAGAGGAGGTTCTCATGCCAGGCCAGCACCCAGGAAAAAAGGCGTGGGCGGCAGAGGAGTTGACGGAAGTACGGACTGGCCCAGTGACCCAAGAGCTATGCAGTAGACGGGCACGGGAGAGTGATGGTGATCAGGTAAAGACCTGTGAGGTGCCTGGGTTGCCAAACGGGGAAAGTCGCCATGAGTAAACCACAGCGGCATAAAGGAAAGCCGCCACTTATATAGCTTTCACGAGTGTAACTCTTAACGTGAATGGTCTCCGGTCGGAGATCAAGCAAGTGTGGCTGGTTTGGTTTTTGCGCAGGTACTGGGTTGATGCGTGTTTTATACAGGAACATAATTTTCGGTATGGATGTGATTTGAGGTTGGATGGTTACAAGATGTATGTTAGTTCTGCCAGGCAGTTAAAAGGGGGAGTTACGATAGTCATCAGGGACACCAGCCCCTTGCGCATCACGGGTTGGGAGGAGGGGGGGAGGGTAGTGATAGTAGATGGGGTCTGGGATGAGAGGCGCGTTTGTCTTACAGATGTGTATATGCCAGCATCGGGTAACGTAAGGGTTAAAGCAGATTTTGTGAGGGAGGACTTGTATTTTTTACAGGCTTTGCCGGCGGTCACGGTCATCGGTGGGGATTGAAACTGTGTGACGTGGAACCAAGGGGGGCGGGGTGTGTATTGAAAGTTCTGCGTGACTCATTGCATAATGTTGGTGTCGTGGACGTAGTGGAGGGGGGTAGTTTAGCGCCTGAGCATACTTTTGTCAGGCGAGAATATGCGGTGCGACTAGACAGGATTTACGTAATGCGGGCATAGAGGTCAGGGACGTGCAAACGGTTGATGTAGGTTTCTCAGATCACAGAGCGGTAATAGCTGACTTGCAGTGGGAGGGAATGGTCAGAGTTCATGCTGGTTATTGGAAGTTGAACATAGGATTGCTTAGGGGTGAGGAAGAGGGTGCAGGGTTGGAAGAATGGTGGGGTAGGGTCACTGAGGGTAGGGATAGGATACTGCAGCTCATTGACTGGTGGGAGTCGAAAGCAAAGCCTTGTATTGCATTCTATTTCCGAGGCAGGGGAGAGAGGAAGCGAGGTGGTGTTATGGATTACAAAATTATTTGGAAGCACAGCTGAAGGATTGCTACACCAGGGAATGTGGGGGGGGGTGAGGCGGAATCTATAAGGGATAGACTTGCGGACATCCACAACGAAAGGTTTAATGGAATACATTATCGTTCAGGATTGGAGGACTTGCTATGGGGCGACAAGCCGTCTGGTTTTGTGTTACAGAAGTTCCAAGAGCATCATGCTTTGACTACCATGTTGCAATTAGTGGCAAGCTCCGGGGTGGGGGGATACCAGGATGGTACGGTTTTCGCCACAACAGAAAGCATGAGTTCTTATGCTGATGCTTGGTTTCGGGAAAAATGGAGGGGACAAGTGGGAATAGGATCGCATGATTTGGCGGGGGAGGGTTGTAATGTACTGGAGACGAAACTTTGTGAGAAGTTGGAGGAGGATATACGTGAGGAGGAGGTAGCGGAGGCGATTTTTGGGATGCTGACTGGCAAGACGCCGAGCATTGATGGTTTACCAATAGAATTTTATAGGACGCATTGGGCTTGCATTAGACATTTATTTGTCGGGGTTTTAAATAATATGTTGGCAGGTTAGAGGATGGGTCAGTCCCAACGGACGGGTGTTGTAGTGTTGGTTCCTAAGAAGGGTGGCGGGTTTGGCCTGAGTTCTTACAGAGCAATTTCTTTAATGTGTGTAGATTATAAGGTTTTTGCGAGGATATTGGGCAATCGTTTGAAGGGGGCCCTGGGGTCGATATTACATGTGTGACAGTATGGAATCCCTGGGAGAAGTATGAGAGAGGGGCATGGACGTATCAAAGATTTCCTGGAGGGGGGTGGGGGAGGAGGTGTTCTTGGTTTGGACTGGGAAAATGCATATGATTGTGTGGATAGGGGTTTTATGCACGAGTGTTTGTTTGGCTTGGGTTTTGGTGTGAAAGTGGTGGGTTCAGGTGAATGGACGACTGGGGAGCAATATATGCATGGAATGAGGTTTGAGGCAGGGATGCACACTTTCCCAAATCTTGTTTGCATGTGTCCAAAATCCGTTTTATGAGCTGGTGGATCACAGGTGGAGGGAGGGGGTGTGATAATCAGTCGGTGGGGCGTATAGTGGGGTATGTGGATGAAACAACGGTTTTGATTAGTGCACGGGAGGATTTCATCTAAGTGGGCGGGGTCATCAAAAAGTTTGGGGTTGCAACAGGTATGAGGGTTAACAGGTGTAAGTCGATGTTGCTAGAGGTGGGGAGCTGGGTGGGCGGGAGAATCGGCGAGGGGTTTGGATGGACAAGTGTGGATAGGATTAGGATTTGTGGGATTACATATTTAGCGGACAAACAGGCAAGCAGGGAGGTTAATTCAGTGGTGGTATGGGACAAGGTGCTGGGTAGATTACGTGGACTACGAGCTGGGGATTCCTCGTTGCACCAACGGGTGATGATCGTGAATTCGCTTGTGTGTAGTAAAGTCTGGGGAGCGGTAGCTGTTTACCCTTTGTGGACCTGAGGAGGGCGTTGAGGTATGTATGGGTTAAATGGACAGGCATGGTTGGGACGTGAGGTGGTAATGTCTGAAGTAAGAGCGGAGGGGTTTAGGTCTGCTAGCTTTGGGACCTAGGGTGAGAGCAATATATGTATGCCGTGTTACTTGAGACTAGGGGGGACTAGAGGATGTAGGGTGGGGAGGTTAGAAGAGAAGTCCGATGCTGGTGGCGTGGAAAGGAACTAGAGGTGTGTGAAGACTTGCTGCAATTCATGTTAAAAGTGAGGGATGTCAGTGGTATGCGTGTAGGAAGGCTGGTGAATGTAGGATTTCGGCAGGAGTTATTGTCAGGGGTGGATATTTATCCCACATATAATTGGAAGGTAATTTGGGAGGAATTCCAGAGGCTTCGTATACCAGCCAAGGCGCGGGAGGTGGTGTATAGATTTATGATGGGGATCCTAGCGTCTAAGGTAATGTTATGGAAAATGGGTTTTGTTGAGGATACAACCTGCGTACTGTGTACATCGTGGTGATGAAGGAACATCTTTTCACGCAGTGTATTTTTGTCCATCCCTAGAAGAGGTAAGGTTGTGGATGTGAGGTGTTTTTGGGATGTTGGGAGGGGGGAGGGTGGCTATGTTAAGGGCGTTACTCCTTGACGTGGATGGGGTGACACAGGATGTGGCACGAGCATTAAGAAATATCATCGTGGACTATTTGTACATGTCTTGGGGAATGCGTGAGGTACGAGGCACTGGTAGGATCAGGGCGTTGGCTGCACGGTTTTACAGAACAATGTGCACAAACAGAAGCGTCTGTGGTAGCAGGTGGATTGCGTTTTTTCCTGAAGGGTATCGCAATATGACGGTGGAAAAACTTCGCAAATTAATTGGAACAGGACGGTAAGGGGCTGGTGGACAGCGATGATCTGGCGTGAAAGTGGACTGAGCAGTAGTATGACAAGGGTGGAAGTGGGGGGAATGGGTTGGTTCTGGTATGTTATTGGTGTGGATGAGCAATGGCTTCGCCAGTTGATATAGTTGCAACGTTGGTTGTTTGGTTAATCTAAATTGCAATAATCCACATGTCTGCTTTTGTATGATTAGTTTTCCATTGTAGTGTTATGGAGTCTCTATTGAACTGTGTGCTTTACATGTATTGTTCCATTTAATGTACCTTGCTTATGCTTGTCCTGTGCACCCGGGGATACCTGGGTTTTGTAGAGGACTCTGTTATCATGTGTTAATTAACCTTTGCATTATGTTGTACGGATATCTGGCGGTTGTCACTGTTTCATGTTATAACAAAATACTGATTTATATGCACTGTAACTGTATGGAGTTATTCCTTCATATATATGAGACCTAAAACAGAGCTGTATTGGTCATTTTATGTTAGGGTGTTTGAGTCATGACGAACATTTTAAGTCATTGTGTGCGCTACATATTGTTAGTTGTACAAGTTAGGTGTAATGTACGCGTGTGCTTAGTGTACATGTAGGAAAGCATATATGTGAAAGGTGGATAGGGTATAGGGGATGGGACATGGCTACAGTCGGTGGCATGAGTATTTATTGTGGTACTGTTATGTATCTGGTATTGTATTTTACCTGTTAGAACTGTTGGTGTCTTGGCACCAGTGAGCTATGTATAGCATAATGTATACATTGTAAAATGTTTTTTTGATAAAGCATTTACAATGTTAGGAAAGCAGTTGGCATTTTGTCTCTATTGTAGAGTTGTTATTGTCACTAATATAATATGTTCTTAGGTTTAAATTGGTTTGATTACTTTATAAGTTAAATAAACAAAGGTGTAATGTTGTACATTTTGGTCGACTGGGGTACTGGGGGGGGGTCGTTATACTGCTTGCATTTTTGCAGCATGTAATATTACTGTGTGTGTATATTGGATTTTGTAGATAGAGAGGGTTAAGGGGATTCTGTATTTTGTCTTACTTGCACATTTATATTTTGTTGCAATGGAATTATGTATCATGGCAGTATTCATCTATCAGCTGCATAAAGTGTATATATTTTGACATTACTGCATGGTCCCGTGTTTTGATAATGATGATTTTATATTGTCTGTCGATGATCTGACTCTGTATACTTTTTTTAGTTAATGTATTGTATGTTTTTAAATAAAATATAAAAAAAAATCCTAAATGTAGAACAAAATGAATAATATAATAATTGCGTATTAAATATTTTGACTATTTGGACCCTTGCCTCTTCAAGGGGGCTCCTTGTTGTGGTGAAGAGGCTCTTGGTCTGAGGAATTAGACCTGTCGGTCTCCTTCCTCAGACCGAACCTAATTACCCCCCAATCCCCCCTTCCCTATCCCATCCTCCCCATCCTCCCCTTTTTCCTTTCCTCCTCCTCCCCACCCCTCCCTTTTGCCCTTCCTCTTTATGGCCTTTGGGATTTTTTTTCCCACAGGCACGCTAGTTCCTGGGTAGGGGAAAGGGTACCGGGGTCCATCCCATTCCATTGAGGTTCTTGGCGGTGGCGTAGTTTGCCGTGGAATCTGGATTGCCTGGGGATGTCCCGATCCCTCTCCGGTATCCCGGAGGGTGGCTTTGGGTGTCTTTCGGGCGACGGGTGTATCTCTGGAAGCCATCTTTCGGATTCCGAGGGTGGTGGTCGAAGGAGGTATGCTTTGTGGCGGATATCCGGCCGCCTTCTCTTTTTGTCCACCGAGGTAGCTCAGAAGATGTGAGGTTGCTATCCCGGATTGCTGGTTTACTGGCATGATGGGTAGGGTATGGCACTGGTTCCATGCTGCATCTGCGCTACTTGCGGTGCTGAAGTCCTCTTGGGCGTGGAGGGAGATTTCTGGCCCTTTCATTCCTCCTAGGAACTATCCCTCCCCTGTCCCCCCCCTTTTTTTATTCTTTTTTTTATTTTTATTTTCTTTTCTTCTTTCTTTTTTTTCTTAAAAACAAAAAGAAAGAAGTAACCTAACCATGGCAGCCCTAGTCCATAAGCCTGCTACCCCTGGGCCCCTTCTTGATACAGCACCCTGTTCTGACCCCGCCTCATCTTTGGACCACTCTTCGGACACCCCTCATGCCTCTGTACCTCTTGCCAGTGCTGTTTCCTCACCTGCTTCAGGTACTGAGGTCTTGACTGACTCCTTCGATTTATCTGACCTCCGCTCTCCTTTGACTATGCTTCCAGCCTCTCCCTCTATGGTGCGGCAATTTTCGAATCACCGGCCCATTCCACATCGGACCAACTTTGGTCCCACGCCTAAACGCCGACGACAATTACCTGCTGATGATACTTCTCCACCTTCTCGTTCTTCTCAGAAAAGATCGACACGTCCTGCACTCCCTTTCCACTCTCAGTTTCAGAATGCACAATGGACTAAATTCTTCACTTTACGACCGACTTCCTCTACTGCCACTCTTTCCAACCACAGTATTGGCAAGGCACTCCTACGCCATGTTGGTAAAGATATTTCATTTCATGCTCTTAAGAGCGGTACATGCATCATCACTGTACAGAATGCTACCCAAGCTCATGATCTTTCTCTTCTTTCCCATATCAATACTGTTCCTGTCACTATTGAAAAACATCATTCCCTCAATTCTTGTAATGGTACCGTCATTCTGCCCGATACCATAGTTCAACAAAATTTCCAGACATGTGGCAATGACATTCTTGAGCAGCTGGAACTCCAAGATCTCCCAATCCTCAAGGTAGACACTTATGTTCTTCATGCCCACGGGCGGAGACAATACCCTAGCAATGTGGCTCGTTTAACTTTTGACAGCCGTGAACTCCCATCCTCAGTTTGTGTAGCAGGACATCGGTTACAAGTTCGAAAGGTGATCCTTACACCGCAACAGTGTAGAAATTGCTGGCGATTTGGCCATCCAGCGAAATATTGCAGATCTATAGCCGAATGCCCAGTCTGTGGTGCCGATGACCATTCTAATACGTCTTGCAATCGACCTCCCTCTTGCCTTAATTGTCATAAGGCTCACCCTTCGTACTCTCGCCGTTGCCAAGTCTACTTAAATGAGCGGAAAATCCGTTACCTCAAAGAGGCAGAAGGTCTCCCTTATGCCATGGCAGTTTCTCATCTCTGCCTCCAAGGGAGACTACCTCCTGTTTCTTATTCCCATGTTTCAAAACGTCCCCTCACTTCTGGGGTCCCATCTTCTGCAGCCTCCTCTGTGGTTACCTCTCCTCTAGTCACTCCTGTATCTAATTCTTTTGCTGTCCTAGGCTCAGACGTCCCTACTTCAATGCCTCAGTTTGTTCTCGCTTCTTCATGTTCTCCATCACAAGCCTCAGTATCGACGAGTTCTCGTACGACACCTCCTCCCAATCGTCCCTCTACTTCTCAGAAGTCAAAAAAGGTCCTTTAACCCCTCTTTCCCTTCTTCCACCTCCTCATTTTACCTTCCCTGTCTCTGTACCTGGTTCTTTCCCTCTCACTGGCTCTGTTACAAGTGTAGAGGTTCACCCTCCTCCTCGTACTGTACCTTCCTCGCCTGTTCCCTCCCAAGTTTCTTCCTCTTCTGCCACCTCCCTGTACCCTACCTTGGTACAGTCCATTACAGTTCCAATCTTTACTCATCCTTTCCCTACCATCCCCAATATTGTCTCCGATACGACGTCTCTGAATTCTGAAACACTTGAAGCAATCTCTGAATATATTGCAGAGACAAAACCATCAATGGACACTGATCCACCCTCTGTTCCTTCTCTCTCCTCTCCTCCATCTGTGCAACTCCTTTCTTCACAGCGCACCATTCCTTCGCTGCTTGAACGTTTTCCGCTGCCTCCGCATGTGGACTTTTCTAACCCCTCTAGTCCATATTAACCCTTACCTGCAGATTTCAGGTATCTTTATCATTGCCAATCATGGCCTATTTACAGTGGAATATACGTGGCCTCAGGGGTAATCGGGGTGAGCTTCAGATGCTACTCTCCCAGTTTTCCCCTGTTGGTGTTTGCTTACAGGAACCAAAATTACACTCTGCTGTTATCTATCCCATCTCAGGCTATAATTTATTGTATTCTTCAGATCCTTTTCCTGATGGGACCTTTAATGAAAGTGCCCTTCTTCTACGCACTGATATCCCGTACCATCAGCTATTTGTTCGTACTTCGCTGCATTACACAGCAGCCCGTATCCACTTGCATAGGTGGTATACACTCTGTTCTTTATATCTCTCTCCTTCTCTGGCGTTATCTATTTCGGATATTGCCTTTCTTGTTTCGTCATTACCTCCACCGCTTCTGTTACTTGGCGATTTTAATGCCCATCATTTCCTCTGGAGGGTCTCACTGTGATTCCCGTGGCATTCAGTTAGAGGCTTTACTTGCTACCCACCCCCTCCATGTTTTAAATGCAGGTACTCACACCCATTTTGATCCTCGGACTCACACTCTCTCTTGCATCGATCTCTCTGTTTGCTCTTCCTTTGCTGCAATAGACTTCACCTGGTCTGTTCTCCCGGATTTACATGACAGTGATCATTTCCCAATCATTCTTACTTCCCCTTCATATTCACCACCTTTTCATATCCCATGCTGGCAATTTGATCAGGCAAATTAGAACCATTACTCACAGCTGTTTTTAGTGAGGTTCCTTCTTCGTCCTCCATTGATGAGCTTTTACACCTCTTCTCGTCCTCCGTTTTAACCGCAGCTTCTCATTCTATACCCCAAACTTCGGGCAGGCATTCTCAGAAATGTGTGCCTTGGTGGTCTCCTGCTTGTGCTCGTGCAGTACGTTTGAAACGCGCTACATGGGGCAGGTACCGGAACAATAGAACCACGGAGAGACTTCTTGATTTTAAGCAGAAGTGTGTGATCACTCGCCGTGTCATCCGTGACGCTAAACGCACTTGCTGGCGAGATTATGTCTCTACCATCACCTCTGCTTCCTCTATGAGTGCAGTTTGGAAGAAAGTACGAAAACTGAGTGGTAAATATTCTCCTGACCCGGCTCCTGTTCTGCGGGTTGCCGGTGTTGATATAGTAAACCCAATAGATGTTGCCAATGAAATTGGCAATCGTCTGGTCCGTATTTCTCAGGGGCTTCATCTATGCCCCTCGTTTCTTTCCTCAAAGTCTACCAGAGAGTTAGCACCCTTGGACTTTTCTTCTCTCAGAGAAGAACAGTATAATGCACCTTTTACACTTCAAGAACTGGAGGCAACACTCTCAGCTTGCAGATCATCGGCAGCTGGGCCCGACAACATTCATATTCGTATGCTACAACATTTACATCAGTCAGCCCTTGCAGTACTATTATGCCTTTTCAATCTTATTTGGTCACAAGGAGTTCTTCCACAGCTGTGGAAATCTGCCATTGTTCTCCCTTTCCGCAAACCAGGCACTACGGGACATGAAGCCTCCCACTATCGTCCCATTGCTCTTACCAGTGCAGTTTGCAAAGTGATGGAACGCCTGGTAAATAGACGTTTAGTGTGGTATTTAGAGACACACAACAGTCTCTCCACTCTTCAATATGGCTTTCGTATGGGACGTTCTACCATACCATACGTATGTTTGTAATGCCTTTGCGAATAACCACTCAGTTATTGCCATATTTTTTGACCTTGAGAAGGCATATGACACAACTTGGAGGTATAATATTTTGGCCCAAGCCCACTCATTATGCCTCCGAGGCAATCTACCATCCTTCCTTAAGAACTTTTTAACTGACAGGCATTTCCGTGTTCGGGTTAATAATGTGCTCTCCCCGGACTTTATCCAAGCTGAAGGTGTCCCCCAGGGATGTGTTCTGAGCACAACACTTTTCTCCTTGCTATAAATGATTTGGCCTCTAGTCTTCCATCAAATATTTGGTCATCACTCTATGTTCCTCAGCACTGGTGAACATCCTTCTAGATGGATCGAAAAAACTGGAACCGACCTCCGCATGAACCAGCTACATGATCTATATCAAGTTAGACAACAGAGACAATTCCCTGCTCCATGGGATATTACCCCATTCCAAACTACCATTCCTCCATTTCCCCCCAAAACTCTTCTTAAATCACAACCAAAGCTTCGTCTTGAAGCCAAACATGATGCCTTAAGCTGTATTGATAACTTAGTCACACAGAACAATTTTTCACAAATTATTTACGTTGATGGTTCTGTTCACCAGTCCACTGGTGCAGCTGGTAGTGCTGCTGTTGTCACACAGAGTGATGGCTCTCATAAAGAAATTGGAGCACGCATCAATAACTGGGCCTCTACCCTTCAAACAGAACTGTTTGCCATACTCCTTGCACTCAAATGTGTCCATGTATCTAAGGTTGACACTTTAATTGTAACTGATTCTCTGTCATCCATAAATGCTCTCACCTCATTAAGTATAAATTGTGGCATGCTTGTGTTAGAAGCCAGACACAGGTATGGTAAGATTGTGGACAGTGGAGTCAGAGTGCACATGCCGTGGATTCCATCTCACATTGGTCTTCAGATGCATGATAGAACTGATAAATTGGCTAAGCTGTATGCTTTCAAAGAGGGGGTAGATTACAATCTTGGGTTGTCAGTTAGCAGTTTGAGAACAATAATACGAAAAGAACTTCAAATGAACTTTATAGACTTAAGACTTAGGGAGATTGACACAAGTCAGTCCATCTATCATCATTCCATCATGCAGGAAGAGCCACATGTCTATGGTGCATCCAACAAGATAAGCAGACTCTTGGATGTCACTACTGCCCGGCTCCGGCTGGGTTACAAGTATCTACGGCAGGTTAAATCACCACCACCAGATGTAGACCAAACGAAATGTAAACTTTGCCAGATGGACATATTGTCACACCTTGCATCATTAAGTACTGGAGTGTGACCAAATTAATGAATTTAGAAACAACTCACTCAGAAATGTTCAAGAAATGGCAAAGTATTTTATCCACAGTGGTATATTACAGACCATTCTGGAGAAATGCCCTGACTTTGCTAGCTGTAAATAATGCATTACCACGTGTGTGTATGTGTGTGTGTGTGTGTGTGTGTGTGTGTGTGTGTGTGTGTACTCACCTAATTGTGGTTGCAGGGGTCGAGACTCAGCTCCTGGCCCCGCCTCTTCACTGATCGCTAATGGGTCCTCTCTCTCTCTGCTTCCTGAGCTTTGTCATACCTCTTCTTAAAACTATGTATGGTTCCTGCCTCCACTACTTCACTTGCTAGGCTATTCCACTTGCTGACAACTCTATGACTGAAGAAATACTTTCTAACGTCCCTGTGACTCGTCTGAGTCTTCAGCTTCCAGTTGTAACCCCTTGTCCCTGTGTCCCCTCTCTGGAACATCCTATCTCTGTCCACCTTGTCTATTCCCCGCAGTATCTTGTATGTCGTTATCATGTCTCCCCTGACCCTTCTGTCCTCCAGTGTCGTCAGTCCGATTTCCCTTAACCTTTCCTCGTACGACATTCCCTTGAGCTCTGGGACTAGCCTTGTTGCAAACCTTTGTACTTTCTCTAACTTCTTGACGTGCTTGACCAGGTGTGGGTTCCAGACTGGTGCTGCATACTCCAGTATGGGCCTAACATACACAGTGTACAGTGTCTTGAACGATTCCTTATTAAGGTATCGGAACGCTATTCTCAGGTTTGCCAGGCGCCCGTATGCTGCAGCAGTTATTTGGTTGATGTGTGCCTCCGGTGATGTGCTCGGTGTTATGGTCACCCCAAGGTCTCTCTCTCTGAGTAAGGTCTGTAGCCTTTGTCCACCTAGCCTATACTCTGTCTGCAGTCTTCTTTGCCCCTCCCCAATCTTCATGACTTTGCATTTGGTTGGATTGAATTCGAGAAGCCATTTACTGGACCACATGTCCAGCCTGTCCAGGTCTCTTTGCAGTCCTGCCTCATCCTCGTCCGATTTAATTCTTCTCATCAACGTCACATCATCTGCGAACAGGGACACTTCAGAGTCTATTCCTTCCATCATGTCGTTCACATATATCAAAAATAACACTGGTCCTAGAACTGACCCCTGTGGGACCCCGCTCGTAACAGGCGCCCACTGTGATACCTCTTCACGTACCATGACTCGTTGCTGCCTCCCTGTCAGCTATTCCCTTATCCATTGCAGTGCCCTCCCTTTTACATGCGCCTGATCCTCCAGCTTCTGCACTAATCTCTTGTGGGGAACTGTGTCAAAGGCCTTCCTGCAGTCTAGGAAAACACAATCTACCCACCCCTCTCTCTCGTGTCTTACTTCTGTTACCTTGTCATAAAACTCCAGGAGGTTTGTGATACAGGATTTGCCTTCCATGAACCCATGCTGGTTTTCATTTATAATCTTATTCCTTTCCAGGTGTTCGACCACTCTCCTCCTGATAATCTTCTCCATGACTTTGCACACAATACATGTCAGAGACACAGGTCTGTAGTTTAGTGCCTCGTTTCTGTTTCCTTTCTTAAATATGGGGACTACATTAGCTGTCTTCCACTTCTCAGGTAGTTGCCCAGTTTCAAGGGATGTGTTGAAGATTGTGGTTAGAGGCATGCACAGCATCTCTGCTCCTTCTCTAAGGACCCATGGGGAGATGTTGTCTGGTCCCATCGCCTTTGAGGTGTCAAGGTCACTTAAGAGCTTCTTCACCTCCTCCTCAGTTGTTCGTATGTCATCCAACACTTGTTGGTATATTCCCTCTTGATGTTCCCTTCTGTGCTGTCTTCCCACAGCCCTTCCTGTCTCTACTGTAAAAACTTCCTTAAATCTCCTGTTCAGCTCCTCACATACCTCCTGATCATTTCTTGTGAGTTCTCCACCTTCTGTCCTTAATCTGATCACCTGGTCTTTGACTGTTGTCTTCCTCCTGATGTGGCTATACAACAGTTTCGGGTCAGTCTTGATTCTCGATGCTTTGTCATTGTCATACTGTTGCTGGGCCTCCCTCCTTACCTGTGCTTACTCATTCCTGGCTCTGCGACTATTCTCCCTATTTTCGTGTGTTCTCTGCCTTCTGTACTTTTTCCATTCTCTATTGCACTTTGTTTTTCCCTCCTTACACCGTCGGGTAAACCAGGGCTCGTTTTTTGTCTTCCCGTTGTTACTGTTGCCCTTAGAATAAACTTTTCCACTGCCTCGTTGCATTTTGTTTTTAAACATATTCCATCATTTCATTTACTGGTTTTCCTGCCGTTCTCTGTCCCACTGGACCTCCTGCAGGAATTCTTCAACCCTATGTAGCCCCCTCTTTTATAGTCAGGCTTTTCCCATTCAACTCCTGTTATTCTCTCCACTTGTAGCTCTACTATGTATTCAAAGCACAGAACTACGTGGCCGCTAGCTCCTAGGGGACTCTCATACTTGATGTCCTCAATGTCTGAGCTGCCCAGGTGAACACAAGGTCCAATCTTGCGGTTCATCCTCCCCTTCTCACTCTGGTAGTGTCCTTAACATGTTAGTGCATGAGGCTTTCCAGCACCACGTCCAACATCCTGGCTTTCCATGTTTCGGGACCCCCATGTGGCTCCAGGTTTTTCCCAGTCGATCTCCCTGTGGTTGAAATCCCCCATAACCAGCAACTTTGCTCTGCTGGAATGAGCTCTTCTTGCCACCTCAGCAAGTGTGTCCACCATTGCTCTGTTGCTCTCTTCATATTCCTCTCTTGGCCTCCTGCAGTTGTGTGGTGGATTATACATCACTGCAATGACCACTTTGTGTTCCCCAGACTGAATGTACCTGCTATGTAGTCTCTTTCTCCTGTCTCATCTATGCCTTCCATTTTCTCGAATTTCCATCTGTTTTTTACGAGCAGAGCAACCCCACCTCCTCCCCTGCCCCTTCTATCTTTCCTCATGATCTGGTATCCTGGTGGGAAGATTGCATCTGTTATTGTCTCCGTGAGTTTTGTTTCTGTAACTGCTATGATGTCTGGGGACTTCTCATTGATTCTTTCTTGCCATTCCTCATGTTTATTCGTTAATCCTTCTGCATTTGTGTACCAAACCTTCAACTGTAACTGTGGTGCGGGGGGTGGAAACAGAGGGATCGGTGTGTGATGGTTGGTTTGGATTGTTCAGTTGCCTTGGGTGTCGTGGCTGGAGTCCTTCTGCAGGTGTTTCTGGGGGTGTGCTGTCCTTCCATTTGATCCTGGTTATTCTGCTCTCCTTTTTCATTTCCTCCCATTTTTCCTTTCGTTTTTGAACTCCTCTCTTTCATCGTCTTCCTTTCGTCCTGTGTTCTGTCTCGATCGAGGTACACACTCCAGAACTCCTACTTGCCTCTCAGCCGTGCTTTCTCCTGCAGGATCATGGTTCGGGTTGATTCTGCCTTGAAAATTACTTTGAGAGGGCCGTTTTCCTTTTCTTTGTGAACCACCCCAATTTCCGAAAATTTGCCACCTGGGTCATGTCCCCCTCGCCTATCACCTTCATGATATCTTTAATCGCTTTTTTCTCCTCCTGCTTTCTTTCATCATAAGTTTCCCCTTTAGCTTCATCTAGCCCATAGACAAACACCGATCTCTCCCTTTCCACCTCCTACTGTGACTCCCATTGCATCCTCTGATGTGTTTTAGTTTCTTCCCGTGGAGTGTTCCTTCCTTCAGTCCCTTCCCTAGTTATGGCCCCTATGCTTCTTGGTATGTCCTTTCTGATCACCTGTTCCTGGCCCCCACAGGTATCTGGTAAGGTCCTTGCACATGTCCTAGTTCCTTCAATGTCTTCCAACCTCTCATTCTGTCCCAGTGTGCTCCCTGCCTTTGTTTTGGCCACATGTGGGTTTGACAGGACCTCTGCATACAGTTTAGTTTCCATGCTTCCTTCAGACCTGTTGTCTGTATTTGATGTAGCCATTGCCGATGCTACTTGTGTAATATCTCTGTGCTGTTTCAGATGTCTCAGCTCCTCTTCTAAACTCTCTATCTTTTATTTCTGCTGCGTGGCCTGTTGCTTCCACCTTCTGCATTCTGCTGCTAACCTCTCTTCCATCTTCCTTTCCAGCTCATCTAGTCTCCTTCCCATCTTCCTCCCTTTTTTTTGAGCTCTTCCTCCCATTCCTCCCTCCCAGATTCGTCCCTTTGGGGCCTCTTGTCCTCATTCCTGGTTCTAGGTCCCCCATTGCTCCACAGAAGGGGGCACGGGTGGTTAGGGGGAGGGAATGATGGTTAGGAGAGAGATGGATGGGTTTTGGGGGGGGGGAGCATGGTTATTGGAGGGGTAGAATAGTTGGGGAGGGGGTTAGATGGTTTCAGGAGAGAGGGGGTGGATGGTTATGGGGGGAGGGGGAGGGTGGTTATTGGAGGGAGGGAGGTAGTTGGGGGGTTAGACGGTTTGGGGAGGGGTTGGTGGTTTGGGGAGGGGTAGGTGGCTAAAGGTGAGGTGGTTAGGGAAGGGGGAGGGGTGGTTAGGGGAGGGGGAGGGGTGGGTTTGGGGGGGGGGGTACGTGTTTGTGTCAAGTGGTGGAGGGTGTGTGTGGTGTGGGTTTTGGTGTGTGTGTGTGTGTATGTGCATGTGTGTGTGTGGTGTGGTGTGTGTGTGTGGTGTGTGTGTGTGTGTGGTGTGTGTGTGTGTGTGTGTGTGGGTGGTGTGTGTGTGTGGTTTTGTGTGTGGTGGTGTGTGTGGGGGTTGTATGGTTGTGGTGTGGTGTGTGTTGTGTGTGTGTTGTGTGGTGTGTGTGTGTGGTGTGTTGTGGTGTTTGGTGTGTGGTGTGGTGGTGTGTGTGTGGGTGTGTGGTGGTGTGTGTGGTGTGTGTGTGGTGTGTGTGTGTGTGTGTGTGTGTGTGTTGTTTGTGTGTGTGTTTGTTGTTTATGTGTTTTAATAGTGTGTGTGTGTATGCATATGTGTATGTGGGGTGTGTATGGGGTGTGTTGTGAGTGTCTTGTGCAGTGTAATTTACTGGCCACAACTTCTTGTGACCTGACACAACCCTCTTACAATGTTGCCCTTAAAAGCTTGTCCCACCTACCTTCTCACACTCGTCAACACTATATTCACTATGTCTATGCTATTTCTATTCTAATTCTGGTAATAGCTTGCAGGAGTGAGTGACCAGTATCAAACAGTATGCAAGGCCAGCCAGGGCCGTCAACATGCAAACCACAAATAGGCGAATAAACTTGCGCTGCAATGGTGCGGTGACAGTTGCCAGCTGCTGATGACGGAGTCGTCGTACGTAGGCCTTAAATCCCTATTTTGGAGATCCTTCACCCGTGATGTTTATAACCATATATTCTCATACATCCCGCTTCCTCACGCGATGTCACTCTTCACTGATGATAGTATACACTTCACATTATATACACTTCACTTTATCTGTATAATGGCACACAACTTGTCATGACATCACTTGTGCTTTGAAATACAGTGGACTCTCGACCAGCGATGGCATCGATTAACGATAAATCTGACTAGCGATACATTTTATCGCAAAAATTTTGCCTCAATTAGCTCTAAAAAACTCGACCAACACTATTCGTTCCGTCTGAGACACGTCCACTTCTGGCCAGTGTTTACAAGCCAGCCAGCCACCGCGGTCACTTCCAAGCATACAATCGGAACATTTCATATCATCACAGCCTTTTTAGTGATTGCACCTGCAAAATAAGTCACCATTGGCCCCAAGAAAGCTTCTAGTGCCAACCCTACAGCAAAAAGGGTGAGAATTACTGTGGATATGAAGAAAGAGATCATTGCTAAGTATGAAAGTGGAGTGCATGTCTCCGAGCTGGCCAGGCTGTACACAAAACCCCAGTCAACCATCGCTACTATTGTGGCCAAGAAAACGGCAATCAAGGAAGCTGTTCTTGCCAAAGGTGCAACTATGTTTTCGAAACTGAGATCGCAAGTGATAGAAGATGTTGAGAGACTGTTATTGGTATGGATAAACGAAAAACAGATAGCAGGAGATAGCATCTCTCAAGCGATCATTGTGAAAAGGCTAGGAAGTTGCATACAATTTAATTAGAAAAAATCCCAGCAACTAGTGGTGATGTGAGTGAATTTAAGGCCCAGCAAAGGTTGGTTTGAGAGATTTAAGAATCGTAGTGGCATACTAGTGTAATAAGGCATGGTGAGGCTGCCAGTTTGGACCAAAAAGCGCTGAAAAATATGTGCAGGAAATTCAGGAGAAACATAGACAGTGAAGGACTGAAACCTGAAAAGTGTTTAATTGGGGACACTGACAATGTTGTGAAACACTTTAGGAATGTCATAAAGAAACGGGAAGTCAGGCCTCTATGGGCAGATATGTTGTGCGACAGGGGTCCAGTGACTCTCAACTGGTCCTAGTGGCATTAAAAGAAGAAGGGAAGTAACCCCGAAAAAGGCTTGCCTCCTCAAGCCCTAAGGGAAAGGGGATTCCCTTCTAAACACAAAAGATCATCAACACACTCCCCTCTTCCCATCCCATCAATCATCACCAGATCTCCAATAAAGGTAAGTGTCATGTAACTGTGCATGTCTTCTTCAGTTTGTGTGTATTAAAATTAATATTTCATGTGTTAAAAAAAAAAATTTCAATACTTTTGGGTGTCTTGCACGGATTAATTTGATTTCCATTATTTCTTATGGGGAAAATTAACTTGACTAACGATTATTTTGACTAACGATGAGCTCTCAGGAACAGATTAATAGTGTTAGTCGAGGGTCCACTGTATTATGATTTCAGCTTTCCTCTCACTTTCTTTAACTAATAACTTTAATTATCACTCGTAGTATTGTTCACCGACGCTCCACTACCACTGATTACTGCTAGCTGTTATTGCACGCCTTCCAATGCTAAGGTTCTCAGAGCCTTGTTACCTGCGTGTGTGTGTGTGTGTGTGTGTGTGTGTGTGTGTGTGTGTGTGTGTGTGGGTGTGGGTGTGGGTGTGTGTGTGTTGTGTGTGTGTGTGTGTGTGTGTGTGTGTGTGTGTGTGTGTGTGTGTGTGTGGGTGTGTGTGTGGTGTGTGGGTGTGTGTGTGTGTGGGGTGGGGTGGGGTGTGTGTGTGGTGTGGGGTGTGTGTGTGTGTGTGTGGGTGTATGTGTGTGTGTGTGTGTGTGTGTGTGTGTGTGTGTGGTGTGTGTGTGTGTGGGTGTGGGTGTGGGTGTGTGTGTGTGTGTGTGTGTGTGTGGGGTGTGTGCAAAGTGTGTGTGTGTGTGTTGGGTGTGTGTGTGGGTGTGTGTTTAGGGTGTGTGTGAGGGTGTGTGTGAGGGTGTGGGTGTGTGAGTGTGGGTGTGTGTGTGGGTTTTATGTGTGTGTGTGGGTGTGTGTCCTTGTGTGTATGCATATATTTGTACGCTCGTGTGCACATGTCCGTGCGTGCGCCCTCGTGTGTGTACGTGTGCGTGCACGCGCTAGTGTGGGTGTATGATCCACTTAATATTTGTATTTATAACTTATTACAATTGTGGCCAGGTGTGGACGTATTAGTGGTTCATTACTTTGTAATTTGTTCATGACTGTAACCATGTATAGGAGTGAGGCTGATTCATTACCTTTGTAACTTGCCATGATTGTGACCAGATCTACCTGGAGTTCATTACCTTTGTAACTAGTCCAGCTATCATAACTTTGGGGTCCAGTCACTGGACCCATTATGTACCTTTGTAATCTTTTGACTACCACCCAAAGGATGGGTATGGGGTGCATAATAAACATATTAAACTAAACTGTACTTACCTATTTGTGGTTGCAGGGGTCGATTCATAGCTCCTGGCCCTGTGTGTGTGTGTGTGTGTGTGTGTGTGTGTGTGTGTGTGTGTGTGTGTGTGTGTGGTGTGGTGTGTGTGTGTGTGTGTGTGTGTGTGGTGTGGTGTGTGTGTGTGTGTGTGTGTGTGTGGTGTGTGTGTGTGTGTGTGTGTGTGTGTGTGTCAGTGTCAGTGTCAGTACTCACCTATTTGTGGTTGCAGGGGTCGAGTCTTAGCTCCTGGCCCCGCCTCTTCACCGGTTGCTACTGGGCCCTCTCTCTCCCCGCTCCATGAGCTTTATCAAACCTCGTCTTAAAACTGTGTATGGTTCCTGCCTCACTACGTCATTTTTCTAGGCTATTCCACTGCCTGACAACTCTATGACTGAAGAAATACTTCCTAATATCTCTCTGACTCATTTGTGTCTTCAACTTCCAATTGTGGCCTCTTGTTTCTGTGTCCCCACCCAGGAACATCCTGTCTTTGTCCACCTTGTCTATTCCACGCAGTATTTTATATGTCGTTACCATGTCTCCCCTGACCCTCCTGTCCTCCAGCGTCGTCAGGCCGATTTCCCTTAATCTTTCTTCATAGGACATTCCCCTTAGCAAACCTTTGTACTTTCTCTAGTTTCTTGACGTGCTTTATCAAGTGCGGGTTCCAAACAGGTGCTGCATACTCCAGTATGGGCCTGACATACACGGTGTACAGTGTCTTGAACGATTCCTTACTAAGGTATCGGAATGCTGTTCTCAGGTTTGCCAGGCGCCCATATGCTGCAGCAGTTATCTGATTGATGTGTGCTTCCGGAGACATGCTCGGTGTTATACTCACCCCAAGATCTTTCTCCTTGAGTGAAGTTTGCAGTCTTTGGCCACCTAGCCTATACTCTGTCTGTGGTCTTTTGTGCCCTTCCCCCATCTTCATGACTTTGCATTTGGCAGGATTAAATTCGAGAAGCCATTTGCTGGACCAGGTGTCCAGTCTGTCCAGGTCTCTTTGAAGTCCTGCTGGTCCTCATCAGATTTAATTCTCCTCATTAACTTCACATCATCTGCAAACAGGGACACTTCTGAGTCTAACCCTTCCATCATGTCGTTCACATATACCAAAAATAGCACTGGTCCTAGGACCGACCCCTGTGGGACCCGCTCGTCACAGGTGCCCACTATGATACATCATTACGTACCATGGCTCGTTGTTGCCTCCCTGTCAGGTATTCTCTGATCCATTGCAGTGCCCTTCCTGTTATATGCGCCTGATGCTCTAGCTTCTGCACTAATCTCTTGTGAGGAACTGTGTCAAGGCCTTCTTGCAGTCCAAGAGATGCAATCAACCCACCCCTCTCTCTCGTGTCTTACTTCTGTTATTTTATCATGAAACTCCAGAAGGTTTGTGACACAGGATTTGCCTTCCGTGAATCCGTGCTGGTTGGCATTTATACTCTTGTTCCGTTCCAGGTGCTCCACCACTCTCCTCCTGATAATCTTCTCCATAATTTTGCATACTATACACGTCAATGACACAGGTCTATAGTTTAGTGCCTTTTTTCTGTCTCCTTTTTTAAAAATGGGAACTACATTTGCCGTCTTCCATACCTCAGGTAGTTGCCCAGTTTCCAGGGACGTGTTGTGTGTGTGTGTGTGTGTGTGTGTGTGTGTGTGTGTGTGTCTCAACAATCAATATTTGCACCAATAACTCACTATAGTTGTGACCGGGTGTGGAAGTGTGAATTGCTCATTACACTATAATTTGTTCATGATTGTAGCCATGTATAAACGTAAGTAACCATTCTTACAGAATTCATTACCTTTGTAACTTGTGAGCTCATTACCTTTGTACCTATTTCAGCTATCAAAACTTTGGGGGCCCAGTCCCTGGACCCATTACGTACCTCTGTAATCTGTAAGTACCTTTGTAACTTGTCATGATTGTGACCAGACCTACCTGGAGTTCATTACCTTTGTAAATTGTGAGTTCATTACCTTTGTAAATTGCGAGTTCATTACTTCTGTAACTTGCTCAGCTATCAAAACTTTGGAGTCCAGTCCCTGGACCATTTATGTACCTCTTTAATCTTTTGACTACCGCCCACAGGATGGGTATGGGGTGCATAATAAACATATTAAACATATTAAACTAAACTAACTCTATGTTGATAACTTCGCTATTGCCTGTGCAGGCGCTGACTGTCACCTCATTACAGTTTCTCTCCAGCATACGGTCGACCGTGTTTCCAATTGGGCCACCACACATGGGTTTAAATTTTCCAGCACCAAAACTCACCAAATTACTTTTACTAGACGCTCTGTCATCTCCGATCATCCTTTGTACCTCCATGGCTCCCGTATCCCTGAACGTGATACAGTCAGGTTTCTGGGCCTCCTCTTTGACCGTACGTTATCCTGGAAACCTCACATTACCTCTCTGAAGGCAACTTGTCACAGCCGGCTGAACCTTCTTAAAACTCTTGCTCATCTTTCATGGGGAGCTGATCGTCGAACTCTCCTTCGCCTACATTCCACCCTCATTTTATCGAAACTTGATTATGGTGACCAGATCTATTCGGCGGCATCTCCTGTTACTCTCTCTAGCCTTAACCCCATTCATCCCCAAGGACTACGTTTATGCCTTGGTGCTTTTCGCTCTTCCCCTGTTGAGAGCCTCTATGCAGAAGCGAACGTTCCATCCTTATCCGATCGCTGTGATGCCCATTGCCATCGCTACTATGTACGCTCTCATGATCTCCGCAATCCATCCACTTAGAGAATGGTCACTGATATTAGTAGACATTCTTTATTTGTTCGCCGCCCCTGTTTACTCCGTCTCTTCTCTCTTCGCCTTCATTCGCTCTTGTCTTCTCTTCAGTTATCACCTTTCTATGTTCATGTAGCATCTCACTTTTCCCTACCCCCCTGGGAAGTTCCAGCTGTTCGAGTCTGTTCTTTCTCCCTCCCTTGCTCGAAAGTCCAACTGTCTACGGTCACTTCCCGCTCTCTTTTTCTTGACCACTTCCACTCTCATTCTCAAGCCATTGCTGTGTACAAAGATGGCTCTAAGTCTTCTGACGGCTTAGGATTCGCAGCAGTGTTTCCGGACAGCGTGTACAAGGGCATTTATATTTGTCAAAATTTTTTTACTCTGAATTGTATGCCTTCTTTCGCACTTATCCCTATTGCATCTATGCCTGTGTCATCATTTGTGGTTGCTCGCTCCCTTTGTGCTTACGGCTATACAGAAATTTGATCACCTCTCCCCCAGTTTTTCCCCTATCCAAATTTGGCTAGCCGCATCTTTACCCAACTAAGTATTGTTTTTTGTTGCTTCCCCGGGCAGTTGAGTCAGGGCAATGAAACAATCACGCTGCGCGGGCAGCAGGGACGGACCTACCATTTCATTAAGGTTATTCCCTTTACGGACTATTTTGCTGCAATAGCTACCCACCTTCACACTCGTTGGCAACAACGTTGGTCTACTATGCTCGGAAACAAACTTCAATCTATTAAACCGAGTATAGGTTACTGGCCGTCTCCTTCTCACCAGTGTCGAGGTTGGGAGACTACTCTCTCCCGTCTTCGCATTGGCCATACTCGTCTTACTCATGGATATCTCATGGGAAGGCGCCCTGCTCCTCTCTGTGAGAATTGCCAGGCTCCATTATAAGTCAGCCACATTCTGTTAGACTGCCCACTTTATCAACGAGCATGCAGAATTTACCTCCGTCGTCGTCTTCGCTCCGCTGCTCTCTCTTTACCTTCCCTTCTCGCTGATGGACCCACCTTTCATCCGGACTCTCTCATTGGCTTTTTGACAACAACTGACTTTCTTCACAAACTCTGATTCCTTCAGCCCTTTCTACCTCAATCTCTTGCTACCCTCTAACCCCACACTATTCCCTGCCCGGCTGTTTCCTGTAACCTACTGATCATCCCTCCCCCCTCCTGCCGCCCAATACCTTCACTTCCTTCCCTACCTTGCAGTGCTGTATAACCCTTGTGGCTTAGTGCTTCTTTTTTATTATAATAATAATTGGACCCTTGCTATTTGGACCCTTTGAGAAATTTTATGTGAAGGAGAGGAGTGAGGAACTGCCAGTAGGGATGCTGGGGGGTTGACACCATATTGAATTTAATGTGTAGCAACTGGACTTGGTTCTGCTAATATTTCGGCGTTTTCCGAGGCTTAATGGGGTGTTTAGGCCTGAATTTGTTAATGTCCCCTGTTGAACAATTACTACGGGATATTTGAGGGATCTCAAGAATTGCGCGTGGAGGACGGAAAAATAGAGGACTTAACTGAAACCTACCCATAATGTACAGGAGTTTCCGCATTTGTCATCATGAATTCTAGTTGCCAGGGGATACGTTAAGGTGTGTTCCATCAGCATTGTCTTCCAGTAATGTCCTGTAAACCTCCTGCATATAATTTGCTCACATAATAATGATAATAATAATAATATTAAATAATAATAATAATAAGAATAAGAATAATAATAAAAATAAAAATAATCATAATAACAAAACAATTTTTCACAAAATAGTTCAGAAATACTAATGTGTATTACACTTCAACCCTCCCCCACTAATTAAGGTAATATCCACCTGCAATTGGTAAATAATATATCAATAATACCTTTAAATAATATTTAAATCAACATAAGAGAGGGTCACATTTAAATCTTACAATGACACAGTTTATGAACAATTAACAAAACAATTGGTTCCATGACAGTCATCAAGAATTCCGTCAACTTCAATATTATGTAAACGGGTTAATATTCGAAATATTAATATCTGGCAACTGTGTGGGTATTGTCCATACCATAGAAAACGGTACACAACAACTCGCATAAACTAACTTCATTCAGGAATACACAAATACAGTTATATAGATTATCATACATAACAGCATATGTATGATTCGCTGCCTGACCACGGTAGAGTGCAGTTGTGCTCTGCACCCCTCTGCTGTTTTCAGGCGAGCTACCTTGTATCAACATGGCGCTGAGTGTGAGGAGGCGCGTAAATACCATTGGTATTGAGCTGCTTCGTGGGGCGATTTCACCCTCTTCAGCGCAAGTCTTACTCCCAACAATCATTAGGGAGTCCTATGGAATCCAGGACGATGAGGTGTATGGTGTAGCCCTGAATGGGGCTTACAGAATCTTCGTCAAACAGAATTTCCACATCAGGTACGAGTTTTGGTGACGAGTTTTTCCAAGATTGAGCCCTTAAACGCTATCCACTGTGAAGGTGCGTTTGATCGCCCGTACCCCGCCATTTTATGGGTTAAGATACGTAATGTCCCTTGGGGCAGATGAGGCTGACATAGGAGTTTTTTTTGAGACAATGGAACCGTACATCTGGAAACAAAAGGGCAAGGGGATGGCAGGTGCTTACGGGCCCGTCCGGGGGGTCCCTTTTTCCCCCTAAAAGATGACCTGAACATCCCATACCATCTTACGTCGTTTGGGGGATTGGGAAAGCAAGTTTGGTATCGTATCCCGGACAGGGAGTACTTTCCCAGAATATGTGGGGCGTACGACCATAGGCGCAGGGTGCGTAAAAGCGGGGAGGGCGCCAGACAAACGGGTGAAGCCCCCATTCCCCAGCGTGATAGCTTTTTGAAAACCCCCACGCAAAGCAAGGGCTTGGGGGGCTTGTGGAGTGAAGAGGGGGAAAGGTTTCCAAAGAGGAACTGGAATGTGTGGGGTTTTAAGCTGTGATGTAAAAGGATCTTTATCAAAAAGGGAAAAAGTACAGAAGTGCAATTTGCAGGAGGGGTCCCCAGGCTCTAGGGGAAAAGAGCTTCAGGAAGTTTTAAAGGGGACTTGACAACGGGCCTGCAGGGGATGTTTTTCCTGAGTGGTGAGAGGAAAGGCGTTGCCTGAGGGGAAATTTTTAAGGATAAAAAACATAGCGGGGTTGACGGGCCAACTATAAGAGGAGTTGTCGCCTTTGTGCTTTTGGAAAGGGGGGCCGTGGTGGGGGTTTTGGGGTTTCCCATCGTGGGGGAAACCTCAAAGATAACAGGGATGTAGAGGGCATCACGGGAAAAGGGGAGGGCGGGGTCAGACTCAGGTGTCCTAAAGCCGGCGAAGGGGTCGGGGAGGAAGGAAGAGAAAATGTGGAACCCGTCACGAAAAGAGGATCGCAAAAAGGGGGGAGGGGTTGATGGTGTGAACCCTTGTGCGGGCTCTGGGGCAGGGGGCCCCTGGGAGAATAAAGGAGGGGGGGGAAAGGGTTGGAAATTTTAAAAAGGGGCCCTTTAAAGGTGTAGGGACTTTTAACGTAAATGGACTGTGTAATAGTGTGAAAAAGGGAAAGGTTTTTCGAATGTTTCTGTATAAATATAGGGGGGGATGTGTTTTTCCCTGCAAGAACAAAATTTAAGGGGGGGGAAGGGAGTGCCCCGGAGGGGGGGGGTTTCAGGTCAAACCCTCCCCATCTAAAGGTCTAAAGGGGGTGTGGGTATATTGATCAGGGGGAAACCCCCCGTTTGTGTTGCAAGAAGTGAGGGGGGGGGGGGGGGAAGAGTATTGCGCAGGGAAAGGGGGGGTGGAGGGGCCCGGGGGTATCTTTTTATGTGTTATGCACCAGGGGAAAAATGATGTGAGGGTAAAAAGGGTTTTGTATGTGAAAATAGTTTTTTTTTAAACTTTGGTTTACCTGCATTTTGGGGCCGTCGTTGGGGGGGAATGGAACTGCGTTATTAGGAGGGCTACGGGGAAACCCAAAAAGGGGCGGGGGAAACTGTCGGCGGCCTTGGGGAACTTCTGAGGGATTTTTAAAAATTGGGGGGGAGGGGCGGTTGGGGGAAAGGGGCTGGGGGTAGAGCACCCTTTTGTAAGACGGGTTACGCTGCTGGGTTTGGTTTAGGCTTTTATATTTTAAAGGGGGTTGGGTTGACTTTTTTCCCGTACAATAAAGTAGCTTTTGGGAAATCATCGGGCGGTAGTAGCAGAGGGGGGGCGGGGATCACTAGCAGGTATATCGGGGGGGATTTTGGGAAAATTAAAAAACAAGTGTTTTGGGTTTGATGAGGGGGGGATAGAGGGATTTGCAACGCTGGGGGGGGGGTTACGTGCAGAGATAAAGGGGGTAGAGGATGGGGTGATGTGGGGGATGGTGTGGCAAAAGACGGTTTAAGCAATATTACGTAAAGGAAGGGAAACGAAACCCAATTTTTTTAAAAATTGGGGGCCCTTGCTAACTTTTTGGGAGGATAGATTACGGGGTTGTTATGCGAGGGGGGGGGGGTGGCGGGAATTTAAACCCAAGGGGTGAAATTATGGCTTTTTAAAAGGGGGGCTGCGTGGGGTACAGGATGAGGGGTTTTCCAAGCGGTGGGGGGTACGGGCGGGGGGGAAGAGGTGTTATGGGGCGATAGACCTTAAATCGTGCTATTGCGTAGGCAGAAAAAAGAACAGGCAATGACTTTTCCCGGGTTTGGAGGTGCAAAAAATCTAGGGGGGAAAAGGGAGGGGAAAGGTCAAAAAGGGCTACGGAAAGAATGGGGGCGTTTGTGACAAGGGGATGGGGAAGTAGGGCCCAACGAAAGGGGTAGGGGGAGGGGGGTTTTAGAACAGGTGTGGGGGAGTGGGGGTATGTCATTGCGTAACAGTGATGGGGGAAGCATGGGTGGGGAAAAAAACTGAGGGGGAAATAGGGGAGGGTTTTAAAAGGGGAATGCAAAAGGGGAAAAGCCCCCGGGTTTTTGATGGACCCCCGGGCGATTTTTAATAAAGCCTTTGGGGAATTATTGAGGCATTTTTGGTTAGGTTTTTAAAATTTTAAAAGGGAAGGAGAGAGGTAGCGGGGGTGAGAAGCGGGAAACGGCTGTCGTTGTATTGGTACCAAAGGGGTAAGGGGCACCCTCCCGTTTTCGGGATTCCCCGGGCAAACTCTTTGGGTTTATGCGCAGATTATAAATTGTTTGCAAAGTTTTGGGGGAAATTCGGGCCCAATTTGTGTGGGGGGGCGAGTAGTATCAAAACTCTTTTTGGGTTTTGCCAGGGGGGTCTATGGTGGGGGGCATTTTTTTACTTAGGGATTTCGTGGAGGAAAAAGGGGGGGGGAAGGGAGGGGGGTTTGGGGTGGTCCCTCGTTTGGGAAAGGGGCATACGATAGAGGGGAAATGGGAAAAGCTTTGGAACCACCCTTTCGGGGGTCGGGGGTTTGGGGGAAGAAAGTGGGGGGGTTGAGGCGTTGTATGGAGGTGAAATGGCGAGGGCCAGTTTAAGGTCAAATTGGGGGGGGAAGATTGTTGGGTGGGGAACTTAGGCAGGGGTTTCCTTTTCCCCAAAAATTATTTTTGCGTGCGTACGGGCCCCCTTTATAGATTACGGAGCAGCGTTTGTGTCACGTAGGGGCCCACATACCCCGGGCCCCCGGGGTGTGAGGTTGTGGGGGTTTGGGCCCATTTTAAATTTGGGGTTGTGGATGATAAACTGTTCTGATCGGGGGAGGGGAGGTCAATGGACACTTTTGACGGGGGGGAAGTACAAATTTCGCGGGGGCAACTGGTTTGAGAGTAAATTCGGGATAAAATCCAGGGGGCCCATGGGGGTTAGGAGCTTGGGTGGGTAGGGTTTGATTAGGGTAGTGATTTTGTGAGGAGGCAGGTAAATTCGAAAAAAATTTGCGGTCTTATTTTGCAGACGATCAAACTGGGGAAAGAGGGAAAAACTCGCTTGGATGGTAGAAAGGATTAAGGGACGTTTGGGGTGCATTCGCCCTTACTTTTGCCCCTTGTGCAGCGTGCCTTGTTTTTTAAAATATTTTAACTGTATGGGCAAAGTAGGGCACGTGGCAGCCGTTTTTCCCTTTAACGGGCCAGCAATAAGAACTACTTGGGAAAATTTTTTTAAATTTTCTTGGGGGGTTGAGCTGTGTTTGGGAAATTAAGGGGTTTGGGGAAAAATTTTCCCTGAAAGGGAAAGGGGGGGGGCTGGATTGCGGACTTAAAGTGGAGGGTAAATTTTGGCACTTTAAAAAGGGGAAAGGTGATGGGGAAAAAGGGGTGGGGGGGGGGGTTTTGGGCCGGGGATCCAAAACAGATTGCAACGGGATGTATACAGGATTTGAGTTGAATGAGTGTGAAACTGTGTTTGGGCTGGGGGCGGGGGATCGCACCCCGAAAAGGGTTTTAAAAATGGGTGGGGTTGTGTAGATTTTTAAACCGGGGGGGGTTGTAGCCCCCTGTAGAAAATTTTTCCCCCCATGTATGCAGGGGGAATATATGGAATGGGTTTTTTTTTTTTAAAAGTGGGTTGAGGTTGCAACCTCGTTTTTGGGTTTGTAATGTATCGTTTTCTGCACCGGTATTTTCCGTGGGGTTTTGGTTCTACGGGATAAAACCGGTCGTTGAGGGGGGGGGAGGTGTGATATGTGGGGGGAGGAGCCCGGTTTTTCTGTAGTAAAATTTTTTGTGTTTGGAAAAGGGGAGTAAAAGGGGGTTTGGTTAAATAGGGTGAAAAAAAAGGATGGGGAGGAAAAGGGAAATTTTTCTGTTTTGAGACATTAGTCTCAAAGGGGGGGGTTGGGAGGAAGTGAAAATCAGAGTTGTGGGATACTTTATGGCAGATTATATTTTTTTAGTGGGGGGGATTGGGGGGGAAAAAACAGGTTATGGGAAAAGAGGAGGGGGGTTAGCGGTAACGTTCAAATAAAACGGAAAGAAAAAAATTAAAAAATTTATGGGAGGAGGGGGGGTGAAGGTTTTTTCAGGGGGAAATATAGGAACTTACTTATAGGTTTTATTAGTTTTAAAAAAATATAAGGGAGGGGGGGGAATAAATTGGGAAAGTGTTGCTGGGGGGGGAAAGTAGGGTAAAAAAGGGTTTTGCCCCCGGGGTTAATGGATAAAAATGTTTGCGAGAGGGTTGGTTGAGTGATGCGAATTGAATAAAATGGGGAAAAAACCCCCCGGGTGCTAGCCCCTGTGGAGCGGGCCCATTTTTTTGTGTGACGGGGACATAACTTTATTATAATATTTGTGTGGAAAAATTTTGTTTTTCCGGTAATGACTTTGAAATTTTGGGGAAATTGGCTAAATAATTCCCAGTATTGCTCCAACTTGTTTTCTAGGTGCCTTGCACGCCTATTTTGATGCAGTGTTTCATGCACGGTGCCCAGTAAAATATGTGGAAAATGTTTTTTTAAATGTCTGTGCTTAGGGGTTCCCCAGGGTGTTTGGCTTTTGTTTTTTTTTAAGGAAAAGAGTTTAATGTACGTCAGATAGTGAAATAAATTTGGGGAAACAGGGGTGTTTAGGTTTTTGGTTGGGTGCGTGCAAATGGCCACAGTCTTATGAGTTATTATGCCCATGGTTATTTTTTATTTTGAAATTGTCTTTTGGTCCAAAAAGCACTATGTTAGGGTCCATATAAGCTGTATAGAGCTTGAATTTTCATATTTGAAGTTGTGTTATTTTTTTTAAACACTGGAATTGCATGTTTAAATGTGTAGGGGGCTTACATGTTTGGATTTTGAGACTAAGTTTATTCTATGGTTTTGTAGTAAATTTTGTTTTTTTTGGACTTTCTATATCACCATTTTTGTGAATTTACTTTATTGTTATGTAACTGAACCATTAGGAAAATTTTACATAAATTAATGTTTTAAATCATTGCTGTTTTGACATTAGTTTAGGCAACATTCATTGTTTATAGTATGTTAAGTTGAAAATGGGGGGTGGTTGGAAAAACCCCCGGGGGTAATAGTCTTATAATATGTTCATTTAAATAAATTCCCTGGTCTGTAACGTTTATTAAGTACCATTTCGAGGGATGTGTTTTTAAAAAAGTTTTTGTTTATCATGAAATTCTTTTTTGGGTTTAGCCCCAAACAGGGTTTTGTGTTAAGTGGGATGAGGGGGCGGGGAGGGGGGGGGTTACCCCCCACGGATTGAAAGTGGGTGTGAAATTTTTTTGCTGTAGGGGGATTGTTTTTAATTTTTAATACCCCTTAAAATGTTTTTTTTAACATATTAAAATTTTTTTTAAATGTATGTTTTAAAAAAAATAAAAAAAAAAAAAAAACCCTCTATCCCCCCATGTTTAACAATCAAATGGCAGGGTTTGGTGGATTTAATACACTCCCCGGCTGACTCTTCACCCCCCCCCCCACATCCCTAGTAACTGTTCGGGGGGGTCCACCCCCTCATAACCTCCATCAGTCTTTGAATTTAAAAATACATTAAGGTAAAATAAAAAAGGGAAATATGAAAAACCTTAATCATCTCCCCCAAAGAAAAATAAAATTGTTAAAATTTTTCAAAATAAAACCTTTTACTTTCTTTGTGTACAAAATACCACCTTTCACCTATGATTTTTATCTTTTTTCCAAAGCAAAAACCCCGTTTATACATTTCATAAAATCAAATTATTTTTACAAAAAGCATAAAAATATCAATATTTTATCATCCGATAATTGGTGTCCCTTAATTATCCCCCGGGAGTTCCATAAAAATTTTTTACAAAAGGGAATTTAAATACATATATAGACAATCCTAAAAACCCCTTCCCATTTTCCTAAATCAGTGTACATATATCCAAGGGAAAATTTCCCTTATAATCCAATCATTTTTACTTTCCATTCCCCCTTTTTCCCCCAGTGAAAGAAAAATCCCAGGGCACTAGAACGTCAAAACCCCTTTAATTTTGTTCATTTAAAATCGTAAAAAATAAGAACTAACATAATAATTATAAAAAATAAAATACATAGTAATTATTTGACAAAGGGAAAATACCCAAATAATATGGTAACAGTACACCCAGAAAATTTTAATCACCCCTAAAACATATTCCCTTTTTTTTTGTATTACCAAGGTTTTAACAAAATTATTAATTTATTAACCCAAAGTTCCCGACAATTCCCGACTTTCCTGTCATGCATAAGTTACCAATATAAAATTATGGCTCCCAAAAAAACCCTGGACCGGTCAGTACTACCTCAAACATTAAAAACACCAAACCCGGCAAAAAAACCCTTCCGAAAGCCCCCCCTGCCATCCCCCGACCCCAAGCATTTGTATTAAAAAAACAAAAAACTCCGTTCCTTCCCTCTCAAGTTCGTACCCGAGTCAAAAGTTTTAAAAAAACCCCCCTTTTCTTAAAACCCAAATGCATCATTACCCAACCCAGCCCCCCCCTCAATTTCCCAAAACTTTACACCCCTATTTCCCCTACCAACACTTTTTTTCCACCTTTCCATCCCCACTAATCTTTAAAAAAGGAAAAAGAATGCCCGTTTTTGGGAGGCCAGCCCAACCCCTCTAAACAAAACCCCAACCCCAACATTACACCCACCGTAGATTTTTCGATAAAACCCAAAGGGGAAAAATATTTTCCCCAACCCTTTCCCCTATGAAACCCATTCCCGCATACTGTAAAGATAAAAAAACCCCCAAAAAAACCCAAAAGGGGCCCCAAAACCCATATTCACCCCCACCTCCCCCCCGGGGGGGCCCCGCGAAAACAACCCTTTTCCAAAAATTTCCCCAAAAAAACATCAAGGGCCCCCCCAAAGTCCCCCGGGGAAACCCCCCCCAATCAAATCACAGCCCCAATCGAAAAATTTTTTTTCTCCCCCCCCCCCGCAACCCCCCCAAAAAACTCTCGCTAAACCCTTTCCCCCACAAAACCCAAATTTTTAAAAAAAATATATAACATGAAAAGCTGTTCCTCTTCCTCCCAATGGGAAAAAAGTGCCAGCACCTACAAAACCCAAATTTAAAAATACCAGGGCCTTTTAGCTAGAAATTTTTTTTCCCCTAAAGGGAAACTATAAACCACTTCAGAACCCCCTTTGGCCCTTTAAACCCTTTTTTCCGAATCTTCCCCCAAAGCCCCTCCTATACATTGGGGGATTAGCTACTCCCTGTATCCTTTTACCCCGCCAACCCGTCTCCCAAGCTACTTTCCCTTAAATTTTTTTGCCTTTCCCCTTCTGCCCCAAAAATTTTGACCATATCTTCACACTCCATTTGTGCCTTTTTCCCTTCCACCCTTCTCGCACATCCCTTTATGCCTCTCCCCCCCTTCTACCCCTCTCCCCTCCCACCCCCAAGAAACCCCTGGGTTCAATAACTGCCTTCACTCGTATGTCCCCAAAAGGGAAAAAGACCCCCCCCCCCGCCGCACGCCCATCATCACCACCTCCTTTTCCCTAGCCATTTTGGGGGCCCCTAACCCCACACATACCTCAAAACCACCCCCTCCAGTTCCTTTAATAACACCGACCTCAGGGGGTTATTTTTGCCACCCCCCACCCCTTTACTTACAAGTGATTTAATACCACCCCTCGTGCAAGTTACATCCCCCGCCCTCCCCCGGCATCCTACCCATGCTCACTCACCAAAATTCCTTGGAATTTTTTTCTCTGTGCCTCCCCGCGTCTGCCATATACACCTCCCCCCATATTTTAAATTTTATCCCCTATTTCCCCTCCTACTGTTCCCCCCCCCCCCCCTGTGCCTACTTTTAATAACTTTGACTTTGCTCCATTAAACCCCCATCCCCTTTTGCCCCACCCAAAAAATTTTATTATACGTCCCACATTCCCCAAAACCTATTTCCCCTCCTACCAAAACTGTGGGTCATTTCCCCATACCCCACAATACCCCCACCCAAAACCCCCTCTCCCTGTTCCCCCCACCCCCTTATCATAAGCCCCATAAAAAGGGTCCTGCATGCATGCAAAAAAGGGGAATTTTAGACAAGGGGCAACCCCGTCGCAAAACCCAAACCCCCTCTGCACTGGCAACCCAACTTTCCCCAAAAACCCGTACCCTGACCGTTTCAGGGATTAAGTATCGCCCAGCGACAATCTCTTCACCAAAACCCGTTTTTTTTAAAATACCCACAACATATGTCTAACTACCCCTGTCATAAGTGCTTCCAATCAATCCCCAGTCTCCCCCCCCTTGTCTACCCTCCCCAAAATCCTTAATTCTTCCATGGCCCCCCCCAAATTACTTCAAACCCGGGGAAACCCCCCTGTCCTCTATGTAGGGCTCGGTCAAGCACCCTTTTTTACGGTTTTCCTAAAACCTTCGCAAAAACTTTTTAATCTGGGACACAAGAGGGGGAAAACGCCCTAAAAACACCCAAAGGGCTTTTCCCCCCCCCCCCTTATAAACCCAAAAATATACCCCCGTGCCCCCGCGATTCCCCAACACTCCCTTTCCTTTTATACATTTTAAAAAAACCCACCAGCCTTCCTTCCCTACAATCCAATGTGTAAAAAAAGAAAAAAAATTTGGGAAATTTCCCTCAATGCTCGGCCCCTTTTCCCCCCACCCCAAGCCCCTTATCGCCCCCTCCCCTCCCTTTTCACTGATCCCAAACCCCCTACCCCCGCACCTCCCCCTTCCCCAAAAAACCCGAAATTTCCCTTTCCCCGAATCTTCCCCCCTCTCTCCCCCCCCTCTGCTTTAAAATTCGCCCCAAAAAAATAATCAGCATAATTGGGTCTTCCCCGGTGGTTTCTAAGGGACCTGCCCCCCCCTATATCCCCCCCCCCCTTTACACACCTCTAATCCCATAAACGGGTCATCTTTGGCCCCAATTTCCCAAATCTCCTCAAAAACATCCTTTACGGTTTGTCACCCCCAAAAAACCCCCTCTAAACCTTTCCCCCCATTTTTGCATCAAAACGAGAAAATTTTTTTTTTATCCCTCAATCTTCCCCCTTAAAACCTTTTTCCATTTTCTATCCCCCCCCCCTTTCATAAAAATCATTTAGCTGCCCCTCAAAAAATTTCTGGGAAAACCAAAACTCCCCCTCACCTCATCCCGCCTCTATGTTTTTAATAAATTTCCCCAATCTGCAAATTTTGCATGCTTTTTCCCACCTTCCCAAAACATCCTCCTCTTCGGGGGGCCTCCCTTTGGGTTTCTTTCCCCATTCCCTAAAAAACAACCCCCCCCCCCTCTCCCTGAAGTAGCCTCAAATTCATTTTCCAAAAAACCCCCAAAACCTACGAAACCCTTTTTCCTTTCCCCTTTCCACTCTGCCAAAACGGCACAAAAAGGTCCCAAAAACCTAAATCTAAACGTCATTACCCCCTTTTACGTTATATCCCGTTTTTATTTTAACGATTCCCAAATGGCCCGGGATAACCCCCCCGAAAACGGTGCTTACTTTCCACCCAACGCCCCCGAAATTTGTCATAAACCCCCCCAATTTTTCTCAAAAAATCCCTCAATACCCAAGCCCCACACCCGGGCCCCCTCAGCCCCCCACATCCTTATTCCCGATTACCCCAATTCCAATCCCCAAATTATTATTTTTGAAAAACCCTTGGTTTAAACCCCCCATGTGAAAAGCAAAAAATCCAAAAAATTTTCCCCTTTTTTCCCTATGGGTTTCTATCTGCCCGGATTAAATCCCCCGAAAACATATTTTTAACTACCCCTTTTCCCCACCCCCACCCCCTCCCCTCCCCTCCCTCTTCCCCCTTTAGCCATGGAATGGGTGGACTCCCTTTATGCCAAAAAGCCACCCCCCCTTTTAATTTCCCCGAACTACCAAATAAAACAAAAACCATTCACCTCAAGTCTCGCCCTATTGAAATTGTGTTTTGAATAAAACAACATCAAATTTTTTAAAAGCCGCAAAACATCCCCCAACCCCTACTCGTTTACCTTTTTTTTTAAGGGGGGTCTAAGGCCTTCACGTTATCGTTAGACACTTAAAGATTCCGAAAGGGTGACCCTTTTCCCCTTTTGGGCCCCTGTATCCCTTTTTGTTCCCTTTTTTCTATTTTTCTTTTTCCCGTGAATCTTTCCCGCCTGTACCCCCTCCCCCCCCCCTGTGCCCCTACCCCCGCCCCCTTTTTAATCACTCCCCCCCCGTTTCTTTCCCCGGACGTGAGGGTTTTTATAACCCCCTTTATCCCCCACCTCCCCAAACCCCCTTTTTTTGATGTCCCCCAAATTTCCCCTATCAGTATTTTCCTTCCCCCCTTTTGCACCTCAGCTTCCACCCGTTTGCCAAATTTTCCCCCCCTGCCAGGCTCTGACCCCGAGGTCTGAATCTGTCAATCAAGTTTTTCTAAACCCCTCGAATTCCCGTCTGTAAAATGGGTTTCCCCTCCCCAGGGCCCTCCCGGAAAAAATTTAAACATCTCCTGTAGGGCGTAAAAAACTCCTTTGGTCACCCCGGGCTCTCCCACCCCCACCGGCGGGTGCTCAACCCCGGGGGCCCGTTTTTCGGGGGGGAGATCCGAACCCCTTGTAGTGTCACACAAATTTTCCAAAAACCCCCCCTCCATTTGTCTGCCCAATTTTTCCTTTTGGCCCGCTGCACTCAAAGTCCCTTCCCGGGAAGGTTCCGCCCGAGGCCCGTGACTACTTGCCGTTCCCAAAGGGCCCCGGGGGGCCCCCTGCTTTCCCCCTCCAGCCGCCCGTGGGGCAAAAGCGCCCCCACAGGGGGACCCCATTTGCGTTGTCCCGCGTAGGACATAAGCTGTGTCCCAAAAACCTCCCGGGAAAAAACATACGATGGAATAGGTCTTCTTTAAAGGGCAAACTTTCGGGGTAAAAATCCAGCCGGGAAAACCCCTTCCCTAGATTCCCCCCGTCCATCGAACTAAAGTTTATAGCAAGCACCTTCCCCTTTCCCTTTTTAAAAGCCTCTCTGATTTCTACATCGTCTGCCCCGAAAGGAAAGTTGCGGATCCCACCCCCCGGGTAGTATTTTGAGGCATCCCCCAGGGGGTACCCCCAGACCAGATGTACGGGGAAGTTCTTCTCCTTTGGTTTGGGGTTTTACCCTCCTTTCATATGCCTCCACGTGCAGAACTTTTTGAAGATTCGGGTTTAAAACCTTTTAAATGCTATTCCCCTGCAATTCTTCAACCCTTTAATGCCAACGTCCCCCCTTAATCGTTGGTAAATTTAAAAAAAAGGGGGATTTGAAGGGGAAATTGCCCCTTTTTAAAAAGGCAAAACACACGGTGTTTTCTCCTCCTGCGGTAGCTGGCGCCATCTTGGTGAAAACAGGAAGTTTTCGCACCCGGAAAGCGGAACTGTTTGCGCAGTGCGTCAATTTGCCCGAAACGAAGGGACAATGCATCCCTTTGCTTAATCAAAAACCAAAAACCCAACATCATAATCTTACTACAAAATCTACATAGTATCCCCAACAAAACAGCTTTTCATATACCCAAAATATGAAAAAACAAAATGTTAGATTGGGTTTTATCCCCAAAAGACTAAAACTTTTTAAAAATTTAAGAACTTAGCCCTTTTACACCAACCGGGAACAGGGTACAGACAAAATTATAAATTTTTAAAAAAAATCGAATCCTGGGAAAAAATAAAGGGTTTTCAAAGTCTGACCCCCGACAAAGGGTCAATAATTAGAAAAGGGGTATATTTTTAAACACACCCCCTCCCCACAAAACACCCCAACCCACACACACACCCCCCACACACACACACACAACAACCCCCACAAGTACACACAAAATGTTTCCCCCAACCTCACTTAAACGGGTGCACTGTATGCACCCAAAAAACAAAAAAGTATCTAAATATTCTCATCGTGCAAAAAAACCCGCACGTAACCCTAAAGACAAACTAAAACACACTTCCCGTCGCAAAGAACCTTTTTTCCTCAAACTCGTGTCATACAAACTGCCCATCATAATTATCATTAAAAAAATACTATATTTTTACCAAAATTTGAAAAGTTTATATTTAAAAATAACGGGGGCCTTGAGCTCTAATCCACATTGGAAGCCCTTTAAAAACTCAAGAAAAAGAAAACCCTTTGGGGAAACCCCATTCAAAACCCTTTCCCAACCCCCCCCCAAGGGAGGCGACCCCCGTGGGCCCCCTTTACCCCTCCAAACCCATGAAAACCCCCTTTACCCCTCATTATCAATCACAGATTTCAGAATCCCCAAGTTTTTTTTTTTTCCCCCAAAACCCTCCCCGAGGAAAACCTGATCCCCCCCTTCCTCCTTTCCCAAAAACTTGTTAGAAAATCGTTTTCTTTGAACGTTAAACCCCAAGAACTTTTCCCTTTCTCCCCACTAAACCCTCTCCCCCTAAACAACCCCCCGACATATATATATATATTAAACACCATGATAAATCTAAGTCCCAAGACACCCCTTCCCACCCATTTTTAAAAATTTTAAAAAACGCAGAAACCACCCCCCCACTCCCCCCCCCCTCTGTAAACCACTTAACCAGATAACCCCCCTCCCAACCCTTTACAAAAGTAAAAATACATGGGAATTTCAGTCTATCCCCTTTTCCACAGTACCAAAAACCCCCCATCCCACAACCTGTTTTTTTTGTAGTAAATTCCCCGAAAAGGGAAAAGGAAAACCCCTGAGGAAAAAGAAACATCCCCTTTACGGGCCCCAAAGGGGTTTTAAATTCATTTTTAAAACTAAAAACCCAAAAACTTCCCCCATCATGGGGAACAAACCCCCAATGGGATAACCCCACCTACCCACAAGTAAACCTTTCACCCCAAAAACCTTTTACGAACCTTTTAGTTTTCCCCAACCAACATCACGCCTCAAAAAGATTTTTGCATTTTCCCCGAACTCCATTTTCCCCGATCCCAAAAACCCCGCCTGCGTGTTCCTTTTCCAAATGCCCCCCCCTTTTCCACCCTCCCCCACACTTCCCCCTTTTTAAAAAACACCATTTTTGCCCTCCATCTTAAATCCATCAAACCCCAACCCCACCCTGACTTACAGGTAAAATTTTTCAACTTCCCCCGTAACCAATCACAACGTGAACCCCCCCAAAAAATTTTTTACACCCCTTTAATTCCCCCAAAACGCTGCCCCGAATTGGGAAAAACAGCTGCAACATGCCAAAAGGTTACTATACAATAAAATGTTTTCGACTATCCTCGCTTTTTATAAGATTAGGTTTCTGGGGGTTTAGAACACCTGACCCCCGATCCCTTTTCCAAAAACCCATCCCAGTTTTCTACCCCCGCCCCCAACCCTTTTCATCCTTATAAAAAATACCCCAAATCTTTTAAAAACATCGGCCCCTTCTTTTAAAAACATTGCATCTCCCCCCACACCCCCCCCCCCAAGAAACCCCAACCCCCCTGACCTTGACTTCGCACCTATTTACCTGGATTCCCGTGGGACTTCCAAAAAAATTTCACAAAAACCCCGTCCAAACACCCCATTGCTCCCTTTTCCCAATGAGAACAGGTTTGGGGTGCCAAAAATAATTTAAAAAAACCCCGGGCCCCCCTCCACCCCCCACATTTTCCCTTTTTACATAAGCTTCGGGTTTAAACATTTTTAAAAGGGGGTTTGGGAAAAATGAAAAAATTTTTTGTTACAAAAAAAGGGCCCCTCTCTAAAAAGGCCCCTACCCATTTCAATAAACCCCCCCCATACACCCCTTAATCTGTATCCCCTTTTTCGCCCCCCTTTTTAAAGTTTTTATAAACCCCCGGAAATTTTTCCCCCCCAAAACCCCGTTCCCAAATTAACCGCAAAAATCCCCCTTTTCCCCTCTATCATAGCTCCCCCCCAGTCTAGACCAAAAAAAGCCCCCCCTCAACCCCCCCCCTTAGCTTCCCCAAAACTTCTCAGAAAGCCCTATCCTTTAGTCATCGGGCCCTTTCCCCCCAAACCCAAATGCGATTTTGGCCCCCCCGAAGGCATCACGTACCTAAACATCCCTTAATTAAAATCCCTAAGGAGCCACAGGACATATATCCAGCCCCTTTTGGGTCCACATCAGCCACCCTGATTACACTATTCCAATCCCACACCAACTATTGCCACCTTGGGCAGTGCACTTAAGAAAAACACAAGATCCTCACACACAAAATCATTTCTTTACCTTTTTATTATTTTTGCGGCGATACACACTCACAAAAGCCACATGCTTACCCATCCACCACCATCCACACAACAACACCCTCCCTCACCCCTCCTCCCTCACTTCTCAGCAAAACAACGGGCTCGTCCCCTTTATTAAAATTCCCACATCACCTTTTAGAGGGGAGATGGCAGAGGTAACTTCTCGAAATCTGCACCTCCATCACCTACCCTCTTTGAAAATTGTTTGCTCCTGCAGAACAACAACATCAACTCTAGATTTATTCGGAAATTAACGAAAACCAATTTCTCTTCATACCGCCATACATAACCCATTAACATT
>NC_069454.1:32438199-32450699 GCF_026875155.1 Cherax quadricarinatus
TGTGCCAGGTGTAAATATTAATGGGAGCCCTTTGATGAAACTTTGTTTAGAAAGGGGTTAGTTATAGGTAATACTATTTTAAGAAAAAGAGGATAAATAAGTATACACGATATGATGTAGGCGAATGACAGTAGTTTGTTGGATTAGGTATGGTAGATAAAAGACTGTTGAGTAGACATCAGGGATGTAATGTTATAGAGGGGCCACAGATATATCAGATCACTTTCTTAGTGTAGCTACACTGAGAGTAAAAGGTAGATGGTTACAAGGAGAATAGAAAGCATCTAGGGAAAGAGGAGAGGTGAAGGTTTTAAAATAAAGAGGGGCAGTTAGGTAAGATAAAAACAGCTATTGGAGGATAGATGGGCTAATGAGAGCATAGCAATGGGGTCGAAGAGGTATGGGGTAGGTTTTAAAAAAGTAGTGTTGAGTGTTCGCAGATGTTTGTGGTTACAGGAAAGTGGTGCAGGAGGGAAGAGGATGAGATTGGTGGATGATGTGTGAAAGAGAGTAGTAAGGGAGAAAAAGTTAGCATATGAGGAAGTTTTTTACAAAGTAGAAGTGATGCAAGGAGGGAAGGTATATGGAGAAAAAGAGAGAGGTTAAGAGAGTGGTGAAGCAATGTAAAAGACGAGCAAGAGAGAGTGGGTGAGTTGTTATCAACAAATTTTGTTTGAAACTAGAAAAAGTTTAGGAGTGAGTTAACAAGTTAAGAAAGGCCTTAGAGAAACAAATGATTTGTCAGTTTAAAAATAGGAGGAGAGGAGAGTTATAAATGGGAGAGTTAGAGGTATTGGGGAAGATGGATGGGAATATTTTGAGGAATTGTAAATGTTGATGAAGATAGGGAAGCTGTGTTTTGTGTATAGGGCTAAGGAGAGAATAACTCTTGTAGGTGTGAGGAAGAGCCAGTTGTGAGTGTGGGGGAAGTTCCCGTGAGGCAGTAGGTAAAAAGAAAGGGGGTAAGGCAAGCCGGGATTGATGGAGATAAAGATAGAAATGTTAAAGCAGGTGGGATTATAGTTTTGAGAGTGGTTGGTGCAATTATTTATTAAATGTATGGAAGGGTAAGGTACTAGGGATTGGCAGAGAGCATGCATAGTTCCTTTGTATAAAAGGCAAAGGGGATAAAAGAGAGTGCAAAAATTATAGGGCGGATATGTCTGTTGAGGGTACCTGGTAAAGTGCATGGTCGAGTTATAATTGAAAGGATTAAGAGTAGACGGAGGAGAATAGTTTTAAAGATAGAGATGAACAAGGAGCTTTAGGGAAAGGTAGGGGGTGTGTGGCCAGGTGTTTACAGTGAACACTTAAGTGAACAGTATTTAGATAAGGCTAAAGAGGTCTTTGTGGCATTTATGGATTTGGAAAGGCGTATGGACAGGTGGATAGGGGGGCAATGTGGCAGATGTTTCAAGTGTTTATGGTGTGGAGGTAGTTACTGAAAGCAGGGAAGAGTTTTTACGAGGATAGTGTGGCTTCAAGTTAGAGTATGTAGGAAAATAGGGAAATTTTTTCCAGTAAAGTAGGCCTTAGCAAGGATGTGTTGATGTCACAGTGGTTGTTTAATATATTTATAGATGGGTTGTAAGAGAAGTTAAATGCGAGGGTCTTGCAAGAGGCGTCGGAGTTAAAAGATAAGAATCCACACAAAGTGGGAGTTGTCACAGTGCTCTTTGCTGATGAACTGTGCTCTTGGGAGATTCTGAAGGAGAAGCTGCAGGAGTGGTGGATGAATTTCGTAGGGTGTTGCAAATGAAAGAAAAATTAAAGGTGGAATACAGGAAAGAGTAAAGGTTATGAGGATAACAAAAAGATTAGGTGATGAAAGATTGAATATTCAGATTGGAGGGAGAGGAGTATGGAGGAGGTGAACGTATTCAGATATTTAGGGAGTGGACGTGTCAGGGGGGGGGGCCGGGGGAATGGGTCTATGAAAGATGAGGTTGAAATCATAGAATTGTTGAGGGAAAAAGAGTGGAGTTGTGCACTTAGGAGTCTGTGGAGACAAAGAAACTTTGTCCTTGGAGGCAAAGAGGGGATGTATGAGACGTATTGTTTTACCAACGCTCTTATAGGGTGTGAGAAAAGCGTGGCTGATGAATGGTTGCAGAGAGGAGAAGGTCTGGAGGCAGTGGAGTATGTCATGTTGAGGGGCTATGTGTGGTGTGATATAATGCAGGAAAATTCGTTAGTTTGGAAGTTAGGAGGAGGTGGGGATTACCAAACTGTTGTCCAGAGGGCTGAGGAAGGTGTTGTTGAGGTGGTTCGACATGTAGAGAGAATGGAAGCGAAACAGATTGACTTCAAGAGGTATCAGTCTGTAGTGGAAGGAAGGCGGGGTAGGGGTTCGGCCTAGGATGGGGTTTGGTGCAGGGGAGGGGGTAAAGGGGTTTTGTGTGACCGAGGGGTTGGACTTCCAGCAGGCATGCGTGAGCGTGTTTGATAGGAGTGAATGGAGGACAAATGGTTTTTAATTACTTGCGTGCTGTTGGAGTCGGGAAGCAAGTAACATTAATGAAGGGATTAAGGGAAACCGGCAGGGCCGGACTTGAGTCCTGGAGATGGGGAAAGTACAGTGCCGCTCTTGAAGGAGGTGGGGTTAATGTGCAGTTAAAACTGTAGTGTAAAGCACCTTTGGGCAAGACAGTGATGGAGTGAATGATGATGAAAGTTTTTCTTTTTCGGGCCACCTGCTTGGTGGGAATCAGGGACAGTGTTGATAATAAAATAAAATAAATATATATATGTATGTCATATATATATATATATTATATATATATATATATATATATATATATATAATATATAATATATATATATATATATATAATATATATATATATACATATATGTTTCGTGATTACCACATTATCAATGTGAAAAGTCACGAAAGGCGCTTGGATTTTCTCTATTTTTTCAGAGTGGTTTGTTTTGCATATTCTGAAATCACCTGTTTACTGTGATCTTATTGCATATATTTTATATATATATATATATTAATATATTTATATATATATATATATATATATAGATATATATATTATATATTTAATATCTATATATATATATAGATATATATATTATATATATATATATATATATATATCATATATTTTATATTTATATATCTTTCCTCCGTAAGCCATGCGTGTTACGTATGAGGCGGACTAAAATTGCCAAGGGAGGCCAAATGGGACTAGTAACCCCTTTTCCTGTAGACACTCTACTAAAAAAGAGGGAAAGAAGAAAAACTTTATAAAACTGGGATGATTAAATGGCGTGGGATGTAGTGCGGATGACAGAAACAGATGATTGATGATGTTATGAATCAAAAAATTTGGATGTCCTGGCCTAAGCGAAACAAAGCTGAAGGGAGGTTAGGGGACGTTCTGTGGGGGGAAATAAATGGGATATTAAATCTGGAGTAATCTGAGAGAGTTAAGCAAAGGGAAGGGGTAGCAGTAATGTAAATGATCAGTTATGGAAGGAGAAAAGAGAATATGAAGTGTAAATTCTAGAATTATGTGTATAAAGTAAAGGTTGGATGCGAGAAGTTGGGCCATAATAAGCGTGGATGCACTGGAGAAGAGTGGAATGCAGAGGAGAGAGAGAGATTTTGGGAGTGTTAAGTGATTGTTTATGAAGCCTTTGAACCAAGTGAGAGAGTAATTGTGGTAGGGGACCCTGAATGCTAAAGTAGGAGAAGAAACTTTTAGAGAGGGTTGTGGTAGGTAAGTTTGGGGTGCCAGGTGTGTAAATGATATTGGGAGCCCTTATGATTGAACTTTGTATAGAAAGGGGTTTAGTTATAGGTAATACATATTTTAAGAAAAGAGGATAAATAAGTATTACAAGATATGATGTCGGGCGAAATGACAGTTAGTTTGGTTGGATATGTATTGGTAGATATAAAAGACTGATTGAGTAGACTTCAGGATGTACATGTTTATAGTGGGGCCACAGATATATCAGATCACTTTCTAGTTGTTAGCATACACTGAGAGTAAAAAGTAGATGGGATTCAAGGAGAATAGAAGATCAGAGGAAAGAGAGAGGTGAAGGTTTATAAACTAAAGAGGAGGCAGTTAGGGTAAGATATAAACAGCTATTGGAGGATAGATGGGCTAATGAGAGCATAGGCAATGGGGTCGTAAGAGGTATGAGGTAGGTTTAAGAATGTAGTATTAGAGTGTTCAGCAGAAGTTTGTGGTTACAGAAGTGGGGTGCAGGAGGGAAGAGGAGCGATTGCGTGGAATGATGATGTAAAGAGAGTAGTTAAGGGAGAAAAAGTTAGGCATATGAGAAGTTTTTACAAAGTAGAAGTGATGCAAGGAGGGAAGAGTATATGGTAGAAAAGAGAGAGAGGTTAAGTGAGTGGTGTGATGAAGGAATGTAAAAAGAGGAGCAAATGAAGAGAGTGGGGAGTGTTTTCAACAAATTTTGTTGACAATAAGAAAAAGTTTTGGAGTGAGATTAACAAGTTAGAAAGCCTAGAGAACCAAATGGGTATTTGGCAGTTAAATAATTAGGAGGAGGAGAGTTATTAAATGGAGAGTTAGAGGTAATGGGAAGATGGAGGGAATATTTTGAGAATTGTTAAATGTGATGGGGGGGAAAAAAAGATAGGGAAGCTGTGATTTCGTGTATAGGACAAGGAGAGGAATAACATCTTGTAGCGAGTGAGGAAGAGCCAGTGTGAGTGTGGAGGAAGTAGTGAGGCAGTAGGTAAAATGAAAGGGGGTAGGCAGCCTGGATTGATGGGATAAAGATAGAAATGTTTAAAAGCAGGTGGGGATATAGTTTAGGTGTGGTTTGGTGCAATTGTTTAAAAAATGTATGGAAGAGGGTAAGGTACCTAGGGATTGGCAGAGAGCATGCATAGTTCTTTGTATGAAGGCAAAGGGAATTTAAAGAGAGTGCAAAATTATTTTAGGGGGATAAAGTCTGTTGTGTATACCTTGGCAAAGTGTTTGGTAGAGTTATTACTGAAAGAATTAAGAGTAAGACGGGGAAAGGATAGCGATGAAAAGGAGGCTTTAGGAAAGGTAGGGGGTGTGAGGACCAGGTGTTTACAGTGAAACATATAAAGTGAACAGTATTTAGATAAGGCTAAAGAGGTCTTTGTGGCAATTTATGGATTTGGAAATAGGCGTATGACAGGGGGATAGGGGGGCAATGTGGCAGATATGTTGAAGGGTGTATGGTGTAGGAGGTAGGTTACTGAAGCAGTGAAGAGTTTTTACGAGGGAATAGTGAGGTCAAGTTAGAGTATGTAGGAAGAGGGAATTATTTCCCAGTAAAGTAGGCCTTAGACAAGGATGTGGATGTCACGTGGTTGTATTAATATATTTATAAATGGGGTTGTAGAGAAGTAAATGCGAGGGTCTTGGCAAGAGGCTGGTGTTAAAAGATAAAGAATCACACATAAAGTGGGAGTTGTCACAGTTGGTCTTTTGCTGATGACACTGTGCTCTTGGTATGATTCTGTAGAGAAGTTGACAGCGAAATTGGGGATGAATTTGTTAGGGTGTGCAAAGAAGAAAAATTGAAAGTGAATACAGGAAAGGAAGGTTAGGAGGATAACCAAAAAGATTAGGTGATGAAGATTGGATTCAGATTGGAGGAGAGAGTATGGAGGAGGTGGGAAATTTTTTTTGGTATTCAGATATTTGGAGTGGGACATGTCAGGCAGATGGGTCTATGAAAGATGAGTGTATATCATAAGAATTGATGAGGGGAAAAGGGTGTGTGTGCACCTTAGGTGTCTGTGGAGACAAAGAACTTTGTCCTTTTGGAGGGCAAAGAGCGGAATGTACGAGAGTATGTTTTACCACGCTCTTATATGGGTGTGAAGCATGGGTGATGAATGTTGCAGCGAGGGAGAAGGCTGGGAGGCAGTGGAGATGTCATATATGAGAGCATATGGGTGGTGTGAATATAATGCAGAGAATTCGTAGTTTGGAAGTTAGGAGGAGGTGTGGGATTACCCAAAAATGTTGTCCAGAGGGCTGAGGGTAAGGGTGTTGAGGTGTTCGGAATGTGCGTGGGAGAAATGGAGCTGAAACAGAATAACTTCAGAGTGTATCAGTCTGAGTGGAAGGAGGCGGGGGTAGGGGTCGGCATTGGAAAGGGTGGAGGGAGGGGTGGGCGGTGGGGTTCGGTGGGGGGTGTGGGTGCGGTTGTGTTGAGTTGTGATGGCTGGACGGGTGAGGGTTGTTTATAAAAGGAGGGGGTGGCAATCCCTGGTTTTTCACAATAAGATTAGTACTGTGCGTCTTCAGTGGTGGCGGGAGTTGGTGGGAATGGCGGGCGGGATCGGTTGAGGGGCAACCACTGGATGAGTCAAATATCAAGGAGGTAGTTTACTAATGGTTCACGTGGTGATGCGTGGAAGTGTAAAGCGTATTCTGGTGGAGTTGGTTTAGTGGGACGTTTGGTGGAATCAGAAGGGCGAAATGAGTAAACGGGCCCACTCCGGTCGTGATGAGGCCGAGACTTTAGCACACCAGGCCAGGGGCTTGGACTCTGAAGGCTTGCCGTGTGCGTTTTTCGTTAGGAAGTTTTAGGGAGTACAATGGTTTTTATTTATTGTCAGTGCTGTTGGTGTGTGTGAATTGCTACACTTTTGAAGGGGTTAAGGGAAGTCCGGCAAGGCCGGGACTTGTGTGTAATGGTGTTGGTGTAGTAAAGTGCGGCGCGAGGTTGGTGGGGGGGGTTGGGGGATGGGTTTTTCTTTTAGGGTGGGGTTTGATAAAGGGGATTGTATGGGGTGGGTGGGTTGGTGAGGGGGTTTGGGGGGACGGGGGAGGGCTACCACGGACAGGGGGGGGGTCTGAGGAATGCGGGGTGTTTTTTTTTTGTTTTGTGTGGGTCCGGGGGGGGTGGGTGGTGCTCATACGGCCCAGAGTCCCTCACTAGGCTATGGAGGGTGGAAAGTTTTTTGTTTTTTAGGGATCCTGATGCGATAGAACTGATCAGGGGAGGAATGTTGGTGTGGAGTGACATAGTCAGTGTTTTTTAACAGGCTACATTGTTCACCCCGCCCTTCAGAGGTGATGGATAGGGTCCTGCCACTTCTCACCACTGACTTCTTGTAAGGACTGCCGGTGGAAAGGTTGACAAGGATGTTTGGGGTCAGGGGCGACTATTAGAATTATGGCATAGGCATATGGTCTGGCGTTTTTTTTACATGGGGGAGTATGGTAGCAGTTACTTCCCCTTCATAGAGCACGATTGCACTGCGGGTATTGGGTCCTTGCCCCTCGCACCACATTTACTCCATGTTCCACCTCCCTCCTACAATTCACCTTGGCCACAGTCCCACATTCACGCAGAGAAGGCCTCGTAAGTTAGGTTTAAGCGCTGGTAGGCGCTACTCGGGCGGCGTGCGCCGACTTGAGAGCAGTCAAGTGGCACGATCCTCACGATTATTTAAAGGGAGAGATGCAAAGAGGACCGCAATTATGGGGACGGGGTTGAAAGAATACTCGAGCAATTAGGAAATTTTAGTCAGTTGTTTGGAGCAGGATGCGTGTGGATATAACATATATGGGACAAGATCGTATGGTCATGACAGAATCAAGGAAGAACGAAAGGCAGAAAGAGAACAGTACACCCTGGAGGATTAATGGATGATAAATACGGGATATAAATGGGCTTTGTGCGAGTCGGCCGGGCTCCGCCCGTATTTAGGTTTAGAGATGTATGGAAAAGAGGGGAATCAACCTAACTCTCCTCTTCGGTCATATTGGGAGGGGGCACGAATCATGTAGAAGTTCAGAGGATCCAATAGCATAGAGGGGCGAAGCAAAAATGATTGGGGAGTGGTGGATAGATGAGGGATGTGGTAAATGCACGAGGTTATGGCGATCGCAAAATATTTGGGTGCCGGTTGTAGTGAATAAGAAGCATGTAGAGAGAAAGAATTAGACGGGTGTGGATTTGAGGGATGACTAAGGTTAGCGGTTTGTTTTCACTCATCTTACTCATATCACGGAGAAGGGTGAGGATAAGGGTTGGGCGAGGAGGGGGATATAAAGTTACCCATATGTATGCCTACTTGCAGCAGGCTAAGTAGCACGGATGTTGAGAAATTCTTCGTGATACTGGGGAATGATGCATTTGCTGAATGAGGGGCGTAATTAGAAATAGGGGGGGGGGTGGGAGGGTGAGGGGGCCTTTCTTCCCAGACCAATAGAAGAGGGAATTGTAAAGAGATGGGTAGGAAGAGGTATTAAAATGACCGTGTTTGTGTGGTTTATTAATAACCGGGGTATGATCTTTGAAAGGGGAGTTGGTACAGTAGCGGGCCTAGGGGTTTTTGTTTTCGGGAAAGCTTTGTGTCGTGGGTGTGTGTGTGTCGTGTGGGTGTGTGGGGAGGGGGTCGTGTGGTGTGTGTGTGTGTGTGCTTGCCTGTGTGTGTGTGTGTGTCCTGTGTCGTGTGTGTGTGTGTGGTGTGTGGATGTGTGTGTGGTGTGTGGTGGGGATGTGGGCCTGCCTCCCCACCCCCCTCCCCGACCCTCCTCGCCGGGTGCGTGGTAATGCTTTACCTGCATTTCTGTCCTCGTCGTTGGCTTCCAGTAGACTAGGCAAGGAAGAGGCCCAAAAAGATGAGAGTTGTGTAGATTGAAGCTCTAAACTCCAGGGTATATTGAAATAGTCGTGCGGTGGGACACCCTGCCGACTCCTCCAGGTGACCAGCTTCCTCCTCAAGAGCACAAACATTTCCTCTGGGAGAAAATGACCATGGAAAAATTCGCCAAACACATTGCTCACCAAACGCTTCAAGAAAGGAACAAAGCTCGTCTCCTAGCTTGAAGCACCCACATTCAGGAGGTTTTCCTTTTCTAGCTGTTCCCAATTCTCGTGGGCATTCGATTCGACCCACAGGCCATTCGGTTTAGTATTGCTCTTCGCCTACTCTCCCCCCCATACTCACCGAACAATAGTGTACCTGCGGCAGAGGCGACGGCTGATCTTTTGGAGTTCATGGTCTCGGGTGTCACACATCAGTTGCTAGACATGAGGAGGTCAACGACTCATAAAGAGAAAGCCTCGCCACAGCCCGTTGCCCAGTCTGAACGGGTAAACCTCCGTACAGGGTGTGACAGAAAAGTCAAAAAGCGTACTGATGGAGGCAAACTGATGCTCCCCTGGAAGGATGGTATGCAGATTGTCTGGGACGACACCTCTTGTGCCTCCACAATGGCAGACACCTACTTTCCATACTCTGAAGTTGAAGGGGTTGTATCTGTCAAGCTCAGGGAGATCTAGAAGATCCGCAGATGTGAAGGCCTCCTCCCTTGTTATAACTTCATCCCAATGGGGTCGGAGACTCTTGGAGCATGGAGCAAGTGTGCTCTAAAGTTCCTAAAAGAGCTGGGTAAAAAAATCATCATAGAAAAACAACATCCTTTATTGGACCTGTTTTAGACGAGGTGGGACCTACACAGATGACAGCCATATGACTCAGTGTTCAGCGATCCGCTAACCAGACTAGAGGTCGACAATCTAAACGAATTATGTTATGACCGGGACTCAAAATTTGGCAATTTCAAAAATCTCTGATGTAATCTAACACCACATGACTTCGAAAAGGCAATTATTGATCATGCTGATGCGCTGATCCCAGACCCGAACTCGAGGAACTCAGTGATCCTCAGGAACTGCAAGAAACCTCTTGTCACGTGCTTCAGCATTCTTTGGAGAAAGAGCATGGACACAGGAGTCATTGCAGTCACTAAAACAACAGACATAGCCCCACTCCACAAAGGTGGCAGTTATGTAGCCAATTTCAAAAGGACTACAAACTGATAGCGCTAACATACCGTATCATAATATTCTTTTAAAAGGGTTCTAAGAAGCAAGATCGACAACCTCGTAATACCCATCGTTACACAACCCAGCGCAACACGGGTTTAGAGCAGGTCGCTCCTACCTGTCCAGCTACTGCCACCATTATAACAAGGTCTGGATTGCTTTAGAGGATGTTTTATACATAGACTTTGCGTGAGCCTACGATAATTGCGACCACAGTGAAATAGTTATTTTTATATTTTTTTTATTAAACGACAAATTGAGTGATTAAAGGAATAACAGGAGAAGTTGGTGCATGGATCTATAACTTCTTAACAAATAGAAAACACAAAGGAGTAAGAGAAACAGAAGTAAAGTCTGAGGAGGACAAAGTGAAAAGATCTGGTTCCACAAGGCATAGTTCTCTCTCCCATCCTTTACCTTTTCCTCATATCTGACATAGACAGAGATGGAAGCCATTGCTCTTGTCTTCTCTGCAGATTGAAACCCAATTAGTCATAACAGTGACCTCCTTCGAAGACCACCACAAGACGCCAAGCGGACATCAAACTAAATCTTTCAAATGGACCAATCAAAACAATATGAAGTTCAATGAAGAGAAATTCAACTACTGAGATATGGAAAACTTGAGGAAAGTAAAACTATATCAAGGATTAAAACAAATTCTAACCACACAATAGAGCGAAGAAACTACGGTGAAGGATTGGGAATGATAATGTCCGAGGATCTCACCTTCAAAGACCACAACAATGTCTCTTCCTCATGTGCTGAAAAATGATTAGATGGATAATGAGAACCTCAGAAACTAGAGGCACCAAGTCTATCATGGTTCTTTTAAATCGCTTCTTGTTTTCTCTTTACTGGAATACTGCTGTACACTAACTTCCTCAATAAGGCAGGCGAAAATTGTTGACTGGAGAATGTGGAGAGAACTTTCACATTACAATAAGTATGATAAAGCACCCAAATTACTCGGACCGGTTGAAGTCCTTGATTGTGTTTCCTGAACTGTGGGACGAGAAAGACGCTTACAATAATATACTGCCCCCCCGAAGGCATCACGTACCTAAACATCCCTTAATTAAAATCCCTAAGGAGCCACAGGACATATATCCAGCCCCTTTTGGGTCCACATCAGCCACCCTGATTACACTATTCCAATCCCACACCAACTATTGCCACCTTGGGCAGTGCACTTAAGAAAAACACAAGATCCTCACACACAAAATCATTTCTTTACCTTTTTATTATTTTTGCGGCGATACACACTCACAAAAGCCACATGCTTACCCATCCACCACCATCCACACAACAACACCCTCCCTCACCCCTCCTCCCTCACTTCTCAGCAAAACAACGGGCTCGTCCCCTTTATTAAAATTCCCACATCACCTTTTAGAGGGGAGATGGCAGAGGTAACTTCTCGAAATCTGCACCTCCATCACCTACCCTCTTTGAAAATTGTTTGCTCCTGCAGAACAACAACATCAACTCTAGATTTATTCGGAAATTAACGAAAACCAATTTCTCTTCATACCGCCATACATAACCCATTAACATTTACAGGACATTTTACACCTTAAGGCCTATTTAAAGTTTACACCCCTGCTTCCTCTCATCACTCTTTACACTCCAGAGCTTGAATTTTGAATTTAAGTTTGACACCTTCATAGTGCTCTATTTTCCCTTCCCCCTTCTTCGGTGGCCTCTTCATGGCTACACCACCTACACCACTACCTTCACACTTCACCTCGTCTGTTTTCCAGGCCGTTGAGGAAGGTGTAAGAAGTCATCAGAATCTGACGTAGCCGCCTCTTTCTCGTGACCGTATGTTTACCATTTCTTGGTCAGATGTTGGCCTCTCGATGAACCTCACCTTACTGAGAATGGTTAATGATTCAATCGGACGACTCCAAACCACCATCACGTCCCAAACTATCATGTCTCCGACTTTCTGGAAGCGACGGACTCTCCGATGACACCACGCTCAGATGTAACGTCCCATCTTTGGCGGTGAAAAAGTTCTTCAACAACCTCCACCAGTTCCTCCTCAATCTCAAGAACCTTTTCTCCTGTCTAATTGCTGCTCCTCCTTATCCACAGGAGACGATACCTGATCAGGCAGTTGGGGGAGGGACTCCACTCACTGCCCTGTCCTGTGCTGCCCGATCCACTATCTCGCTCCAAATCACCACGCCTCCATCCGATGTTTGTGTCTCACCTGCCACCTTTGAAGCAGGGGGCTGCGGACGTCCACACAGGCCAGGCTCACACGTCATTCGCTTGTCACAGGTCGCCGCTAATGTGATCATACTCACCACATAGGCGGACATTGTACGTCGTTTGTCTGGGTACACTTACCATGACCGGCGTCCTGAAATCTTGGAGTTACACGTAGAGACGGTATTGGTGCATCAAAGTATTTTGAGGTTGATAGAACCCTCTGGAAACCAGCATAGGCACCTGCCGCCCAGTCCATGTTGAGCATAATGCACCGTCCCTTACGTCTCAAAAACTTTCCTATATCCGCCTGTCCGCCTGAATGGGAACGTTGCATGCTTGATCACGTATAATGCCGTGAAACATTTTACCATTCTTACACTGGACAGCTGGTGTGACGTTAAGGACTCCACGTCCTGAAACCTGGTGACTAACGATTCATAAACCGTTGCAGATAGCAG
>NC_069454.1:32453199-32468631 GCF_026875155.1 Cherax quadricarinatus
TTGGTGCTCGAGCAGCAAGAGTCTCCCATTCAGTGATGGCACTGGCATAGCTAGGGTCTTCTATTCCTATCTATTCTTATCAATTCTTATCAATTTCTATTCCTATCTATCTTATCAACTCGTTTGATGGTATGGAAGAGTCAGGAAAGGTGGTAGAGAAATCTGGGTAAGGATCTGCGTTCTCCTTATCCCTCCAGGTATATATATATACAATATACGCATATATATATATATTATATATATTATTTATATATATTTATTTATAATATTATATATATTTATATATATATATGTATATATATATATATATATATATATATATAAATATAATTTATAAATACTATATATATATATATATATATATGTTATATATAGATGTATATAGATATATATATATATATATATATATATATATATATATATATATTTCTATATATTAATATATATTTATATATATACATATATATATATAGATGTATAGTAGTGGTTGGTAGGACAGCAACCACCCGGGGAAGTACTACCGTCTGTCAAATGATGTGAAACCAAAAAACTATAACGTTTTGCATGAGGATAGGATTGCTGAGGTTTCTTTTTCTGTCTCATAACAAAGCTAGATAACAGGGATTTCTTGCTTCTCCTACTTACACTTTGGTCACACTTCACAGACACGCACATGCCATATATATATATACATACATCTAGGTTTTTCTCTTTGTCTGAATAGCTCTTGTTCTTTGTTATTTTCTATTGTCCATGGGGAAGTGGAAAAGAATTTTCCTCAGTTAAGCCATGCGTGTCGTATGAGGCGCTAAATGCCGGGAGCAATGGGCTAGTAACCCCTTCTCCTGTCTCTACTACATTTACTAAAAAAAGAGAAAGAAGGAAAACTTTATAAAACTGGATGCCTAAATGTGCGTGGATGTAGTGCGGATGACAAGAAACAGATGATTTGCTGATGTATTATGCTGAAAAGGAAGTTGGATGTCTGCTCTAAGCGAAACAAGCTGAAGGGGTAGGATAGTTTCAGTGGGGAGGAAATCAATGGGATTTAAATCTGGAGTATCTGAGAGAGTTAGAGCAAAGGATGGGGGTAGCAGTAATGTTAAATGATCAGTTATGGAAGGAGGAAAAAGAGGATATGAATGTGTAATTCAAGATTATGTGGATTTTAAGTAAAGGTTGCGGATGCGAGATGTGGGCATAATAAGCGTGTATGCTCCTGGAGAGAGAGGAATGCAGAGATGGAGAGAGATTTTTGGGAGATGTTAAGTGAATGTATAGGAGCCTATGAACCAAGTGGAAGAGAGTAATTGTGGTAGGGGACTTGAATGTAATGTAGTGAGAAAACTTTTAGAGAGGGTGTGGAAGGTAAGGTTTTGGTGTGCCAGGTGTAAATATTAATGGGAGCCCTTTGATGAAACTTTGTTTAGAAAGGGGTTAGTTATAGGTAATACTATTTTAAGAAAAAGAGGATAAATAAGTATACACGATATGATGTAGGCGAATGACAGTAGTTTGTTGGATTAGGTATGGTAGATAAAAGACTGTTGAGTAGACATCAGGGATGTAATGTTATAGAGGGGCCACAGATATATCAGATCACTTTCTTAGTGTAGCTACACTGAGAGTAAAAGGTAGATGGTTACAAGGAGAATAGAAAGCATCTAGGGAAAGAGGAGAGGTGAAGGTTTTAAAATAAAGAGGGGCAGTTAGGTAAGATAAAAACAGCTATTGGAGGATAGATGGGCTAATGAGAGCATAGCAATGGGGTCGAAGAGGTATGGGGTAGGTTTTAAAAAAGTAGTGTTGAGTGTTCGCAGATGTTTGTGGTTACAGGAAAGTGGTGCAGGAGGGAAGAGGATGAGATTGGTGGATGATGTGTGAAAGAGAGTAGTAAGGGAGAAAAAGTTAGCATATGAGGAAGTTTTTTACAAAGTAGAAGTGATGCAAGGAGGGAAGGTATATGGAGAAAAAGAGAGAGGTTAAGAGAGTGGTGAAGCAATGTAAAAGACGAGCAAGAGAGAGTGGGTGAGTTGTTATCAACAAATTTTGTTTGAAACTAGAAAAAGTTTAGGAGTGAGTTAACAAGTTAAGAAAGGCCTTAGAGAAACAAATGATTTGTCAGTTTAAAAATAGGAGGAGAGGAGAGTTATAAATGGGAGAGTTAGAGGTATTGGGGAAGATGGATGGGAATATTTTGAGGAATTGTAAATGTTGATGAAGATAGGGAAGCTGTGTTTTGTGTATAGGGCTAAGGAGAGAATAACTCTTGTAGGTGTGAGGAAGAGCCAGTTGTGAGTGTGGGGGAAGTTCCCGTGAGGCAGTAGGTAAAAAGAAAGGGGGTAAGGCAAGCCGGGATTGATGGAGATAAAGATAGAAATGTTAAAGCAGGTGGGATTATAGTTTTGAGAGTGGTTGGTGCAATTATTTATTAAATGTATGGAAGGGTAAGGTACTAGGGATTGGCAGAGAGCATGCATAGTTCCTTTGTATAAAAGGCAAAGGGGATAAAAGAGAGTGCAAAAATTATAGGGCGGATATGTCTGTTGAGGGTACCTGGTAAAGTGCATGGTCGAGTTATAATTGAAAGGATTAAGAGTAGACGGAGGAGAATAGTTTTAAAGATAGAGATGAACAAGGAGCTTTAGGGAAAGGTAGGGGGTGTGTGGCCAGGTGTTTACAGTGAACACTTAAGTGAACAGTATTTAGATAAGGCTAAAGAGGTCTTTGTGGCATTTATGGATTTGGAAAGGCGTATGGACAGGTGGATAGGGCCGTTTTTCCCAAATTTGGGCCCAAACCCCCACGTGGGGTTTAAATTTTCCCACCCACTAAAACCCCCCAAATCACTTTCACTAGACGTTTCTGTCATCTCGTTTCATCCTTTGTACCTCAAATGGTCCCGTACCCCTAAAACGGGGATCAGTCAAGTTTCTGGGCCTCCTCTTTGTTCGTAGGTTACCCGGGAAAAAACCTCACTTACCTCTCGGGAAAGGAAACTTGTCAACCCGGCTGAACCTTTTTAAAACCCCTTTGCTCGTCTTTGTGGGGGGGGGTGTGATCTTTCGACCCCCCTTTCCCACGTACATTCCACCCTTATTTTATCAAATTGTTTATGGTGACCGATTTTTTTCGCGGCTTCCCCTTTTGGCTACTTTTCCTACCCTTTAAACCCCATTCATCCCAAGGATTAGTTATGTTTTTGGTTGCTTTTCGCTCTTCCTCTATGCAAAAGGGAAAAACTTTTCCCTTCCTTACCCGATCGCCTTTGATGCCCATTCCCTGCGCTACTTTGTACGCTCTAATGATCTCCCAACCCCTTCCATTTAAGAATGGCCCACTGATATTAGTAGACATTCTTTTTTTTGGGGTTTCGCCGCCCCTTTTTTTACCCCACCCCCTTTCTCTTTTTTCCCCTTCATTCGGCCTTTTTTTGGGTCTTCTCTTCAACTACCACCTTTCTATGTACATGTAGCATCTCACTTTTCCCTCCCCCCCGGGAATTTCCCCAGCTGTTCGAGTTGTTCTTTCTCCCCCCCTTTGTTCGAAAACCCCAAACGTCACGGTCATTCCCCCCTCTCTTTTTTTTGACCACTTTCACTTTTCTTTCTCATGCCTTTGCGTGTACACGATGGCTCTAAGTTTTTCTGACGGCATAGGATTTCGCAGCAGTTTTTCCCGGAAGCGTCGTCAAGGGCATTTACTATCTTGGGCGTAGTATTTTTACTGCTAAAAAAATTATATCCCACCCTTACAGCACTTATCCGAAATTGCTTCTATGCCTGTGTCATATTTTTTGGTTGTCTCAGCCCCCTTTTGTGTTTTTCGGGCTATCCCAAAAAATTTGATACACCTCACCCCTTAGTCCCCCGTTTTCCAATTTGGGCTACCCCGGCATCTTTCCCAAAGCAAAAAGTATTTTTTTTTTGGGTTGGGGTTCCCTGGTCATGTTGACGTAAGGGGCAATAAACGGGCAGACACTGCTCCCGCGGTCACCCAGTACATGCCCCCTCCCAGTTTCTTATAGAGGTTTTCCTTTTTGGGATTATTTTGCTGCAATTTTCTTCCCCCCTTCCACCCCTTTTTGGCAAAAAATTTGGGCTACTATCTCGGCAAAAAAACTTAAATCTTTTAAAAACCGAGTATAGGTTAGGGGCCGTCTTCTTATCCCCAGTGTCGGGGGTTGGGGGAGACTACTCTCCCCCGTCTTCGCATTGGCCATACTGTCTTACCCCGGGATATCTCATGGAGGGGCCCGTCTTGCTCCTCTTTTTGGGAAAATTTGCCAAGCTCCATTATCTTAGCCCCCATTCTTTTGGGATGCCCCTTTATAAACGAGCACGCAAAATTTTACCTCTGTCGTCGTCTTCGCTCCGCTGTCTCTCTCTCCCTTCCCCTTTTCTCGTGATGGCCCCACCTTTCATCCGGACTCTTCTTTTGATTTTTTTGACAACGCCCGACTTACTTCACAAATTTGTCCTTCACCCCTTTGTTTTTCAATCTCTTGCTCCCCTCTCCCCCCCGTACTTTTCCCCTTGCCCGCGTTTTTTTTAAAACCTGCGATCATGCCCCCCCCCTTCTCCCCTCCAATTCCCTTTGGGCTTCCTTTCCCCTCCCCTGCAGCGCTGTATACCCCTTGGGTTTAGCGCTTCTTTTTGTTTTAAAATAATAATAATTTACCAGAATGAAAATAAAAGATTTCAAGAATCTGGAAAAAATTTTAATAGACGGGAATTTTTCATGAAATTAAATAATTTAATTTCTCTTAAAAAGATAATGTCATTAATCATACTTTTAATTGTTTAATTATTGGATGGTCAAAGCATTTGTTTTGTGTGTGTGTGTAGAGAAAGATCGCTGTCAAGCGGGTTCGAAAACCCCCTACAGCAAGCTGTATACCCCTTTTGGTTTGGGGCTTCTTTTTTTTAAAAATATTAAATAATAATGAACCCACTACAGAAAGATTTTTAGGTTCCCCAAATGAAAATTATCCTTCATCAGTATAAATGCCAGGTTTAAATTGGGGGGCATTTTCCTTCACTCAGCTATTTTAAAAGCCAGGTAAGTGGGGGAAAATTATCCTTCACCAGCTATAAAAAGCCAGGTAAAGCTGGGGGCTTTATCCTTCATCAAACTATAAAAAGCCAGTAAGCTGGGGCATTTCCTTCACTCAGCTATAAATGGGCCCCGGTAAGCTTTGGGGGCATTATCCTTCCTCGCTATAAAAAGCCAGGTAAGCTGGGCAAATTTTCCTTACTCAGCTATAAATGCCCCTAAGTGGGGCCCTTAAACCTTCACTCGCTAAAATGCCCGGGAAAACTGGGGAAAATTATCCTTCCTCAGCTATAAAAGCCCGGTAAGCTGGGGGGACATTACCTTCATCAGCTATAAAAAGGGCGGTAAACTGGGGGCATTTTCCTTCAAATCAGCTATAAATGCCCGGTTTTGCTGGGGACTTATCCTTAATAAACTATAAATGCCAAAGGGAAACTGGGGACATTATCCTTCCCCTCACTATAAAAGGCCCGGTAAGCTGGGGGGCATTATCCTTCACCAGCTTAAATGCCCGGTAAGCTGGGGGGCATTATCCTTCATCAGCTATAAATGCCAGGTAAAAATGGGGACATTTTTCCTTCACTCAGCTTTTTAAATGCCAGGGAAACGGGGACATTATCCTTCCCCTCGCTATAAATGCCCGGTAAGCTGGGGAAATTTTCCTTCATCAGCTATTAAAAAGCCCGGGAAGTTGGGGGCATTTTTCCTTCATCAGCTATAAATGCCCGGTAAGCTGGGGGGCATTATTCCCTTTACTCAGCTATAAATGGCCCGGTAAGCTGGGGGGCATTACCTTCATCAGCTTAAAATGCCAGGTAAGCTGGGGGACATTATCCCTTCATAGCTTTTAAAAGCCCGGTAAAACTGGGCAGTTGGTTTTAAGCCGTGTGTCTTCCAGCTTGGGCATGTCAGTGACCCTCTTTTGTCCTTTTGGGCCCAAAATCCGGGTGATTTTCGATGTCGATAATTTTGTGTCTCTGTGCGCATGTATATGTTTAAATTTGAATTTTATTATTTAGGGATATTTCAAAGGGATGAATTCATGTATTTTAAATTTTCATGCACAAATTTATTTATCTATGTAAACAAAAGGTTTTTTTTTAAAGAATTTAAAGTTTTTTTTTATATATTAAAACCCCGGGGCCCGATCTGAGGTATATACCCCCCCCCCCCCAGGATGCTACCCACACCAGTCGACTAACATCCAGGGACCTACTTGCTTGTAAGTGAAAAGGAACAGCAAGTGTTAGGAAATGCTCCAAAGTTTCCCTCCCCTTTCCAGGTTAAACTAAAGAGCACTCAGTGTGTAAGCTGAATGCTTTACCAACAGAGTCAGGTAACCCTAAAATGACCCCCTGTTTAAAAAAAAGAAGTTTAAAAAAATGTATAAAAGTTTAATTTTGTTTATAGTTGTATGTGCATGTGTAATGTGTGTGTTGATGTTTGTTCAAAAATATGTATGTGTTTGTATATTGCTTTAATACATGTAAGGTTTGCGTTTTTCTTTTATGTATATGTATGTTTTTTTAAAATAAAGTGGACAATTTTTATGTGTTCAAAAGTCAATTTTTATATATTTAAAATATATATATTTTATATTTTATATATATATTTAAAATATTTTATATATTTATATATATTATATATATATATATATATATATATATATTTATTTTATTTTATATATTTAAAATATATTTTATATATATTTATTAATATGTATTAAAATTTTTATATATATATAAAATATATATATTTTATATAATTAAAATATATTTTATATATATATAAAATATTATTATAAAATTTAATATAATATATTATTTTATGAAAAATATTATATATTATAATATTAATGAGAAATAAATCCCACAAGAAGAAAGGAACTGGTAAAAAACGTTTCAGTCGCACTTGGACAGAAACGTTTTTTTATAAGTAAACATTTTGCTATGTTTTCCCCCCGGTTATTATTGTCCCAGACACGGTGTTTTACCTTTTTATTATTATTATTATTATTTTATTTAAATTTTTATTATTATTTTGTCCCAGACACGGTGTTGTACCTAATTATTATTTTATTATTATTATTATTTTATTTTTGCCCCAGACACGGTGTTGTACCAAAATTATATTATTATTGTCCCAGACACGGTGTTGTACCTTATTATTTTTTATTGTCCCGACCGGTTTGTCCCTTTATTATTATTATTATTTTTTATTATTATTTTATTATTATTATTGTCCCAGACAGGGTGTTGTCCCTTATTATTATTATTATTGCCCCCAACCGGTGTTGTCCCTTTATTTTTATTTTGCCCAGACAGGGTTTTACCTTATTATTATTTTTTTAATTGTCCCGACACGGTGTTGTCCCTTATTATTTTATTATTTTTATTGTCCCAGACAGGGGTGTTGTACCCTTATTATTTTTTATTATTATTATTGTCCAGACACTGGTTGTCCCTTATTATTATTATTATTTTTTTCCCCCAACACGGTGTTGTACCTTATTATTATTTTGCCCAGACAGGGTTGTTGTACCTTATTTTTTTTATTCCCCCAACACGGGTTGTCCCTTTTTATTATTATTATTATTGTCCCAACCGGTGTTGTCCTTATTTTAACGTAATGGGGGGCGCATCGAAAAGGAAATTTAAGAGTGAGATTGAAGGAGGAAAATCCCCTTCTCTTTTTTTCAGGATGAATGTACTTCAGTGGCCAGTGAAGGTAAGGGTTACTACTGCCCCTGCTAATGGAGGTAAGCGCATTCTTGTGGTTGGTGACTCTCAGGTAAGATATATTGACCGTGCCTTTTGTAATAGGAATAAGAAGATGAGAGATAGAGTGTGCTTCCCTGGAGCTGGTGTTGGGAACATTGTCAACAGGCTGGATAATATCATGTCAGGTAATGGGAACAAGCCCATTATCTGTCTCAGTGCTGGTGGAAATGATATTGGGAAGGGTAGGAGAGAAGAGCTGCTAGATAAGTACAGGTCAGCTATAGATTTCATTAAGTCTAAGGGAGGGATCCCAATCATATGTAGCATCTTGCCTAGAAGAGGAGTAGGAAATGAATGGTTGTCTAGGGCAATTGGTGCAAATTGCTGGCTAGACAGATACTGCAAGGAACTTGCAATCCCATACATTGACAACTGGAACAGCTTTTATGGCAAACATGATATGTATGCAAGGGATGGGGGTACATCTCTCTGGGGCTGGGGTGGTAGCACTTGCAGACTCGATTGAGAAGGCATTGGTGAAATGCCTATGATTTTAAACTGATGGAAGATAGAGGTATGGGTGTGTGGTGGGAAACAAGCAGGTTGCAACACTAGGGTTGGAAACAGTAAATGTATAAAAGGCTTTCAGCATGAAGTTATAAATAAAAACAATAGATCTGGTCAGCAAACAAAGGGGGACAGCAGAGGGCAGCAAGGGACTAGCTCCCTTAAGGTTTACTATACTAATAGCAGGAGTGTAAGAAATAAGATAGATGAGCTAAGATTAATTGCAAGTGCAGAAAACATAGATATTATTGCTATAACAGAGACCTGGCTCAATCTGAAAGATAGAGAGATGCCCTCTGAATGTTACATACAAGGCTATAAATTATTCCCACTGACAGGGTTCAACAGGAAAGGTGGTGGAGTAGCGATGTATGTCAGAGACAATTTAAATTGTTGTGTTAGACAAGTATTAAATTAGAAGCGTCAGCCACTGAATCTGTTTGGTTACAGCTTCTCAAGGGCCGAGAAAAAACTAATTTTGGGCGTGATTACAGGGCCCCAAAAAATCTTGATAGGGAGTGCAGTAAACTTCTATGGGACGAAATTCGTAAGGCATCTACATACGAAAATGTTGTGCTAATGGGAGATTTCAACTATAGACAGATTGACTGGAGCAATTTGACAGGAAATTTAGAGTCAGGTGACTTTCTTGATACGATCCAGGATTGTTTTTTAAACAGTTTGTGACAGAGCCAACTAGGGGAAATAACCTCCTTGACTTGGTTCTTGCCAGTAGGGAAACACTAATTAATAATCTGGGTTATGATGAGCTTGGGGAAAGTGATCACAAATTTCACTCAGTTTTTAATATGTCATGGAATTCCCCTAATAATGGCAATCAAGTCTCTGTCCCTGACTTCTGTTTGGGCTGATTTCATAGGACTAAAAAAATTACTTAGGTGGGCTGAACTGGAATGACCTGACTAAGGGTAAGGTTAGGTGGTGATGGTTGCCGATATGACGCTTTCCAGGGCATAGTTCTAGTGCTCAGTAAAATTTATGTTCCAAATAGGGAAATCAGATCAAACAAAAATGATCTAAATGGATGAACAATAGATTAAAATATCTAATTGGTCAAAAGAGAGGCTTTATATAGGCAAATCAAAAGGGGAGGGGAAATTTAAAGAATCGATATATTCAGTTAAGAGGAGAAATAAAAAAAGGAATTAGAAAAGCAAAAGAGATTATGAGGTTAAAGTTGCAAGAGATTCGAAGACTAACCCAAAGGATTCTTTCAGGTATACAGAAGTAAGATCAGGGACAAGATAGGTCCACTCAAAAGTTCCTCGGGTCAGCTCACTGACATTGATAAGGAAATGTGTGAAGTTTTAACACATACTTCCTCTCAGTTTTTAACACAGGAGGATCCCCCAGCGATATTCCAGAAATGATAAATTATGTGGAACAGGACGATAATAAACTGTGCACGATTAGGGTCACAAGTGACATGGTCCTTAGGCAAATAGATAAAATTTAAAACTAACAAATCCCCAGGCCCCGATGAACTGTATGCAAGGGTTCTAAAGGAATGTAAAGAGGAGCTTAGCAAACCCTTTTGGGTAATCTTTTCAAATTATCACTACAAACTGGCATGGTGCCAGATAAGTGGAAAATGGCAAATGTGATACCTATTTTCAAAGCAGGTGACAGGTCCCTTTGCTTCGAAAAATATAGACCAATAAGCCCAACCTCCATAGTGGGAAAATTTATGGAATCAATAATTGCCGAGGCAGTTCGTAGCCACCTTGAAAAGTATAAATTAATCAACGAAAACTCAGCATGGTTTTACAAAGGGGCGTTCCTGCCTTACGAATTTATTAACTTTTTTCACTAAGGTATTTGAGGAGGTAGATCATGGTAATGAATATGATATTGGTATATGGACTTCAGTAAGGCTTTTGACAGGGTCCCCCATCAGAGATATTGAGGAAAATTAAGGCACATGGAATAGGAGGAGAAATTTTTTTCCTGGATAGAGGCATGGTTGGACAAAAAAGGCAGCAGAGAGTTTGCATAAATGGGGAGAAATCAGAGTGGGGGGAAGCGTCACGAGCGGTGTTCCACAAGGGTCAGTGTTGGGCCCCCGCTGTTCACCCAATATACATAAACGCATAGATGAGGGCATAAAGAGCGACATCAGCAAGTTTGCCGATGACACCAAAATAGGCCGTCGAATTCATTCTGACGAGGACATTAGAGCACTCCAGGAAGATTTGAATAGACTGATGCAGTGGTCGGAGAGGTGGCAGATGCAGTTTAATATAGACAAATGCAAAGTTCTAAATGTTGGACAGGACAATAACAGTGCCACATATAAACTAAATAATGTAGATCTTAATATTACGGATTGCGAAAAAGATTTAGGAGTTCTGGTTAGCAGTAATCTGAAACCAAGACAACAGTGCATAAGTGTTCGCAATAAAGAAGCATAAATAATAGGAGTCCTCAGGTTGTTCTTCAACTCTATACATCCTTGGTTAGGCCTCATTTAGATTATGCTGCACAGTTTTGGTCACCGTATTACAGAATGGATATAAATGCTCTGGAAAATGTACAAAGGAGGATGACAAAGTTGATCCCATGTATCAGAAACCTTCCCTATGAGGATAGACTAAGGGCCCTGAATCTGCACTCTCTAGAAAGACGTAGAATTAGGGGGGATATGATTGAGGTGTATAAATGGAAGGCAGGAATAAATAAAGGGATGTAAATCGTGTGCTGAAAATATCTAGCCTAGACAGGACTCGCAGCAATGGTTTTAAGTTAGAAAAAATTCAGATTCAGGAAGGATATGGGAAAAAAAAGTACTGGTTTGGTAATAGAGTTGTGGATGAGTGGAACAAACTCCCAAGTACAGTCCTAGAGGCCAGAACGTTGTGTAGCTTTAAAAATAGGTTGGATAAATACATGAGTGGGTGTGGGTGGGTGTGAGTTGGACCTGATTAGCTTGTGCTACCAGGACGGTTGCCGTGTTCCCCCCTTAAGTCAAGGTGACCTGACCTGACTAGGTTGGGTGCATTGGCTTAAGCCTGTAGGAGACTTGGACCTGCCTCGCATGGGCCAGTAGGCCTGCTGCAGTGTTCCTTCGTTCTTATGTTCTTCTTATGTTATTGTCCCAGACACTGTGTTGTACCTTATTATTATTGTTCATTGATCAATCATTCTGTGATAACTGGCGCGACACTTCCCTAGAGTTTTGACCTAATATTTCTGTATTTACATTGAGTTCATAAAAAATAATTGCTGGAGTTTGTTCTGCCATTTGAATGACGGTAGAGGAAAGACTTGTCATAGTTAAACTGTCTCAAGTAACGTTATAATGACTGAACACAGTAAACAACATCCTGATCAAGTAACGTTATAATGACTGAACACGTAAAAAAACAACATCCTGATCAAGTAACGTTTTAATGACTGAACACAGTAAAAAACAACATCCTGATCAAGTAACGTTATAATGACTGAACACAGTAAACAACAACATCCTGATCAAGTAACGTTATAATGACTGAACACAGTAAACAACAACATCCTGATCAAGTAACGTTATAATGACTGAACACAGTAAACAACAAACATCCTGATCAAGTAACGTTATAATGACTGAACACAGTAAACAACAACATCCTGATCAAGTAACGTTATAATGACTGAACACAGTAAACAACAACATCCTGAATATTTTGACTAACTGTTAATTGTGTCCATGTTGAAAAAACGGATAAAGAAAATTACATAAAAATTCTTCAAATGGTTTAAATCATTATAAATGTCTGTTTAATATAGAGTTTGTAGGCCTAATTCAAAGTGGTCCTGGAAGTGTGAAGCCGACCAGGCGAAGCATTCTCCTGTTGTCACTTGGAAATCAAAGATTCAAATATTTATTAACTGTTTTAGTATCTTATCAAATTTGCTTCAGTACAGTCTAAAAAGTTTAGTTATTAAGATTTGAAGCCGATCAGAAGATGCATTCTCTAGTTACGGAAGGGAAATCAGTATAACGATTCATTTCACAAATTCGACAGAATAGTTCTTATTCAACCTTTTAGCACAGAGAATCTTCCGTTCACGAATACAAACTAACCCTAAAAGTTTGAAGCCGACCAGAAGAAGAATTCTGCAGGGACTGCAACTTTTGCAAGTTGTTATATATGAGAATATTATATCAAATTTTCACCAAAAAAAGACTAAACTTGTAGGGCCTTAAACTCCCATTAAACTGCATCAGAAAGCGAAGTCAAAAATAATAATAAATTATTGGACAGACATTTTACTTTTCAGAATGTGAAACACCAGAGTTGATAATGTGAAACTTATGAGAAACATTTTATTGTTATTGTAGTTAATGATACGAGACTTTCTCTTGTTATTGTAGTTGATAATAAGATACTCTCTACTGAAGTTGATGATAGGAGACTTTCTCTTGGTTTATAATAAGAGACTTTCTCTTGGTTTATAATAAGAGACTTTCTCTTGGTTTATAATAAGAGACTTTCTCTTGGTTTATAATAAGAGACTTTCTCTTGGTTTATAATAAGAGACTTTCTGGTGTAATTTTATTTAAAGCAACTCTAGGAAAGGCTTATTCAATATTGATCGTAGGTCACCTACACTTGTCAGTAATAACATGATCCTTCTTGTACCGTGATCCAAAATTGAAAAAAATGAAACATTATCAAGTAATGAACATAAGACTGGAGGAAGAAAACAAAGTCAGATAATCACTGTTCAGTATACATTCCTGGATACCTTATTAAATTGATTATTTTTGTGATCGCTGTTATCTGTTTTACTGGCGCTTCCTCTGAACTTGTTGTTTAATTATCCATTATTAGAAAAAAAAAGGATAGAGAGTATGAGAAGAGTGGAGTAAGATGTGGCAGAACAATGTTGCACATTCTAATCGCACATTATATTCAATACTTACCATCTGCTCTCTGGCGACAACGATGACTCTTAATACCAAGATGAAAGTTAGGAAAGTTGACTCGTTCATGTTGGTACCACTGCTTCTTGAATACCTTCCAGCAGTCTTGTGAAACTACCTCAGCCTTCTGCACCTCTAGCAGGATACAACAACTGATGCTTCAGAAAAGATACCGAGTGGAGGGATGAGTGAACTGACAGAGCGACGAACCAGAGGCTGTAGCTTCTCTACTCTATACTGACAAATGCGAGCAAGTGTTCAACACTCGACATTCACCACCTGTCATGCAGTCATCTAATGCATAGTTAGGGAGCTCAACAATAGCTATTGTTCCACCACAAATTTAGAACAAGAATAAAATAAAATATATGATTTATAACAACAGGTATCACGGAAATGGAATCAGCTAAATGAATTTTGGTCGTTGTGCGACCCAAGAAGATGATGTGAAAGTACACAAGTCCAGTATGTTGTACCATGATGACCTGTGCAGATTGTTCCATTAATTACTGTATTTAATATCTGACGTTATTCAGCAGAGATATTAGCAAGTCATCACACGAAAATTAATTAATTAATGTCAAATTTTCTTCAATAAAAAAGACAAATAAGAACATACACAGCCAAAATGTAATTCAGATTTTTCACTTAGAAGCAGCAACTTAATGTGAAAACTGATGAGGTATTTTGTTATGTCTGAGAGATCAATAACCTGAACTACACCAGCAACTTAAGTTTGATGCTGCTAAGAAGTTATTTTTTCAAGTTGTTTACAATGAATTGTGGAAACCCATCGGATTTTTACTTACATAGGCCAAAATCAGTCTAATCTTTCATAAGAACATACGAAAAGAGCGCTGCTTCAGGCCTACTGGCCCATGCTAGGCAGATCCAACTCATACAAACCCACACTACTTAAAGTTTTAGCTTCAATAACACTACTCGGGAGTTTGTTTCACTCAAGAACAACACCAATACTTTCCAATATCCTTTCTAAATCTAAAATTTTTAATACTTGAGCCCACTGATGCAAGTCCTGCCTTGTTTAGATATTTTTAGTACGTATTTGCATCCTCTGTATTTATTTCTGTTTTTCTTATAAAAACCTGAGTCATATCACCTGTAATTCTAGGTCTTGCCAGAGAGTTTAGTCTTGCCAGAGAGTTTAGGTCTTGCCAGAGAGTTTAGGTCTTGCCAGAGACTTCAGATTCGGTTACCATCAGTTTGTCATCGTAGGAAAGGTTTCTGATACATGGAATCAACTTTCTCATCCTTGTAATAGTGTTGGTAGAATTACCCACAATATGTTAGGCAAAAGGACATAAGTACAACTAATGCGGCATTTTTATTGTGGCAACGTTTCGCTCTTCAAGAGTTTTGGCAATCCGTAACAAACAATACAAGGACACAAAGAAGGTATATAGGTATTAGAGTGAGGTGCAAGGCATAATATAATAGTTGTAGGTAGTAGTAGTAATACTAGTAGTAGTACTTGTAGTAGTACTAGTAATACTAGTAGTAGTACCTGTAGTAGTAGTAGTTATACTAGTAGTAGTACTTGTAGTTGTAGTAGTAATACTAGTACTAGTACTTGTAGTTGTAGTAGTAATACTAGTAGTAGTACTTTTAGTAGTAGTAGTAATACTAGTAGTAGTACTTGTAGTTGTAGTAGTAATACTAGTACTTGTAGTAGTAGTAGTAATACTAGCAGTAGTACTTGTAGTTGTAGTAGTAATATTAGTACTTGTAGTAGTAGTAGTAATATAGTAGTAGTACTTGAAGATGTAGTAGTAATACTAGTACTTGTAGTTGTGTAGTATATAGTAGTAGTACTTGTAGTAGTAGTAGTAATACTAGTAGTAGTACTGAAGTTGTAGTAGTAATACTAGTAGTAGTACTTGTAGTATTAGTAGTGATACTAGTTTGTAGTACTTGTAGGTGTAGTAGTAATACTAGTAGTAGTACTTGTAGTATTAGTAGTGATACTAGTAGTAGTACTTGTAGGTGTAGTAGTAATACTAGTAGTAGTACTTGTAGGTGTAGTAGTAATACTAGTAGTAGTCTTTTAGTAGTAGTAGTATTAATACTATAGTAGTACTTGTAGTAAATAACAGTAGTAGTAGTAATATTAGTAGGAGTAGTAGTAGAATACAGTAGTAGACT
>NC_069454.1:32469131-32488234 GCF_026875155.1 Cherax quadricarinatus
TTAGGCAACACCATTTTTGTAGTATGTTAGGTTGTAAATAGTGGGGTGGTTGGATAACCACGGGGGGGGGGTAATATGTCTGTATATGTTCAGTGCAATGAATTGCATGATCTGTAGTCGATTATTAAGTACCATTTCGAGGGATGTGTATATAAAAGTGTTGTTCATATCATGTAATTCTGTTGGGTAGCTCCAACAGGTTTGGGTTAAGTGATAGGATGAGGGAGCAGGGAGGGGGGGGGGTTGTACCCACACGGAGTTGTAAGTGTGGTGTGTAATGTTAGCTGTAGGGAGGATTGTGTTAATTTATAGCCTTAAATGAGTTTTTATATATTATATTTTTGTAATGTCATGTTTTAAATAAAATATAAAAAAAAAATCATTATTTAATACTTTTCTTAACCTTTTGTTGCGAAACTTTCAGGTTTGATATTCATCTCCAACCTTAATATTATCCTTTGTACCTGTGTGCCTGTCTACCATCTTACTATCATATTATAACCAAGTCATTGTCATTTTTATTTTTTATTTATTATTCTTTTGTACTTTAATTTGTCAATTTAAATTATTTTTATAATAAAAAAGAAGCACTAAGCCACAAGGGTTATACAGCACTGCAGGGTAGGGAAGGAAGTGAGGGTATTGGGCGGCAGGAGGGGGGAGAGATGATCAGTAGGTTACAGGAAACAGCGGGGCAGGGGATAGTGCGGGGGTAGAGGGTAGCAAGAGATTGTGGTAGAAAGGGCTGAAGGTATCAGAGTTTGTGAAGTAAGTCAGTTGTTATCAAAAAGTCAACGAGGGAGTCCAAATGAAAGGTGGGTTCATCAGCGAGAAGGGAAGGTAAAGAGAGAGCAGCGGAGCGAAGACGACGACGGAGGTAAATTCTGCGTGCTCGTTGATAAAGTGGGCAGTCCAACAGAATGTGGCTGACTGATAATGGATCCTGACAACTCTCACAGAGAGGAGCAGGGCGCCTCTCCATGAGATATCCATGAGTAAGACGAGAACGGCCAATGCGAAGACGGGAGAGAGTAGTCTCCCAACCTCGACACTGGTGACAAGAAGACGGCCAGTAACCTATACTCGGTTTAATAGATTGAAGTTTGTTACCTAGCATAGTAGACCAACGTTGTTGCCAACAGGTGTGAAGGTGGGCAGCTATTGCAGCAAAATAGTCCGTAAATGGGATACCTCTATATGAAACTGGTAGGTCATATACTGCTGACCACGCAGCAGTGTCTGCCTGTTCATTGCCCTGTACGTCAACATGTCCAGGAATCCAACAAAAAACAATATCTTTATGCTTGGTAAAGATGCGGCATAGCCAAAGTTGGATACGGAGGATTAAGGTGTGAGGTGTATCAAATTTCTGTATAGCCTGTAAAGCACTAAGGGAGTCTGAGACAATCACAAATGATGACTCAGGCACAGATGAAATATGGATAAGTGCTGCAAGAATGGCATACAATTCAGCAGTAAAAATACTAGCCGAAGATAGTAAATGCCCTCGTACGACACTGTCCAGAAACACTGCTGCGAATCCTATGCTGTTAGAAGACTTAGAGCCATCTGTGAACACTGCAATGGCATGAGAATGAGAGTGGAAGTGGTCAAGAAAAAGAGAGCGGGAAGCGACTGTAGACACTTGGGCTTTAGAGCAACGGAGAGAGAAAGAACAGACTCGAACAGCTGGAACTTCCCAGGGAGGTAGGGAAAAGTAAGACACTACATGAACATAGAAAGGTGGTAATTGAAAAGAAGACAAGAGTGAATGTAGGCAAAGAGAGAAGGGATGGAGTAAACAGGAGCGGCAAACAAATAAAGAATGTCTAGTAATATTAGTGACCATTCTATAAATGGAAGGATTGCGGAGATCACAAGAACGTACATAGTAGCGAAGGCAATGGGCATCACTGCGATCGGATAAGGATGGAACGTTCACTTCTGCATAGAGGCTCTCAACAGGGAAAGAGCGAAAAGCACCAAGGCATAAACGTAATCCTTGGTGATGAATGGGGTTAAGGCTAGAGAGAGTAGCAGGAGATGCCGCTGAATAGATCTGGTCACCATAATCAAGTTTCGATAAAATGAGGGTGGAATGTAGGCGAAAGAGGGTTCGACGATCAGCTCCCCATGAAAGATGAGCAAGGGTTTTAAGAAGGTTCAGCCGGCTGTGACAAGTTGCCTTCAGAGAGGTAATGTGAGGTTTCCAGGATAACCTACGGACAAAGAGGAGGCCCAGAAACTTGACAGTATCACGTTCAGGGATACGGGAGCCATAGAGGTACAAAGGATGATCGGAGATGACAGAGCGTCTAGTGAAAGTAATTTGGTGGGTTTTAGTGCTGGAAAATATAAACCCATATGTGGTGGCCCAACTGGAAACACGGTCGACCGCATGCTGGAGAGAAACTGTAATGAGGTGACAGTCAGCGCCTGTACAGGCAATAGCAAAGTCATCAACATAGAGTGATGACCAAATATTTGATGGAAGACTAGATTCCAAATCATTAATAGCAAGGAGAAAAAGTGTTGTGTTCAGAACACATCCCTGGGGGACACCTACAGCTTGGATAAAGTCCGGAGAGAGCACATTATTAACCCGAACACGGAAATGTCTATCAGTTAAAAAGTTCTTAAGGAAGGATGGTAGATTGCCTCGAAGGCCTTAGGAGTGGTCTTGGGCCAAAATATTATACCTCCAAGTTGTGTCATATGCCTTCTCAAGGTCAAAACATATGGCAATAACTGAGTGGTTATTCGCAAAGGCACTACGAACATACGTATCCAAGGGTAGTAAGGGGTCTATGGTAGAACGTCCCTTACAAAAGCCATATTGACGAGTGGAGAGACTGTCGTGTGCCTCTAAATACTACACTAAACATCTGTTTACCAGGCGTTCCATCACTTTGCAAACTGCACTGGTAAGAGCAATGGGACGATAGTGGGAGGCTTCATGGGGCCGTCGGGCAAAATTCGTAACTCTTTTGTTTACCGTCCGATTTTCTCTAGTTTTGGTGCACAAGTCAAAGTTTTTTCACTCTTTCTTGAAAATATTTATCAAAAATATACCTCAAAAAACAACTGAGAAATGACTGATTTACTGAAAATGCCCTTGTACACAAATTCATTCTTATATGGGACTACGTAAGGTTGTTTGGACACTTGGTGCCGAGAGAACAATGCTAATACTAATTTGCATCGTTAGATTACCTCTAAATAACTTATCGTTATTTCATAAAAAAATAAAGTTTGTTAGTTTCCGGAATATTGCAAAAAAAATCTGCCCTTTACTCCCACATAACTCCCAAAGTATTTGGAATATTTCCAAAAATTCTTCGGTGGAAATAAGAGAAATCGACTCACGAAATCGTAATAACACGGGCTGGAATTTTGAGACTCTATGACCGCGGGTTCAATCCCGGCCGGGGTATGGTTTAATAAGAGAAATCATTATTCTGCAATTTCTGTGAATATTATTCCATTTAATTAAGTAATAAAGGAATGATTTTGAACTTTAGGTGAATAAGTTACTTCCGAGATATCGGCCGGGAGCGCCGGCCGGCCCCCGTCTCAAAAAAAAAAAAAAAAACAATCGCGAAAATCGAGTTTGTTTGGGTGTATTTCTTAGTAAACTGATGTTCTAGTGTAGTTATCCTCTTCAAAACATCGTTTTCTCTCACTCAAAGACCAAAGAATACGACATGGAGAGGAGTAGCTCAATAATATCGAAATATTCCCGATAATCTCACGCCATATTATAACCTATTTTATTCAGTCTAGAGTATATAACATGTTTGTATGTTATTTATAGTGTTTATTATATCATATTAGATCAATTCTGATAGATAAATAAGCCGTAGAGTTGATATATAAGCGTAATAATGAAGTGATTTTTCCTGGCACTCTCTGGAGCGGGAGCACTCCCATATGGTTCCTGGTTGTCTCTAAGTCTACGGATAAGCTCCACCTACTGTTTTATGATGCCAAATGGTCAGTTATTATATTAGAGAGAATAATGCAAGACAAAGCGATAAAAAACAAGGAAAAAACTCCAAAAAATATACGGGCCGTGAGCAGACTCGCTACCAATATCACCGTCACCATACCTGATATAAATGGCTATAATTTCTTGAAGAAACGTCGTAGAACATTCATTCTGGTACCATTGTGTTGCCAGAGAGTTAAGCTATTTTTCGGTATATATAACTCAATTTCCATAATTTTTCGATTTTTTGGGTGAGTGCGCGCGGAAATTTGCCCTACAGCCTTCTTCATGTCCCGTAGTGCCTGGTTTGCGGAAAGGGAGAACAATGGCAGATTTCCACAGCTGTGGAAGAACTCCTTGTGACCAAATAAGATTGAAAAGGAGTAATACTACTGCAAGAAGTGACTGATGTAAATGTTGTAGCATGCGAATATGAATGTCTTCGGGCCCACTGCTTCTCTGAGAGAAGAAAAATTTAAGGGTGCTAACTCTCTGGCAGACTTTGAGGAAAGAAATGAGGGGCATAAATGGAGCCCCTGAGAAATATGGACCAGATGATTGCCAATTTCATTGGCAACATCTAGTGGGTTTGCTATATCAACACCGGCAACCCGCAGAACAGGAGCCGGGTCAGGAGAATATTTACCACTCAGTTTTCATACTTTTTTCCAGACTGCACTCATAGAGGAAGCAGAGGTGATGGTGGAGACAATCTCGCCAGCAAGTGCGTTTAGCATCATGGATGACACGGCGAGCGATCACATGCTTCTGCTTAAAATCAAGAAGTCTCTCTGTGGTTCTATTGTACCGGTACCTGCCCCATCCGTGTGTTTCAAACATACTGCACGAGCACAAGCAGGAGACCACCAAGGCACGCATTTCTGAGAATGCCTGCCCGAAGTTTGGGGTATAGAATGAGAAGCTGCAGTTAAAACGGAGGACAAGAAAAGGTGTAAAAGCTCATCAATGGAGGACGAAGAAGGAACCTCACTAAAAACAGTTAGTTGTGAGTAAAGGTTCCAATTTGCCTGATCAAATTGCCAGCGTGGGATACGAAGAGGTGGTGAATATGAAGAGGAAGTAAGAATGATTGGGAAATAATCACTGTTATGTAAATCCGGGAGAACAGACCAGGTGAAGTCTAATGCGGCAGAGGAAGAGGAGACTGAGAGATCGATGCAAGAGAGAGTGTGAGTCCGAGGATCAAAATGGGTGTGAGTACCTGTATTTAAAATATGTAGGGGGTGGGTAGCAAGAAAAGCCTCTAACTGAATGCCACGGAAATCACAGTGAGACCCCCCAGAGAAAATGATGGGCATTAAAATCGCCAAGTAACAGAAGCTGTGGCTGTAATGACGAAACAAGAAAGCCAATATCCAGAATAGATAATGCCCAAGAAGGAGAGAGATATTAAAAACAGAGCAATAACCACCTATGCAAGTGGATACGGGCTGCTGTGTAATCCAGCGAAGTATGAACAAATAGTTGATGGTACGGAATATCACTGCGTAGAAGAAGGGCACTTTCATTAAAGGTCCCATCAGGAAAAGGATCTGAAGAATACAATAAATTATAGCCTGAGATGGGATAGATAACAGCAGAGTGAAAATTTTGGTTCCTGTAAGCAAACACCAACAGGGAAAACGGGGAGAGAAACCATCTGAAGCTCACCCCCGATTACCCCTGAGGCTGCATAAATTCCACTGAAAATAGGCCATGATTGGCAATGAAAAGATATCTGAATTCCACAGGTAAGGGTTCCTATGGACTAGGGGGGTTTAGAAAAGTCCACATGCGGGGGCCCAGCGGAAAATGTTCAAGCAGCGAAGGAATGGTGCGCTGTGAAGAAAGGAGTTTGCGCAGATGGAGGAGGGGAAAGAGAAAAGGGAACAGGGGGTGGATCAGTGTCCATTGATGGTTTGGTCTCTGCAATATATTCAGAGATTGCTTCAAGTGTTTCGGAATTCAGAGACGTCGTATGGGAGACAAAATTGGAGATGGTAGGGGGAGGATGAGTAAAGATTGGAACTGTAATGGACTGTACCAAGGTAGGGGGGCGAAAGGGTGGAGGGAACTGGAGAAGAAGCATGAAAGGGGACAGAAGAGGCAGAAACCTGGGAGGTGGCAGAAGAGGAAGAAACTTGGGAGGGAACAGGGAAGGAAGGTACAGTACGAGGAGGAGGGTGAACCTCTACACTTGTCACAGAGCCAGTGAGAGGGGAAGAACCAGGTACAGAGACAGGGAAGGCGAAATGAGGAGGTGGAAGAAGGAAAGGAAGGGTTAAAGGACCTTTTTTTGACTTCTGAGAAGTAGAGGGACGATTGGGAGGATGTGTCGTATGAGATCTCGTCGATACTGAGGCTTGTGAGGGAGAACATGATGAAGCGAGAACAGACTGAGTCGTTGAAGTAGTGATGTCTGAGCCTAGGACAGCAAAAGAATTAGATACAGGAGTGACTATGGGAGAGGTAACCACAGAGGAGGCTGCAGAAGATGGGACCCCAGAAGTGGGGGGACGTTTTGAAACACGAGAATAAGAAACGTTAGGTAGTCTCCCTTGGAGGCGGAGATGAGAAACTGCCATGGCATCAGGGAGACCTTCTGCCTCTTTGAGGTAACTGATTTCCCGCTCATTTAAGTAGATTTGGCAATGGCGAGAGTTAGAAGGGTGAGCCTCATGACAATTAAGCAAGAGGGAGGTCGATTGCAAGACGTATTAGAATGGTCATCAGCACCACAGTCTGGGCATTCAGCTATAGATCTGCAATATTTAGCTGGATGGCCAAATCTCCAGCAATTTCTACACTGTTGCAGTGTAGGGATCACCTTTCGAGCTTGTAACTGATGTCCTGCTGCATAAACTGGGGATGGGAGTTCACAGCTGTCAATAGTTAAACAAGCCACATTGCTAGGGTATCGTCACCGCCTGCTGGCAGGAAGAATATAAGTGTCTACCTTGAGGATTGGGAGATCTTGGAGTTCCAGCTGTTCAAGAATGTCATTGCCACATGTCTGGAAATTTTGTTGAACTATGGTATGGGGCAGAATGATGGTACCACTACAAGAATTGAGGGAATGATGTTTTTCAATAGTGACAGGAACAGTATCGATATGGGAAAGAAAAGAAAGATCTTGAGCATTGGTAGCATTCTGTACAGTGATGATGCACATACCGCTCTTAAGAGCATGAAAAGAAATATCCTTACCAACATGGCATAGGAGTGCCTTGCCAATACTGTGGTCGGGAAAGGGTAAGGCAGAGAGGAAGTCGGTCTTAAAGTAAAGAATTTAGTCCATTGTGCATTCTGAAACTGAGCATGGAAAGGGAGTGCAGGACGTGTTGATCTTTTCTGAGAAGAATGAGAAGGTGGAGAAGTATCATCAGCAGAAGTATCATCATTGGCGTTTAGGCGTGGGACCAGAGTTGGTCTGACATGGAACTGGCCGGCGATTCGAAAATTGCCGTACCGTAGAGGGAGAGGCCGGAAGCATAGTGAAAGGAGAGCAGAGGTCAGATAAATCGAAGGAGTCAGTCGAGACCTCAGTACCTGAAGTGGGTGAGGAAACAGCACCAGCAAGAGGTACAGAGGCATGAGGAGTGTCCGAAGAGTGGTCCAAAGATGAGGCAGGGTCAGAACGAGGTGCGGTATCAAGAAAGGGCCTGGAGGTATCAGGTTCATGGACTGGGGCTGCCATGGTTAGGTTACTTCTTTCTTTTTGTTTTTAAGAAAAAAAGAAAGAAAAGAAAATAAAAATAAAAAAAAGAATAAAAAAAAAGGGGGACAGGGGAGGGATAGTTCCTAGGAGGAATGAAAGGGTCAGAAATCTCCCTCTGCACCCAAGAAGACCTCAGCACTGCTAGTAGCGTAGATGCAGCATGGAACCCTTGCCATACCCTACCCATCATGCCAGTAAACTAGTAATCCGGGATAGCAACCTCACATCTGCCGAGCTACCTTGGTGGACAAAAGAGAGGGCGGCTGGATATCCACCACAAAGCATACCTCCTTCGGCCACCACCCCTGGAATCCGAAAGGCGGCCTCCAGAGATACACCCATCGCCTGAGAGACACCCAAAGCCACCCTCCAGGATACCGGAGAGGGACCGGGACATCCTTAGGCAATCCAGATTCCACGGCAAACTATGCTACCACCAAAAACCTCAACGGAATGGGATGGACCCCGGTACCCTTTCCCCTACCTAGGAACTAGCGTGCCTTTGGGAAAAAATCCCAAAGGCCAAAAAGGAAGGGCAAATGGGAGGGGTGGGGAGGAGGAGGAGGAAAGGAAAAAGGGGAGGATGGGATAGGGAAGGGGGGATTGGGGGGTAATTAGGTTCGGTCTGAGGAAGGAGACCGACAGGTCTAATTCCTCAGACCAAGAACCTCTTCACCACAACAAGGAGCCCCCCTTGAAGAGGTGTCAATTTAAATCTAGTTATACTCTTGTTCTTGTTAACAACTTTATCAGACCTTAATGCAATTGCAAGTACCATTTTATTTTGTATTTTTATATTATAAGTTTATATATAGTTGTACTTTAGCTCATTCTAGCTCAGTACATAGACAACACTAAATTCATTATATTAGACCTTAGTGCAATTACAAGAGTGAGTCTGGTGCCACTTGTAATTTGTTTGTTTTTTTATAGTATTAGTTTATACCTAGTTGAACCTTACCTCATTTTAGCACAACACATAGACATTATGAACTTCATTATGTTTATTAGTGACTATACTCTATATGACCAAAATGCTTTAGTTATGTACTTGTCCAAACCTCCCACCACAACAGAAATCAGTATTAGAACTCGCCACATAATGCAGGATATAAATAACCACTATTTAAACCTAAAAGATTAATGATCACGTTGACCCTGATCTAAACCTCCATAATCTAACACACAATCAAAAGTTATTGGAAAGTAACTGCCTTTATTACACAGCATCACAAGCCAGCACTATCCTAAACAATGATAAAAGTCTATCAGTACTTAACTACAACATCAGGTCCTTAAGCAAACACTATGATGACCTCCTGGCACTCCTTGAGTCACTAAAGACACTCTTCTCGTGCATTATTCTTCCTGAGACCTGGCTTAAGCAGGACACAATAGATATCTACCCACTACCAGGACACACAGCAATCCACAACTGCAGACCATACCAAGTTGGGGTGGTACTGCACTCTATTACTGTAACCAACTATCTTGTATTAGCACCAATTGCTTTAGTGATGAATATGGGGAATACATTTTTGCTAATTTTACTGTGAAAAACCTAAAGACGCCTATAACAATCGGTGCCATTTACTGGATACCCAACACAAACAATCCCAAACTTCAGTGAGAATCTCATGGCACTAATAACAAACAGACCAATGAACAACCACCACATTCTCTTAGGTGGAGACTTCAATATCAACCTTGGCCTACCAGATGATCAGAATGTAACTGATTTCATCAACAATATGAACAACACACTTCTCATACCAACAATTACTAAACCAACCAGGCTGACTGAGACAAGTGCAACCATAATAGACCACATATGGACCAATATACTAGCCCCCCTTAAATCAGGGATAATCACAGACAGTACTATTGATCAAAACCCAACCTTCCTCTTAACAAACATTAGTAAGCCACCACTCGAATACAACAAAGTTTCATTTAGACTCCATGACGAGGCCTCAATAAGGAATTTCACAGCAGACCTAGAGACTGTAGACTGACCTACAGAATTCTCCAATGCCAATGGTATTGACGATTGGACAAACATTTTTCTTAACAAAATACTTAGACTATACAACAAACATTGTCCCATGAAAACGAAACAGATCACGAATAAACGGCTCAGTTGCCCATGGCAAACCAGCAGCATTCTGAAATCCATTGATAAGAAACACCAATATGAAAAGCAATATAGACAGGGCTTATTACACAAAGATATTCTTAAACAATATTCAACAGTTCTCACCAAATTAATAAAGAAAGCCAAACAACTGTACTACTCCAGCAGATTCACTGACACAAGAGGAGATATAAAAAAGACCTGGAAAACACTTTCCCAGATTCTGGGGACCCACAAACTGAAAAAAACAAGAATATTGTCCTAACTAAACCTCATGAAACACCACTGCATCCCACTGATAAAGCTAACAAGACAAACGACTTCTTCTCAAACATAGGATCTAATCTCGCCAGTAAAATCCCATGTACCAATGCCCATGCCGGGGACTACCTAGATGGGAATTTCCCAAATTCCTTCTATCTTGTACCAACTGAGCCCACGGAAGTCACCGCGATCATAAAGTCACTTAAAAATAACTCGGGGAATCTGTCTCAAGTCCCACCATTATTGTACAAGCGAGCGGCCCATGTCCTTTTGCATGCTATTACATTACTTTTTAGCAAGTCACTAGAAACCAGCACTTTCTCGACACTACTCAAGACAATACATAAAAGTGGTGACCCTACAGATGTAAACAACTATAGGCCAATATCAAACTTACCATTGCTATCCAAAATATTTGAGAAACTCGTGCACAGGAGACTGTATTCATTTTATCGGCACAAAACATACTCAACCCTTGCCAATTTGGATTCAGGAAAAATAAAAGCACTAATGATGCCATTATAAAAATGCTAGACCTGCTTTATACAGCATTGGAACATAAGGAATATCCTCTAGGAACTTTTATTGACCTAAGAAAAGCGTTTGACACAGTTGACCACGGCATCCTACTCCACAAACTTGACCACTATTGTATAAGAGGCCATGCGCTTGCACATTTCAAATCCTATCTTTCTAATAGGTATAAGTATGTCACCATTAAAGACACAGCCTCATCAATACGGCCACTTGATACTGGAGTTCTGCAGGGAAGTGTCCTTGGACCCCTGCTCTTCCTCATTTACATCAATGATCTTCCAAACATATCCCAACTCCTGAAACCCATTCTCTTTGCTGACGACATGACTTACGTCATCTCCCACCCTAATCTTGCCACCCTCAACACCATTGTTAACGAGGAGCTGCTCAAAATATCGACTTGGATGAAAGCCAATAAACTTACACTTAACACCGAGAAAACCTACTATATTATGTTTGGTAGCAGAGCAGGTGTTGCACAACTTAACATTAAGGTCGACAACACTCTAATTGCTAGAAATAATGAGGGCAAATTCCTTGGCCTATAACTCGACAACAACCTAAATTTCAGCACCCATATCCAACACATAACAAAAAAGTATCTAAAACGGTGGGGATACTCTCCAAGATACGATACTACGTGCCGCAAACTGCCCTTCTTACACTATACCATTCACTTATATATCCGTACCTCACCTATGCTATCTGTGCTTGGGGTTCAACTGCAGCAACACACCTAAAGCCAATAATAACCCAACAAAAAGCCGCAGAAAAGAATAATCCCCAAAAATTTTTTTTCTTTCCCGGGAAAAAACCCCCCCCCCACTCTTCAAAAATTAAAAACTTACCCCCTTTTCAGAAATCCCACTTTACTACGTGCAACCCAACAATTCGGGAAACCAAAATTTCCCCAATTTTAAACCTTGACCTAAAACGTTTTCCCTTGGGATAGTTGTGACGGGACCCCACGGGGAAATACCACCAGACCCCAAAATATCTCTATGACATTCCCCATGTCCACTAATTTTTTAAAAAAAATTTCTTTGTATTTAAAAGGCCCTTTAAATCTGGAAAAAACCCTCCCTGAAAAACTCTAGACTGAAAGAAACACTCATCACTTTAAAATTACAGTTAGAAAAATCTTATCCCCCTGATACCCCCCCAAAGCTAACTAAATGAAAACCACCTGGTGGTTCACAATTAAAACTAAACTCACCCCCTGAAAAGAACAAGAAACACTAATTTTTAATTTTAAAAAAAGGAATCCAAAACTAGTCATGGGTTTTGCTTAGATACTCCAATATAGAAAACTTTTTTATTTTTGCAAAAAAAAAAACATTCACATTGTTTAAAACTAAAAAAATTTTATAATGTATTCCCCTAGCCTTAAAAACCTTAATTGCCCAAAAATTTGCCTAGAAATGCTAGGTGTGTAGGGGCCCCCACTTTGAAATTTAGTATTTTAAAACATGAAAACCCAAACACAATACCCAAAAAACCTGAAAAACCCCACATTGAAACCCGAATAGAGAAAAGATCATCCACATAACGGATTTGTAACCCCTACTCAAGGACACCGATGGTGTGGAGGGCCCTCTAGTCTAATTTCATTCTATCCCTGTTCGGTGTTTAGTTAACGATTTAGTATTTCATATTTTTGGGTATAAATTTAAACGAGTGATATTGTAAATTTAAAAAAACCTAAATCACCCAAAGGGGAACTCAAAACCCATGCTCCCTTTGGGCCTTCCTCATGGGGGGGCGAAAATGCATGACGCCCCCAATCTACTGGACCTTTACTTCCTTAAGAGTAGGGCATCCAGCAGAACGGAGTTGTAATTCCTTCCCGGGCTATTTCACTTTGGGTTGGGTATGACTCAAAGGGGCTAATTTAAATTTTAATCCTTTTTTTGGTGTACTAGTTCATGGGGGGGAGTATTTCTATTACTTTTCCCCCAAAAACGAGGGGTTTTGATCAAAAAAAACACTGCACTAGCCAAGGACCCCCAAACCCCATGCTGTTTTTGGCCTGTTTTACTTTTTGATAAAAAGCACATGACCCACAAATTCACTGGACCAAAATGCCCCTTAAGAGTAGGGAACCCCAAAAAAAAACCGGAAACTGGATGTTGAAAATCCTACCCAAAGACACGATTTTTGGGGTTTTGACTCTAGGGCAAATTTCATTCTAGTCCCTGTTTGGTTTTGTTTAGTGCTTCATACTGTCCCCTTTTTTAAAGATTGGGGACTTTTTTCGGCTGTTTTTCCTCCCCTCAGGCAATCCCCCTTTTTGGGAAAAATTTTAAATTGAATTTTGTTGTTAGGGGGTACACTTTAGCCCCTTCTGCCCCCTCTCTAAAGGACCCTGGAGGATGTTCCCTGGCCCCATTCCTTTTGAGGTATCTACCCCACTCAGAACCCTTTTAAATTTCCCTTCCACGGTTGTGTGTCCCTGTGTCTAGCACTTTTTTGCTGAAACCCCACCTCTCCAAACTTTCTAAAGCCCCTTTGTCTCCCTGTGAACAATTTTCTTTAAATGGCTTGTTGATTTCCTCACATATTTTCACGGTAAATTTCTTGTTGTCCCCCTTTCCCTTCCAAAATTGATTACCTTTTTCCCTTGTCTGTTTTCCTACTGATGTGGCTGTAAAAAGTTGGGGTCAGTTTTGGGTTTCCGAGCTATTTCTTTTTCCCAGATTGTCGTTGGGCCCCCCTTTTTATTGTGCATATTCTTTCTGGCCCCTTTTACTTCTTTTCCTTTTCTATTTGGGCCCCTTTTTCCTTTATATTTTTTCCCATTCCATCAAAACACTAGTTTTTGCTTCCGACATCTTTGGGTAAACCATGGGCTAAATCCTGGCTATTTCATTTTTCCCTTTCCCCTTGGGTGCAAACCCTCCTCAGCTTCATTGCACAGGGTTTTTTTACTTTTTCCTCTTTCTCATTAAGGGCTTCCCTCCCCATTTTTCTCTGCCCCAAACTGAACCCGTTAAGGAAGTTCCTCTTTTCCTGTGTAGTACCTTTTTTGTATTTTTGGCTTCTTTCCCCGCCCGGTTTTCCCTGTTTCCCCCCTTCCCACTTGTAGCTTTTAACTGTGTATTCGAAGTTTTAAAAACCACTTGATCCCCGGGGGGGGGGCCCCTGAGGGTTTCTTTTATGTAAATGTCCTAAATTTTTTTCTGCACTACTCAAGGTAAATTTACTGGGCCCCGTCTTGCGGGTTTTCATCCTTCCTTTTTCCTCTTTTTTTTTCCCCTTAAGTGTTGTTTACATGAATTTTTTTCCAGACCACCTTCTTCATTTTAGCCCCCCATGTATTTTGGCCCCCCCATGTGGCTCCAATTTTCCCCCCAATCGTTTCCCCTTGTGGTTAAAGTACCCATGATCGGACTTTCCCCTTTTCATGCATGAGCTCTTCCGCCACTGAGCCAGTGTGTCAACCATGGGCTTATTGCCCCTCATCATACTCTTGCCTTGGCCCCTGTGTTCTGTGGGGGTTATACATCACGGGCAATTACCACTTTGGGACCTCCAAAGGGGGAAAGCTTTCCCCTCCCCTAGAAATCCCCTTTGCTTCTTTGTGTCCCCCTCTCCAGCTCTTCAACTTTCCACCCTTTTTTGATCATCACATGCCACTCCTTACCCCCCTCCCCCTCTGTCTTTCCTCAGGTTTTCGGGGTATCCTTTATCATAATTTTAAAAGTTTGGGTTTTCTGTAAAAGGGCTATGATATCCGGTGATGCGCCCCTTTCCCCTTTTTCGTGCCACTCCTCCCCCCTTATTTGTTTTTCCCCATAAACCCTTTTGTGTCCCCAAAACCTACATTTTTCCTCCCAACACTGGGGTTTTTGGGGGGCCCCTGTGAGGGTGGGAGCCCCGGTAAAACGTGGGAATCTATAGTGGGTGTTGGGGGGGGAAGCTGTGATATGGATTGAGTATTGGGAGGGTGTGATGGGAGTTGGGGGTTTGAGGGGGTTCGGTGTGGGGCTTGTTGCTCTGCCCTTTGCCCCTGTTTTTGGACCTCTGTTGGTTCCCCCTTGTCCCCTTTTCCCTAGACCCTTTTAGTTTAAATTGGGTCCTCTCCCTCAGCTGCTGTCGTTTGTTTATGTTCTGTTCGGTCTGGGAAAGCCCCAAATTTTGGGTTACTCTTCCCGGGTATTTTTAAAACCTTTTGTTTTTTTTTGGAGGATCCTTTTTTTGGGGCCCTTTTTCTGTCCTGTGAATAAACCCCTTGACCCGCCCGTTTCCCCCATTCAATTTACCCCCCTATTCTTGAAAATTTAAAAACCCGTTCGTGTCTTCTTAAACCTATTTCTGTGAAAATTTTTCCCAATCTTTTTTTCTTTCTCCCTCCCAAACTTTAGTGTGTGTCCTTTCCTCTCTCCCCTAAAGGGCCCATGGAAAAAACCCCGATTTTGCCCTTTCCACCTCCCACTCCCCCTCTCCCTCTGTACTTGGTTCCTTCGTATGGGGGCTTTTTTCTGCCTTTTTTTTTCCAAGGCTCTTGGTACAGGGTTGTCCCCTCTGCATTTGACCTAAAAACCCTCTCTTCTGCACCCAGCGCTCCCCTTTTTCTCCCCTTTCCCCCCTTTTTGGGGAAAGGGGTTGTTATAACCTTAGCATAATTCATATTTTTCCCTTCCTTCCTGTTGGGCCTCTCAGCTTAAATGGGGTGTGCCCTTTTTCTGGTCAATCCCCCTGTAACTTGTTCAGCCTGTTTAACCAATTTTCTAGGGCCCCCTTAACCCCCGGGTACTGCAGTTTCGACTTTTGCCTCCAATTTTTTCTTTCCTTTTCAACCTCTTTTCTTAAAAAATTTTACAGAAAGCTCTGTCTCCATTTTTTTTTTTAAAAACTCTCCTAATTTTCTCTTCCCCAAACTTTTCCAAATTTTTTCCACGGGCCCCCCTCCTCCTCCTTTCCCGTGCGTGTGGTGGGGTGTGGGGTTTTTGTGTGTGTGTGTGTGTGTGTGTGTGTGTGTGTGTGTGTATGGTTGTGTGGTATGTGTGTGTATTTGTGCGGTTTTTGTGTTTCTCACCTAGTTGTACCCCCCTAGTTGAGGTGAGGGGCCGGTCCGAGCTCCCGGCCCCGCCCCTTCAATGAAACGCTTTTAGGTCACTCTCCATGTGTTTGTTTTGGTGTGTGTGCGTGTGTGGGGTGTGTGTGTGTTTTGTGTGTGTTTGTGTGTGTGTGTGGGGTGTGTGTGTGGTTGGGGTTTTGTATTTGGGATGGTTTGTGTGTGTGTGTCTGTGTGGGGTGTATGAGTTGTGTGTGTGTGTGTGTGTTGTGTGTGGGGGTTGTACTCACCTATTGTACTCACCTAGTTGGGTTGGGAGGGGTCGAGTTTCCCAAAATTTCCCGGTCCCCCGGCCCCCCCTTAAAAAGGTTTTCTTCTAAAAGGTTTCCCCCTCTCCCTGAACCGTGCCCCTTTTTTACCCCTGCTTAAAAAATGGGGTAGGATCCGATCCCCAAAAATCGGTTTTTTCAAACTATTTTTACTTCCCGAAATACTCTGTGGGTGAAGAAATACCCTTTCCCAACATCCCTTGATTAAACTTTTGTTTCAACTTCCAAAAAATGTTCCCTTGTTGCTGTTTCCAAACTCTGGAACATTTTGCTTTGTCCACATTGTCAGTTTCCCCTCAAATATTTTTTCATGGTTTGTTAAAACATGTCCCCCCTATCTCTCCTGTCCCCCCAGTGTCCCTCCCTCTTTATTTTCCTTTTAAAACCCCTTTTTCTAGGGCATACCTCTTAGCCGGGGGCTAGTCTTGTTTTCAAAACCCTTTTCACCTTTTTTAGTTTCTTTACGTTTCTTGGGTAGGGGTGGGTTCCAAAAATGGGGGCCGCATACTTTTATGGGGCCCAACTTTCACGGGTTTAAGGGGCCTGAATGATTCCTTTTTTAAGATGTCGGAATGCTGTTCTGAGGTTTGCTAGGCGCCCATATGCTTTCGCTTTTTTTGGTTATGTGAGCTTTAGGGGATGTGCCTGGTGTTATACTCACAAAGTTTTTTTTCCTTGAGTGAGGTTTGTAGGCTCTTGGGCCCCCCAAAACTGTACTCCCTTCGGCCTTCTTTGCCTTCCACTATCTTTATTACTTTTTCACTTGGGGGGATTGAAATCCAAAGGGGCCAATTGTGGATCAGGTCCCCGCAGCCTGTCCAGATCCCTTTTTTTGTTCTGCCTGGTCTTTGATCAAATGAATTTTCCCCATCAACTTCACGTTTGTGTGTGTGTGTGTACTCACCATTTGTGGTTGGGGGGGTCGATTTAAAAACTCCCCGGGCCCCCGCCCCTTTGCTGTTGTACTAGGGGCCTCTCTCTCCCCCGCCCCATTAGCTTTATCATACCCCGCCTTAAAACTAAAGTAAAGGGTTCCCCCCTCCACAACGTCACTTTCTGGGTATTCCATGGCCTGATTTTCTCTATGACTGAAGGAAAAACTTCCTAACAAACCCTTTGATTCATCTGAGTCTTCAACCTTCCAATTGTGAACCCCTTGTGTCTGTTTTCCCCTTTCTGGAAAATCCCCTCTTTGTCCACCTTTCTATTCCGTGCTATTTTATATGTCGTTATCATGGTTTCCCCCGAAACCCCCTGTACTCCGTGGGCGTCGGCCGATTTCCCTCAACCCTTTTTTCGTTTGGACAATCCCCGTAGCTTGGGAATAGTCTTGTTGCAAAAAACCCTTTTCATTTTCTCTAATTTTTGACGTGCTTGATTGGTGTGGGGTTTTCCCAAAAAAAAAAGCTGCATACTCCCGTTTGGGCCTGACGTAAATGGTACACAGAGTCTTGAACGAATCCTTATTGAGGTATCGGAACGCTAACCATAGGTTTGCCAGGCGCGCGTATGCTGCAGCAGTTATTCTGATTGATGTGAGCCTCAGGAGATATGCTCGTGTTATACTCACCCCAAGATCTTTTTCCTTGAGTGAGGTTTTGCAGTCTTTGGCTATCTAAACTATGTTGTGTCTGTGGTCTTCTTTGCCCTTCCCCAATCTTCATCACTTCGCATTTGGCAGGGTTAATTCAAGGAGCCAGTTGCTGGACCAGGCTTGTAGCCTGTCCAGGTCTCTTTGTAGTCTGCCTGATACTCATCCGATTTGATTCTTCTCATTAACTTCACATCATCTGCAAACAAGGACACTTCTGAGTCTATCCCTTCCGTTATGTCGTTCACATATACCAAGAACAGCACGGGTCCTAGGACTGACCCATGTGGAACCCCACTTGTCACAGGCGCCCACTCTGACACATAGTCACTTACCATGACTCGTTGTTGCCTCCCTGTCAGGTATTCTCTGATCCATTGCAGTGCCTTTCCTGTTATGTGTGCCTGATCCTCTAGCTTTTGCAGTAATCTCTTGTGAGGAACTGTGTCGAAGGCCTTCTTGCAGTCCAAAAAAATGCAGTCGATCCACACCTCTCTCTCTTGTCTTACTTCAGTCACCTTGTCATAAAACTCTAGTAGGTTTGTGACACAGGATTTTCCTTCCCTGAAACCGTGCTAATTGTCAATTATACACTTGTTTCTTTCCCGGTGCTCCAAGATTCTCCTCCTGATGATCTTCTCCATGACCTTGCATACTATACACATTAGTGATACAGGTCTGTAGTTTAGTGCCTCATGTCTGTCTCCTTTTCTAAAAATTGGGACTACATTTGCCATCTTCCATACCTCAGGGAGTTGCCCAGTTTCAAATGATGTGTTGAAGATTTTTGTAAATGGCACGCACAATATCTGGCCCCACCGCTTTTGAGGTGTCAAGTTCGCATAGTAGCTTCTTCACCTCCTCCTTGGTTATATGTACCTCATCCAGCACTTGCTGGTGTACCCCCCTACTCTGATTTCCTGGAGTCCTACTGGTTTCCACTGTGAATACTTCTTTAAATCTCGTGTTGAGCTTCTGACATACCTCTCGGTCGTTTCTTGTGAATTCCCCATCACTCTTCCTCAGTCTGATTACCTGGTCCTTGACTGTTGTTTTCCTCCTGATGTGGCTGTACAACAGCGTCGGGTCAGTCTTGACTTTCGATGCTATGTCATTTTCATATTGTCGCTGAGCCTCCCTTCTTATCTGTGCATATTCGTTTCTGGCTCTTCGGCTAATCTCTTCATTTTCCTGAGTTCTCTGTCTTCTGTACCTTTTCCATTCTCTAGTACACCTAGTTTTTGCCTCCCTACACCTTTGGGTGAACCAAGGACTTGTTCTGTTCTTCCCATTATTTCTGTTTCCTTGGGAACAAACCTCTCCTTTGCCTCCTTGCATTTTGTTGCCCCATAGTCCATCATTTATTGTACTGGTTTTCCTGTCAGTTCCCTCTCCCACTGAATGTCTTGAAGGAAGTTCCTCATGCCTGAGTAGTTTCCCCTTTTGTAGTTTGGTTTTTCCCCACCCTATTTTGCTTCTCTCTCCACTTGGGGCTCAACTATGGTCAAAGCACAGAAAAAAACAC
>NC_069454.1:32488734-32504193 GCF_026875155.1 Cherax quadricarinatus
AAAAAATTGCAACACGATTAGCCCCGGAATGAGGGGTATGTCCTTATGAGGAGAGGTTTAGGGAACTCAACCTGATGACACTAAAGGATAGGAGGATAGAGGGGACATGATAAACAATGTATAAAATACTAAGAGGCATTGACAAGGTGGACAAGGATCGAATGTTTCAGAGATGGGATACAGAAACAAGATGAGTCATAGGGATGTTAGGAAGTATTTCTTTAGTCTTAGAGTTGTCAGGAACTGGAATAATCTGGAGAGTGAAGTAGTGGAAGCAAGTTCCATAAATAGCTTTAAGAAGAGGTATGACAAATATCATGAAGCATTGAGAGAGTGAATTAGTATCGACCAGTGAAGAGGCGGGGCCAGGAGCTATGACTTGACCCCTGCAACCACATATAGGTGAGTACACACACACACACACACACACACACACACACACACATTAACAAAGATCTTCAACACATCCATTGAAACTGGGCAACTCCTTGAGGTATGGAAGATGGAAAATGTCGTCCCAATTTTTAAAAAGGGAGACAGACATGAGGCATTAAACTACAGACCTGTATCACTAACGTGTATAGTGTGCAAGGTCATGGAGAAGATCATCAGGAGGAGAGTGGTGGGGCACCTGGAAAGAAACAAGTGTTTAATCGACAACCAGCACGGTTTCAGGGAAGGAAAATCCTGTGTCACAATCCTACTGGAGTTTTATGACAAGGTGACAGAAGTAAGACAAGAGAGAGAGGTTTGGATCGACTGCACTTTTTTGGACTGCAAGAAGGCCTTCGACACAGTTCTTCACAAGAGTTTACTGCAAAAGCTAGAGGATAAGGCACACACAACAGGAAAGGCACTGCAATGGATCAGAGAATACCTGACAGAGGCAACAACGAGTCATGGTACGTGACGAGGTGTCAGAGTGGGCGTCTGTGACAAGCGGGGTTCCACAGGGGTCAGTCCTAGGACCTGTGCTGTTTTTGGCGTTTGTGAATGACATAACGGAAGGGACAGACTCAGAAGTGTCCTTGTTTGCAGATGATGTGAAGTTAATGAGAAGAATCAAATCGGACGAGGATCAGGCAGGACTACAAAGAGACCTGGACAGGCTACAAGCCTGGTCCAGCAACTGGCTCCTTGAGTTTAACCCTGCCAAATGCAAAGTCATGGAGATTGGGGAAGGGCAAAGAAGACTGCAGACACAATATAGTCTAGATGGCCAAAAACTGCAAACCTCACTCAAGGAAAAAGATCTGGGGGTGAGTATAACACCAAGCACATATCATGAGGTGCACATCAATCAGATAACTGCTGCAGCATATGGGCGTCTGGCAAACCTATGGATAGCATTCCGATACCTCAGTAAGGAATCGTTCAAGACTCTTTATACCATTTATGTCAGGCCCATACTGGAGTATGCAGCATCAGTTTGGAATCCACACCTGGTCAAGCACATAAAGAAATTACAGAAAGTGCAAAGGTTTGCAACAAGACTAGTCCCATAGCTAAGGGGATTGGTTTACAAAGAAAGGTTGAGGGAAATCGGCCTGACGACATTGGAGGACAGGAGGGTCAGGGGAGACATGATAACAGCATATAAAATACTGTGTGGAATAGACAAGGTGGACAAAGACGGGATGTTCCAGAGATGGGACACAGAAACAAGAGGTCACAATTGGAAGTTGAGGACTCAGATGAATCAGAGGGATGTTAGAAAGTATTTCTTCAGTCATAGAGTAGTCAGGCCGTGGAATAGCCTAGAAAGTGACGTAGTAGAGGCGGGAACCATACATAGTTTTAATGCGAGGTTTGATAAAGCTCATGGAGCAGGGAGAGAGATGACCTAGTAGCAATCAGTGAAGAGGCAGGGCCAGGAGCTATGATTCGACCCCTGCAACCACAAATAAGCGAGTACAAATAGGTGAGTACACACAAGCTTCTTTCTGTGGTTAAAAAAATGGGTTATCCAAGAGGGCGGAGAACCAGGGGTCTGGTGGATGAACCTGAGAGGGAACAACCTAGGATGGAAGATTGGGATTTAAAGCTCAAAAAAAGGAAGTAGAGTGAGGAAGGAAGCTAGAAGAGCTTCGCAAGAAAATGGAGGAGGATAGCTGAAGAGAGCAGGAAGTGTGGGCTACAAGTCTTAGTAGCAGATGATAAGGTACAGTGCTTAGAAGAGGAACTAAAAAAACTGAAACAGATTAAAGAGTCAAATGACATTACAGACATGTCATCAGATACTTTTATATCAGTCAGAGACAAGGGGAATGTAGGGAGAAAAGGAACAGTGCTGTATGCAAAGGCCCTGTGAGACTAATATGGGCCCAAGGAAAAGATGAGGAGCACACTAATAACAAATGAGAGGTCTGAAGACAAAAGTAGGAGATATGCCATATGCAGAGGCTCTGAATGATAACTACAGTGGCAAGGAACAGATGAGCAGAAAAGAGAGTCCACTGAGCATAGGGGCTTCAGCAAGGGCAGGGATTGAAGGCAGGAAAGTTTCAATGTGGGAACTAAAACACCTCAGAAAGGGAAAGGACAGTTTTTGTCTACGGGCTCCATGGAATGAAAGAAAACAGGAGGAGAGAAAAGCGATTGAAGATATCATGAAAGCAATAGGTGAGGCGACATGACCCAGGTGACAAATTTTCAGAGAATTGGGTGGTTTGCAAGTGGAAGGAAATGGCCTGTCAAAGTAATTTTCAAGGCAGAATTAGCTCGAACCAGGATCCTGCAGGAGAAAGCATGACTGAGGAAGAAATGGAGTACCATAGAGTGTACTATGATCACGACAGACCACAAGAACAAAGGATAATACTGAAAGAGAAGGTAAAAAGACGAAAGGAGGAATGAGTGGCAATGATGAAGATGAGCAGAACCCAGAACCAGGTGGAGGGCAAGCATACCCTCCAGAAACACCCACAGATAGACTCCAAACACGACATCCTCAATGCAACTGAACAGTCTAAACCAAAACCCACTCATGTAATGAATATAATATTGTGTATATGGACTTCAGTGAGACTTTCGATAGAGTTCCACACCAGAGGCTATTGTGGAAACTTAAGGCACGCGGAATAGGAGGAGAAATGTTTTCCTGGGTAGAGGCATGGATGACAAATAGACAGCAGAGAGTTTGCATAAATGGGGAGAAATCAGAATGGGGGCACGTCACAAGCGGTGTTCCTTAGGGGTCAGTGTTGGACCCGTTGTTGTTCACAATTTACATAAACGACATAGATGAGGGAATAAACAGCGACATAAGCAAATTTGCTGAAGACACCAAAATAGGCCAGCCAATTCATTCCAATGAGGACACTAGAGCACTCCAGGATGATTTGAATAGACTGATGCAATGGTCGGAGAAGTGGCAGATGCAGTTTAATATTGACAAATGCAAAGTTCTAAATGTTGGACAGTTAAATAACCATTCCACATATAAACTAAATAATGTAGATCTTAATACTACCGATTGCGAAAAGGATTTTGAAGTTCTGGTTAGCAGTAATCTATAACCAAGACAACAGTGCATTAGTGTTCGCAATAAAGCTAACAGAATTCTTGGCTTCATATCTAGAAGTATAAATAATAGAAGTCCTCAGGTTGTTCTTCAACTCTATATATCCTTGGTTAGGTCTTATTTAGACTATGCTGCTCAGTTCTGGTCACAGTATTACAGAATGGATATAAATGCCCTGGAAAACGTACAGAGGAGGATGACAAAGATGATCCCATGTATCAGAAATCTTTCCTATGAGGATAGACTTAAGGTCCTGAATCTGCACTCTCTCGAAAGACATAGAATTAGGGGGGATATGATCGAGGTGTATAAGTGGAAAACAGGTATAAATAAAGGGGATGTAAATAGTGTGCTGAAAATTTCCAGCCAAGACAGGACTCGCAGCAATGGTTTCAAGTTGGAAAAATTCAGATTCAGGAAGGATATAGGAAAGCACTGGTTTGGTAATAGAGTTGTGGATGAGAGGAACAAGCTCCCGAGTACAGTTATTGAGGCTAAAATGTTGTGTAGTTTTAAAAATAGGTTAGATAAATACATGAGTGGGTGTGGATGGGTGTGAGCTGGACCTGACTAGCTTGTGCTGCTGGGTCTGGTACAGTGCTCCATCCTTGAGTGGGGATGACCAGACTGGGTGGGTCATTGGGATAATCTGGGGGGTGAGTCATTGGTCTAATCCCGGGGGGGGGAGGACATGGACCTGCTCCACATAGTTCAGTAGGCCTGTTGCAGTGTTTCTTCTTATGTTCTTATGTTCTCATTGTTCCCTCTGTCCCCACCCCTTATGTCACAAACCCCACCCCTGCACCAGCCCTCTATGGGCACTCTGCCCCCACCCCCTCATGACATACACCATCCACACCACAGCCCCAATACACCCCCTCCAGGGCTTCTGCTCCCCCAACACCAATATTCTCCCTGGGACCACAGTGATAGAAAAGAAGCTGAAAATTTGGTACATGAACACAGATGGAATAACAAATAAATATTAGTAGTGGTATGAGAGAATCAATGAGAAGTCCCCAGACATCATAGCAGTCACAGAAACAAAATTCAGTGAGACAATAATAGAGGCAATCTTCCCACTGGGATATCAGATCCTGAGGAAAGATAGAAGGAGCAGAGAGGGGGAGGGGTTGCACTGCTCATAAAAAACTGATGGGGATTTGAGGAAATGGAAGGCAAGGATGAGATTGGAGAAAGGAATCACATAGTAGATACAATTCAGTCTGGGGAACATAAGGTGATGTATAACCCGCCACAGAGCTCCACATGGCCAAGAGAGGAATACAAAGAGAACAACAGTGATGGTGGATGCACTGGCTGAGGTGGCAAGAAGAGTTCACTCGAGCAAAGCAAAGTTACTGATTATAGGCGATTCCAACCACATGGAGATCGACTGGGAAAACCTCGAGTCACATGGGGGTCCCGAAACATGGATGGCCAATATGATGGATGTGGTACTGGAAAACCTCATGCATCAACATGGTAGGGGCACTACCAGAGAGTGAGTGGAGGATGAACCAGCAAGACTGGACCATGTGTTCACCCTGAGCAGTTCAGACATTGAGGACATCACATATGAGAGGCCCCTTGGAGCTAGTGATCATGGCATCCTGAGCTTTGATCACATAGTAGAGTTATAAGTGGAGAGAGTAACAGGAGTTGAATGAGAAAAGTCAAACTATAAAAGGGGGGACTACACAGGAATGTGGAACTTTCTGCAGGAGGTTCAGTGAGACAGAGAATTGGTAGGAAAGTCAGTAAACGAAATAATGGAAAACAACAACAACAATGCAAGGAGGCACAGGAAAGGGTTGTACCCAAGGGCAACAGAAATAATGGGAAGGCCAAAGCAAGTCCTTGATTTACCCGAAGGTGCAGGGAGGCAAAAAAATAAGTGCACTAGAAACTAGAAAAGGTACAGACAGCAAAGGACCCATGAAAATATGGAGATTAGTCAAAGAGCCAGAAATGAGTATGCACAAATAATGAGAGAGGCCCAGGGACAGTACGAAAATGACATAGAATCGAAAGTCAAATCTGACCCAAAACTGCTGTATAGCCACATTAGGAGGAAGACAACAAAGTCCAGGTGATCAGGCTGAGGAAAGAAGGTGGGGAACTCAAAAGAAATGATCAAGACGTATGTGAGGAGCTCAAAACGAGATTTAGAGATGTATTTAAAGTGGAGACAGGAAGGACTATGGAGAAACAGAACAAAGGGGGACAACAACAATTAATATACAAACAAGATTTGGATGACATGCACACAACTGAGTAGGTGAAGAAGATGCTAGCTGAAGGTGCAGAACCCAAGATACGGACCCTAGAAGACGAAGTAAATATGTCGAATTGCGATATAGAGCCAGCAACCAGAGAGAGCATGGCATTGGGAGAAGGTACCCCAATATTAAACAAGGAGTTTAAAGGCAAGAAAGGAGACAAAACTTAGATTGAAACCCTAACAAGTACACCAGTCAAGGTTGAGGAACAAAAGGGGCACACTGTTTGGCACAGGGACAGCAGTATGTGAAGGGGGAAGCAGAAACACGTGAGAGGTCGTGGAGGCACGACCAGGCCCCAAGGAGATACAGGAACTATTACAGCAGATCATTTGTATGCGTAAATGGGACCCAGAGACATTGAGGGGAAAATCAATGGAAGGAGATGGAAAGGTTCATCTTCATCCATTGGCTTCAGAAGAGCGAAAAGAAGACTTATGATGAAGGACAGAGGAGAGAAAGACAAAAGATTGAAAATTTCAAAAACAAACAGGAGAGGAGGACATGTATAAGCTAATAACTTTCCAGAAAATTAGGGGATACACGAAGGAGAGAAATCAGTCAGTCAAACTGATTTTCAACACAGAAAGGGTGTCATGCTGAATAGGTAAAACTTATGATTTTGCCTTAAATAGGACTGCTCTTCCTGCCGAATAAGGCAAGCAAAAATTTGCAGGCAATAATTTCGCAAAAATCATTCGGAACCTGACGAAACAAATATATTTCATTGTGTTTGTTTATTATTAAATTATTGTAAACTTACTTACAATATATTTAATAGGATTAGGGATTAAATTGTGCTTGTTATAATAAGGTTACCTCTTCAAGGGAGGCTTCTTGGCTTGGTGAAGAGGTTCTTGGTCTGAGGAATTAGATCTTTTGGTTTCCTTCCTCAGTCAAACCTAATTACCCCTCAATCACCCCTATCCTATCACATCCTCCCTTTTTCTCTGTCTTCCTCCTCCTCCCCATCCCTCCCCGATTCCCTTCCTCTTTTCGGCCTTTGGGATTCTTCCCAGAGGCAATCTAGTTCCTAGGAAGGCGGAAAGGTTCCGGGGTTCATCCCATTCCATTGAGGTCCTTGGCGGTGGTGTAGTTTGCCATGGAATCTGGATCACCTGGGGATGTCCCAATCCCTCTTCAGTCTCCCAGGGTGTGGCTATGGGTGTCTTTCAGGTGATGGGTGTATCTCTGGAGGCTGCCTGTTGGATTCCAGAGGGTGGTGGATAACAAAGGTATGCTATGTGGCAAGTGTCTGGCCACCCTCTTTTTTGTCCACTGAGGTGGCTCAGTGGATGTGAGGTTACTATCATGGATTGCTAGTTGACTGGCATGAAGGGTAGGATATGGCACGGGTTCCATACCGCATCTGTATTACTTGTGGTGCTGAGGTTCTCTTGGTCCTGGAGGGGGATATACAGCCCCTTTTTTGCCTCCTGTGAGCTATTCCTCCATGTTCCCCCCTTTTTTTCTTTCCTTAATTTTCTAAAAAAAACAAAGGAAAAAAGTGATTTAACCATGGAGTCCCCAATCCATGAACATGCTCCCCCTGGGCCTCTTCTTGATAGCGCACCCCATTCTGACCCTGCCTCGTTTTTTGTCCACTCCTTGGAAACTTCTAAGGCCCATGTACCTCTAGCTGGTGCTGTTACATCACCCGCTTCAGGTACCGGGGTTTCGACTAACTCCTTTAATGCGTCTGTCCTCTGTTCTTCACTATGCTTCCAGCCTCTTCCTCTACAGTGTGGCAATTTTCGGATCGCCAGCCCGTCCCATGTCGGACGAACTCTGGTCCTACTGAACGCTCACGACAATTGCCTGATGATAGTTCTTCACATCCTTCTCGTTCTACTTAGAAAAAACCGGTACATCATGCACTTCCTTTCCGTGCTCAGTTTCGGAATGCACAATGGACTAATTCTTTACTTTACGACTGACTTCCTCTACTGCACATCTTTCCGATCATAGTATTGGCAAGGTGCTCCTATGCCATGTTGGTAGAGATATACCCTTTCACGCCCTCAAGAGTGGTACACACATCCTCACTGTCCAGAATGCTAACCAAGCTCATGACCATTCTCTACTTTCAAATATCAATACTATTCCTGCCACTATCAAAAACCATCATACCTTCAATTCTTGTAGTGGTACTGTCATTCTGCCCCATACCATTGTTCAACAGAATTTTCAGACATGTAGCGATGAAATTCTAGAACAGCTAGAACTCCAAGACCCCCCAATCCTCAAAGTAGACACTTATGTCCTCCCTTCCCATGGGCAGAGAGGATACACTTTCAATGTAGCTTGATTAACTTTCGACCACCGTGACCTCCCATCCTCTGTTTATATAGTGAAAAGTCGTTTACAAGTTTGAAGGAGATCCCTACACCACAGCAGTGTAGAAATTTCTAGCATTTTGGTTATCCAGTAAAATATTGCAGGTCTATTGCCGAATGCCCAGTCTGTGGTGCCGATGACCATTCCAATACATCTTGTAGTCTACCTCCATCTTGCCTTAATTGTCATGAGGCTTGCCCATCTTATTCTCCATTGCCAAGTTTACTTAAATGAGTGAGAAATCCGCTGCCTCAAAGAGGCAGAAGGTTTCCCCTATGCTATGGCAATTTCTCCTCTACGCCTCCAAGGCAGACTATTCCACATTTCTTATTCTCGTGTTTCTAAACGTTCCCCCACCTCTGGGGTCCCATCTTCTGCAGCCTCCTCTGTGGTAACCCCTTCCAGAGTCACTCCTATCTCTAATTATTTTGCTGTCCTGGACTCAGAAGTCCCTATCTCAACACCCCAGTCTGTTCTAACTTCTTCATGTTCTCCCTCACAAGTTCTGGTATCGATAAGACTTTGCACAACACCGCTTAATAATCGCTCCTCTACTTCTCAGAAGTAAAAAAAATTCCTATTGCTCAACTCTCCTTTAACCCTGCTTTCCTTTCTTCTACCTCCACATTTCACCTTTCCAGTCTCTGTACCTGGTTCTTCATCTCTCACTGGTTCTGTTACAAGTGTGGAGGTTCACCCTCTTCCTCGTGCTGTACCTTCCTTCCCTGTCCCCTCCCAAGTTTCTTCCTCTTCTGCCCTCTCCAGGTTTCTTTCTCTTGTGTCCCTCCCACACTTCTTCTCTAGTTCCCTCTGTCCTTTCGTCCCCCCTACTTTTGTACAGTCCATTGCATTCTATACACACATGCATGCATGCAAGAAATTCGCAAGAGCAGGTGAAATATACACAAATGCTGTTCTCTGGCTGAAGGAGACTCGAACCTACGAACCTTGGAACAAGGTACGCAGTGCTTTACCAATCTACACACACTGGACCAATACCTTGGAGTCCAGCTTGTCCTAGACTTTGATCCAAGGCATCCAGCTTTCAGGGAGAATTCATACAGCTTCTCATCTCATCCCCTGCATGCATCATCCTTACTAGAGATATTATACATATATATATACATATATATATATATATATATATATATATATTATATATATATATATATATATATATGTATATATGTATGTCGTGCCGAATAGGCAGAACTTGCGATCTTGGCTTAAATAGCAACGCTCATCTTGCCATATAGGACAAGCGAAAATTTGTGTATGCAATAATTTCGCCAAAATCATTCTGAGCCTAACGAAAAAAATATATATCATTGTGTTTGTTTAGTATTAAATTATCGTAAACAAATCTAAAATTTATTTAGTTGGGTTAGGCTAAAATAAATTATTCTTGTTATAATAAGGTTAGGTAAGTTTTCTAAGATTCTTTTGGATCAAAATTAAAAATTTTTACATTAACAATAATGAAAAAAATATATCACTAAACGTATAAGAGAAAATTTTAGAAAGGACTTAATTTTAAATGAGTTCTTGCTAATTGACCAGTTTTACATATTCGGCACGACATACATACATATATATTATATATATATATATATATATATATATTATATATATATATATAATATATATTATATATTATATATATATATATATATATATATTATATATGGCACCTCTGCCAGAGAGAGGCTGTGGGCATCCCGCTCTGTGATTTTGGCACAATATCGTCCAATCAAGAACACCTACCAGGATTATCATCAACAGGCTGGTGTGTGAATATCTGCTGCTCGTGTTGGAAAGGGTCAGAAGACTCCGCATTTCGTCTCTTTCTTCAGAATCAAGAAAAGTTCTGTGTATGTGAATTCAGTGAGGGAACATAACGGTCACCTATGGGTAGGACAGGTCGTTGAGGGGAGGCCTCATGGAGGAGGAGACGGAGGCGGAGGTTGAGGGGTAAAACTGCCCCCCCCCTTCCCCAAACAGGCGCACATACACTGTGTGCTCGTGTTACAACAATGGAGTGTTTGTTCACCGTGTGTATAGTGTGCATAGTCTATAGTGTACAGTGCATAGCATGTGCGTGTTATGTGCATAGCATGTGTAGTGTATAGCTGTGTGTCGTTGATAGTGGGGGCTGTGCACAGAGCATAGTGGTGTATAGTGACTTGTCCTGGGAGGGAGTGAGTGCCCTACTCCGCCTCATCACACATATTCCACTCCTCCCTTTCATCCACCGCCCACCACAAGGACGGGAGACCCCTCTCCTCCCTCCCCCACCACCACCATGAACCACATGCAGTATGTGCCATACGCCATTTTCCCTTCAGCCTGAGCTTACCACACAGTTTGAGGTATGGCAGATGATGAAGCCAGCCAGCCACAAAGCCAGGGAAATAATGCACCCAACAATGAAAGAAGAGGCACATGTCAGGTGTGTGGAAAGTTTCGAGCACGCAACAGGGATGGCCGCATTCGTGCACACAATGGGTGTGCAGGATCACATATGCCCCCAGCAGAGAGCAGCCCACAGCCTCCACAGGCAGATGACAATTCCAATGGCAACCTCGTCACTTGCAGTAACCTTTTGTTGGCATTCAAATTCACTGCTAGCAGTACACTATCCCACATCCCTAAAGCGGCTTGCCCATATGCAGCAGGGAAATTCACAGACCTTCTTAAGTGGGTGAATGGAGGTTCCACCAACTTAGAAGCCCGAGGCACCATCCAAGCATGGCGCAACCTACTCTTGTTTGGCAATGTCTGTCTTGCAGTTCCTGAAAGACAAGGCAAACTGCTAACCACGTCAGTTATCAAGGCAGTGTGCAACTACCCAAGAACGGATAACTGTGTCCCCCTGCCCCATAATCACAGGAATCAAAGAGGTAGACCCAAGAAAAGTCCCACTGAAAACGAGAAAATTTGCACACAGGTTAGCAAAAAAATCGAAGAAGGTAGCACAGTAGGAGCAATAAGAATAATTATAAGTGACGACACTGTAGCCCCCAAGGATGAGACCACGGCCCAAGCACTAAGAGACAAGCATCCAACCAGGGACACCATAGCCATCAACAACAACCCTGATGAAGACCCCATCACTGAACAATTAATTTTGCCTGAATCGGAAGTCTATAAGGCGATTGTGTCATTTCCAGCAGGATCTGCAGGAGGTTACACTGGAATTCGACCTCAGCGCCTCAAAGAGATGGTAAATCCAGTACTCGGTGAATCTGCATCAATTCTTCTCACCGAGTTAACTTTCGTCAACAACTGCCTGGCTGGGCGAATCCCAGAAGAAATTAAACCTTTCTTTTTTGTAGCCTCACTATGTGCTTTGAAGAAGAGAGATGGGGGAATCAGACCTATTGCAGTTGGAAACACTCTTTGCCGTCTCGTTGCTAAAGCAGCAGTGAGAAACATTTGCCTAGAAGCTGCCGCTTTACTCCAGCCACACCAACTGGGCTTTGGGGTCTCTCAAGGCAGCAAAGCTGCAGCTCATGCTGCAAGGGCCTACATCAGGTACCTACCAGAAGACAAGGCCATAGTCAAACTTGATTTTAGAAATGCCTTTAATATGGTGAAGAGAGATGCTGTTTTGCCAGCTGTTTGGGATCAGTTCCCCAGTCTTTTACCCTTCATTTCAGCCGGCTACAGCAAACCCTCAATTCTTTTGTTTGGAGACCATGAAATTCAATCATCAGAGGGTGTTCAGCAGAGTGACCCACTCGCTCCACTTCTCTTCTGCTTGGCAGTAAGATTACTATCTTCTAGCCTATGCAATGAGCTCAGTATCTGGTACCTGGATGATAGCACTCTGGCAGGTACTGAAGAGTCCCTAGTGGGGGACCTACAACTGGTGAAAGCACAGGGAGAAGACTTGGGACTCATCCTCAATCCCTCCAAGTTTAAAATCATCACAGCAAACCAGGAAATAATCAATGCTGTGCGAAGAATCCTCCCAGTACCCTCGTCCAACAGTACCCTCTTGGGGGCACCGCTGGGTCACCAGGCCATTGACACTGTCCTCAGGGACAAATTGAATGACTTGAGAATGGAGGAGAGAATAAGCAATCTTGATGCCCATGATGCTCTGTATATCCTAACAAGGTGTCTTACTATGCCAAGACTCACTTACTTCTTGAGGTGTGCAACCTCTTTTGACAACCCAACACTTGATGAATATGATGCACACCTAAGAAAAACTTTTAAGAAGGCACTGAACCTGTCACTAGAGGATGAGCAATGGGATCAGGCAACCCTCCCAGTGTGACTGGAAGGTATAGGGGTGCGTAAAGCAACGCATGTTGCTTTATCTGCTTTTCTGTCTTCGTGTTTAGCTTCCATTGCATTAGTCAAGAAGATAGTTCTCGAACGCTTGAGAGATGTGGTAGGAGCTCAAGACCCCAGGTTTACTGAAGCAGCAATTCGGTGGTACACTCTTACAGACTCCTCCAGTAGACCAGCTCCTCCCAAAGAGCACAAACAGTCCCACTGGGACAAACCGATCATGGAAAAAATCGCCAGCACAATGCTCTCCAATGCTTAGGAAAGGACAAAGCTCGTCTCCTGGCAGTGAAGGCACCACACTCAGGAGATTTCCTGTTAGCTGTTCCCAATGCCTCCCTGGGCACCCGTCTCCACCCACAGGCCATTCGGATTGGTGTTGCTCTTCACCTAGCCACCCCTATCCTCACCGAACATAGGTGTATTTGCAGCATGGCGACAGCTGATCAATTCGGACTTCATGGTCTCGTGTGCCACACAGCAGAAGTGAAGTATGCCAGACATGAGGAGGTCAATGACATCATAAAGAGAAGCCTCGCCACAGCCCATTGCCCAGCTCAATGGGAACCCCAAGTACAGAGGTCTGATGGAAGTCAAAAGCGTCCTGATGGAGCCACTATGCTACCCTGGAAGGATGGAAAGCAGATTGCCTGGGACTACACCTGTGCTGCCACATTGGCAGACACCTACTTGCCATACTCTGTAGTGGAAGGGGGTGGAGCTGCCAGCCACAGGGAGACTCAGAAGATCCGAAAATATGAAGACCTTCCCCCTTGCTATAACTTCATTCCAATAGGGTCGGAGACCCTTGGAGCATGGGGCAATTGTGCTCTAAAGTTCCTCAAAGAGCTGGGTGAAAAGCTCATCATAGAAACCAAGGACCACAGAGCGACCAGCTTCCTCTTTCAGAGACTCAGTGTTGCGATCCAGAGAGGAAATGCTTCAAACTCAAAAAAAAAAAAAAAAAAAAAAAAAGGCAGAATCAACTAGCATATCCTGCCTTGACTTAACTTACAATAAATTGAGACTATAAAAGTCACCAAATCTTTTAAACACCTGTACTGTAGTCCGACCATAGAGAATGATTACTCATGACTGGTGGTAACTGTCTGTAGTATGCAGCGTTGAAGTTCCAATGGTAGATTCGAGATGGAGTTGAATCTTGATTCAGTCGAGTGATCCTGGCAAGGTCGCCACTTGTGAAGGCTTACTCAGCCCAGTAAGATCTTAAGTAGGTCTTACCAAGGCTGGCTCCTCCTCAGGAAAATTAATGAATAGAAAAAGAATAATAACATACAAATATAAACAATTTATTGTTAGAATTGAAAATATGAAACATTTAAATATGAACTTTTATCCTACTTGAAAGAGGAATGAAAAATAAATATAAAACTGATATCTGAATTCAATGCTAATATGTACAGTTAGACTGGGGTATCTGGTTGATGTTGTTGACACCGCGCATTGTAGAAATTGTTGCCATTGCTAATGATGGTGGGGGGGGGGTCACAGTTGTTGAGTGACATCCTAGCGACTATTCCATCACATTATCTCTAGCCTTGAATGATCCATCAAGATGATAGGAATGCAGGTCTTTCACCACTGCAAAGATGAGGGGCAGTTGCCTAGGGTTGGCTACACGCGAGTATGTATGTCAAGGGTGATGTCCCAGATCCAAAGCGAGGTTCATCTCCTTCAGCACTGTCTCTGTAGTTGCCAGATGACCCTAGCTGACATTCCAAGCTAGAAAGAGACAAAAGTTAACCACTGCTCGATAAATTGCTGTCCATGATAGTTGTAAGGCAATTAAAGGAATAGTGAGAATTTAAAAGCAAGATATTGAATATGAAAGTCAAGGCATTATAAATTAAGTTTCAGAATTAGTTAAAAGTGAAGCTTTTTACCAATATATCCATTAAAATAGGAGCAGAGGCTTTTACTTACAGTTGTGTTGGGAGCTGTGAGTCAAGTGAATATCCATTTGGTCGGAGCCCCCACACGTCACCTTTCTGGGTGGAGAAAAAAGGGGGATAGTGGGAGCTAGACACTGATCCTACCTTAACAAGCAGACTGGCAATCAAACTATCGTCCTCATATATTTGCTAGTTACTTCTCTCTGTTTAACTTTTTCCTCACAACAGTGCCTCTCCCACTCTATACTCTGCTCTCCTTTTGCACTCTGTCACAACTCTCATCACCTTTCTTTTACTCTCCATATACTCTCCTCTTCTTATAACACTTATGCTTTGTAAAAACCTCTCATAAGCTACCTCTTTCTCTTTTATCACACCTTTTACTTCATCATTCCACCAATCACTCCTCTTTCCTCCTGCACCCACGCTCCTACAGCCACACACTTCTGCCCCACATTCTAATACTGCATTTTTAAAGTCCAACCCTATTCAACCTCTCCCCCCCCCCACTACTCATACTTGCACTAGCCCACCTTTCTGTCTCACCCTAACTTCCTCCTCCCTTAGTTTATACACTTTAAAGGGACAAGGCCCTTGTTGTTGTTGTTTTTTTCTTTTTGGATCAATTTCAATAAAAGTTTATCCGGTGATTTAAAAAGCAGTTTGCATCCTACACACTTGTTTGTATTGACTTCATGTTGAAAATTGCAAGATATTACAAAATTTTATTTTTCATAAAACCCTCACTGGCCTACAAAATTGGCAAGATATACAATGTTCTAGTCAACATCAGATGAAAGATAAAGAGTTAGATTATCGAAATTTCAAAGTTTTTTTGCGAGAAGTGCCAACAGATTGCATTATAAAAATTTTGAAATTTGAGTTTTTTTTTTTATTTTTTGAGAGAGAATGAGAGTCAATGAAAACAAAATGGTAAAACATATTGCAAATCACCTCTGAAGATTAAGAGAACCATCATTCATCAGTAATATGTGAAAAAATCATAACACTCCTATTATTACATTTTGAAAAAAAAAACAAAAAAACAAATGCTCAGTTCTGTTCACTGTATTACAGAATGGAATATAAAAGCTCCGGAAAGCTA
>NC_069454.1:32504693-32519693 GCF_026875155.1 Cherax quadricarinatus
GCTCTATGACTGAAGAAATACTTCCTAACATCCTTTGATTCATCTGAGTCTTCAACTTCCAATTGTGACCTCTTCTGTCTGTGTCCCTTCTCTGGAACATCCCATCTTTGTCCACCTTGTCTATTCCGTGCAGTATTTTATATGTCGTTATCATGTCTCCCCTGACCCTCCTGTACTCCAGTGTCGTCAGGCCGATTTCCCTCAACCTTTCTTCGTAGGACAATCCCCGTAGCTCTGGGACTAGTCTTGTTGCAAACCTTTGCATTTTCTCTAATTTCTTGACGTGCTTGACTAGGTGTGGATTCCAAACTGATGCTGCATACTCCAGTATGGGCCTGACGTAAATGGTACACAGAGTCTTGAACGAATCCTTATTGAGGTATCGGAACGCTAACCATAGGTTTGCCAGGCGCCCGTATGCTGCAGCAGTTATCTGATTGATGTGAGCCTCAGGAGATATGCTCGGTGTTATACTCACCCCAAGATCTTTTTCCTTGAGTGAGGTTTGCAGTCTTTGGCTATCTAAACTATGTTGTGTCTGTGGTCTTCTTTGCCCTTCCCCAATCTTCATCACTTCGCATTTGGCAGGGTTAAATTCAAGGAGCCAGTTGCTGGACCAGGCTTGTAGCCTGTCCAGGTCTCTTTGTAGTCCTGCCTGATACTCATCCGATTTGATTCTTCTCATTAACTTCACATCATCTGCAAACAAGGACACTTCTGAGTCTATCCCTTCCGTTATGTCGTTCACATATACCAAGAACAGCACGGGTCCTAGGACTGACCCATGTGGAACCCCACTTGTCACAGGCGCCCACTCTGACACATAGTCACGTACCATGACTCGTTGTTGCCTCCCTGTCAGGTATTCTCTGATCCATTGCAGTGCCTTTCCTGTTATGTGTGCCTGATCCTCTAGCTTTTGCAGTAATCTCTTGTGAGGAACTGTGTCGAAGGCCTTCTTGCAGTCCAAAAAAATGCAGTCGATCCACACCTCTCTCTCTTGTCTTACTTCAGTCACCTTGTCATAAAACTCTAGTAGGTTTGTGACACAGGATTTTCCTTCCCTGAAACCGTGCTAATTGTCAATTATACACTTGTTTCTTTCCCGGTGCTCCAAGATTCTCCTCCTGATGATCTTCTCCATGACCTTGCATACTATACACATTAGTGATACAGGTCTGTAGTTTAGTGCCTCATGTCTGTCTCCTTTTCTAAAAATTGGGACTACATTTGCCATCTTCCATACCTCAGGGAGTTGCCCAGTTTCAAATGATGTGTTGAAGATTTTTGTAAATGGCACGCACAATATCTCTGCTCCCTCTTAAGGACCCACGGAGAGATGTTGTCTGGCCCCACCGCTTTTGAGGTGTCAAGTTCGCATAGTAGCTTCTTCACCTCCTCCTTGGTTATATGTACCTCATCCAGCACTTGCTGGTGTACCCCCCTACTCTGATTTCCTGGAGTCCTACTGGTTTCCACTGTGAATACTTCTTTAAATCTCGTGTTGAGCTTCTGACATACCTCTCGGTCGTTTCTTGTGAATTCCCCATCACTCTTCCTCAGTCTGATTACCTGGTCCTTGACTGTTGTTTTCCTCCTGATGTGGCTGTACAACAGCGTCGGGTCAGTCTTGACTTTCGATGCTATGTCATTTTCATATTGTCGCTGAGCCTCCCTTCTTATCTGTGCATATTCGTTTCTGGCTCTTCGGCTAATCTCTTCATTTTCCTGAGTTCTCTGTCTTCTGTACCTTTTCCATTCTCTAGTACACCTAGTTTTTGCCTCCCTACACCTTTGGGTGAACCAAGGACTTGTTCTGTTCTTCCCATTATTTCTGTTTCCCTTGGGAACAAACCTCTCCTTTGCCTCCTTGCATTTTGTTGCCACATAGTCCATCATTTATTGTACTGGTTTTCCTGTCAGTTCCCTCTCCCACTGAATGTCTTGAAGGAAGTTCCTCATGCCTGAGTAGTTCCCCCTTTTGTAGTTTGGTTTTTCCCCACCCTATTTCTGCTTCTCTCTCCACTTGGAGCTCAACTATGTAGTCGAAGCACAGAACCACAGAATCACTTGCTCCCAGGGGCCTTTCATACATGACATCCTCGATGTCAGAACTACTCAAGGTGAATACAAGGATCAGTCTTGCTAGTTCATCCTCTCCTCTCTCTCTGGTAGTGTCTCTAACATGTTTATGCATGAAGTTTCCCAGTACCACATCCATCATCTTGGCTCTCCATGCTTCAGGACCCCCATGGGGCTCCAGGTTTTTCCAGTCAATCTCCTTGTGATTGAAATCACCCATAACTAGTAACTTTGCTCCCTCCATGTGTGCTCTCCTGGCCACCTCGGCTAGTGTGTCGACCATTGCTCTGTTGCTCTCATTGTATTCTTCTCTTGGCCTCCTGCAGTTCTGTGGTGGGTTGTGCATTATTGCAAGTATCACCTTATGTCCCTCAGACTGGATTGTTCCTACTAAGTAGTCCCTTTCGCCCATGCCATCCATTCCTTCATTTTCTCAAAACCCCACTGGTTTTTAATGAGCAGTGCAACTCCTCCTCCCCCTCTCCTCCCTCTGTCTTTCCTGAGGATTTGATATCCGGATGGAAAGATTGAATCTGTTATTATTCTGGGGAGTTTTGTTTATGTGAGTGCTATTATGTCTGGGGATGTCTCCTTGATTCTTTCGTGCTACTCCTCATACATATTTGTTATTCCATCTGCATTTGTATACCACATCTTCAACTTTTCTAAGACTGTGATCTGAGAGGTGTATTGGGGTTGGGGAAGTGGGAGACCTGATAGGGAACTATGGGTGGTTGCTGTGGGGGTGGAATTTGTAATGTAGTGGGTGGGGGCATTGGATGTGGCATGGGTGTTTTGGTTTAGAGTGTTTGGTTGCACTGGGGTTGACCTGGTTGGGAGGCTTCTATAGGAAGTTGTTAGGGAGACTGTATTTGATCTTCCTGTGTCTGGGATCTCCTGGCTGTCTTCTCCAACCCCTCTCTTTTCCCCCCTTCTCCTTTGTACCATCTCTTTCAGTTTCTGCCTTTCTTCTTGTGTTCTGTCATGGTAGAGATACACCTTCCTGTATGCCAGCATGTCCGTTAATCGTGCTTTCTCCTGCAGGATTCTGTTCCGAGTCGATTCTGCCTTTAAGGTCACTTTCACAGGCTGGGTTCTTTTTTTTACAAACCCCCCTATTCTCCAAAAATTTTCCAGCTGGGTCATGTCATCTTCTCCTATTGCTTTCATGATGCTTTCAATTGCTTTTTCCCCCCTTGTTTTCTTGCTTCATATGTTTCCCCTTCAACTTCCTGGAGCCCATACACAAAGACTACCCTCACGCTTTCATTCTCCCACTGCATATCCCTGTGTATCCCATCATTCAATTTGATTTCCTCCATTGCAGCTTTCCTTTCTTCAGTTTCACTAGCTAATGTGCTTGGGCTGAGTGGCCTGTCATTTTCCTTCTCGGCTTTCCCTGGGCTCTGCTGTGGTCTGTTAGGGTCTCCATATATAGCTTAGCTCTTTCATTTACTACAGTCTCCACCGATAGAGCTTCTACATGCAGTTTTGCTCCTTCTTTCCCCACAGTCCCCTTATTTGTGGCTGAGGTAGCAGTCTCTGTTGTCAATCCCAAAATGTTCCTTAGTTTTTTAGGCTGTTTCAGATTTTTCAGTTGCTCTTCAAAACTCTGTATCCTAGCCTCTGCTGCTTTGACTTGCACCTCTCACTTCCTGCTTTCCATATCTATCCTCTCTTCCATTCTCATGCTAAGTTCTTCTAGCTTCTTTTCCCATTCATGTTCCCTTTTTATGAGCTCTGCTCCCCAATCTTCCTTTGCAGCTTCCTCCTCCTGTCCCTTGGTTTTTGTTGTTCCTCTCTGACAACCCATTTTTGTTTTATCCTGATTGCCTCAGAGTGGGAAACGTATGTAATTCTGTGTGTTAGGTTAGTAGTGTGCATGTCAGAGTGTGGGGGGGGAGGTAGATGAGGAACTGCGGCTATGTGGGAGAGTAGAGGGGAGGGGGATTTTGGGGAGAATATGGAGAGTGGGAAGGAGGGAGAAGAAAGTGGGTGAGTGGGAGAGGGAGAGGGGGAAGGAGGGAGAGGTGGGGAGGGGAGGGTGAAAGAGGGAGGGGAGGGTGGAAAGAGGGAGGGGAGGGATCATGGGAAGGAATGAGATGTCGATGTGAGTGTATGTGTGAGTCTGGATATGTGTGTGTGTGTGTGTGTGTGTGTGTGTGTGTGTGTGTGTGTGTGTGTGTGTGTGTGTGTGTGTGTGTGTGTGTGTGTGGGTGTGTGTGTGTGAGGTTGGTGACTTGGGCAGTGTAATGTGAGTCTCAGTGGTCCTTGACTGACCACAACTTCTTGTGACCTGACCCCCACCCTCCTGGGACTTGACCCACACCTGCTTACAATGTTGCTCTTAAAGCTTGTCCTGTCACCTAGCTTATAGTAAGTTACTCGCCTTGTTCATTGAATTACCAATTGCTATTCCTTATTGAATACTTGAGTGCCTATTATTTATCGTGCTAAGAGAGACCATTCACAATCAGTTTGGCGGTTAATTGGAACCTGTAACCCTGGAACACCCACACAACCACTCATAGGTGAGCACAGTACTTGCAATGCAGCTGTAGCAGCCTGTATATTGTCCAGCTCGATGTGACGTCCTGGCGTAGATCCACCACAATTTCTTCTCATTAATAATGTACCCTATTCACTGTATTTCTCTCACTGGACACACGATTGTTTCACTTTATGAGCTTTCTTGGGTGACACTTGACAACGTTGCCTTACCACCCACACTAGCCTGCCTGCTCTGACTGCGCCACCACAGTTTACTTTCTCGATCACTTACAAAATTGAGGCTCTCTGCACACTTATGTGGCTCAGGCAGATTGTAAATCGCTTCTAGGATTGTTCACTACCCTAACACACTTTGCAACAATTGCAGAAACACTTGGGTAGCCCTCAAAATCACTCATATTCAGGGAGCACGGAAGGCGTGACTCGCACGTTCGGTGTCCCTACTCTGTGTGTGTGTGTGTGTGTGTGTGTGTGTGTGTGTGTGTGTACTCACCAAGTTGTACTCACCTAGTTGAGGTTGTGGGGGTCGAGTCCGAGCTCCTGGCCCCGCCTCTTCACTGATCGCTACTAGGTCACTCTCTCTGAACCGTGAGCTTTATCATACCTCTGCTTAAAGCTATGAATGGATCCTGCCTCCACTACATCGCTTCCCAAACTATTCCATTTACTGACAACTCTGTGGCTGAAGAAATACTTCCTAACATCCTGTGATTCATCTGTGTCTTCAACTTCCAACTGTGTCCCCTTGTTACTGTGTCCAATCTCTGGAACATCCTGTCTTTGTCCACCTTGTCAATTCCTCTCAGTATTTTGTATGTCGTTAACATGTCCCCCCTATCTCTCCTGTCCTCCAGTGTCGTCAGGTTGATTTCCCTTAACCTCTCCTCGTAGGACATACCTCTTAGCTCTGGGACTAGTCTTGTTGCAAACCTTTGCACTTTCTCTAGTTTCTTCACGTGCTTGGCTAGGTGTGGGTTCCAAACTGGTGCCACATACTCCAATATGGGCCTAATGTACACGGTGTACAGGGTCCTGAACGATTCCTTATTAAGATGTCGGAATGCTGTTCTGAGGTTTGCTAGGCGCCCATATGCTGCAGCAGTTATTTGATTGATGTGCACTTCAGGAGATGTGCCTGGTGTTATACTCACCCCAAGATCTTTTTCCTTGAGTGAGGTTTGTAGTTTCTGGCCCCCTAGACTGTACTCCGTCTGCGGTCTTCTTTGCCCTTCCCCAATCTTCATGACTTTGCACTTGGTGGGATTGAACTCAAGGAGCCAATTGCTGGACCAGGTCTGCAGCCTGTCCAGATCCCTTTGTAGTTCTGCCTGGTCTTCGATCGAGTGAATTCTTCTCATCAACTTCACGTCATCTGCAAACAAGGACACCTCAGAGTCTATTCCTTCCGTCATGTCGTTCACAAATACCAGAAACAGCACTGGTCCTAGGACTGACCCCTGTGGGACCCCGCTGGTCACAGGTGCCCACTCTGACACCTTGCCACGTACCATGACTCGCTGCTGTCTTCCTGACAAGTATTCCCTGATCCATTGTAGTGCCTTCCCTGTTATCCCTGCTTGGTCCTCCAGTTTTTGCACCAATCTCTTGTGTGGAACTGTGTCAAACGCCTTCTTGCAGTCCAAGAATATGCAATCCACCCACCCCTCTCTCTCTTGTCTTACTGCTGTCACCATGTCATAGAACTCCAGTATGTTTGTGACACAGGATTTCCCGTTCCTGAAACCATGTTGGCTGCTGTTGATGAGATCATTCCTTTCTAGGTGTTCCACCACACTTCTCCTGATAATCTTCTCCATGATTTTGCATACTATACATGTCAGTGACACTGGTCTGTAGTTTAATGCTTCATGTCTGTCTCCTTTTTAAAAGATAGGGACTACATTTGCTGTCTTCCATGCCTCAGGCAATCTCCCTGTTTCGATAGATGTATTGAATATTGTTGTTAGGGGTACACATAGCGCCTCTGCCCCCTCTCTCAATACCCATGGGGAGATGTTATCTGGCCCCATTGCCTTTGAGGTATCTAGCTCACTCAGAAGCCTCTTCACTTCTTCCTCGGTTGTGTGCACTGTGTCCAGCACATGGTGGTGTGCCCCACCTCTCTGTCTTTCTGGAGCCCCTTCTGTCTCCTCTGTGAACACTTCTTTGAATCTCTTGTTGAGTTCCTCACATACTTCACGGTCATTTCTTGTTGTCTCTCCTTCTTCCTTCCTTAGCCTGATTACCTGGTCCTTGACTGTTGTTTTCCTCCTGATGTGGCTGTACAACAGTTTCGGGTCAGATTTGGCTTTCGCTGCTATGTCATTTTCATATTGTCTTTGGGCCTCCCTTCTTATCTGTGCATATTCGTTTCTTACTCTACGACTGCTCTCTTTATTCTCCTGGGTCCTTTGCCTTTTATATTTCTTCCATTCCCTAGCACACTTGGTTTTTGCCTCCCTGCACCTTTGGGTAAAACATGGGCTCATCCTGGCTTTTTCATTATTCCTGTTACCCTTGGGTACAAACCTCTCCTCAGCCTCCTTGCATTTTGTTGCTACATATTCCATCATCTCATTAACTGGCTTCCCTGCCAGTTCTCTGTCCCACTGAACCCCGTTCAGGAAGTTCCTCATTCCTGTGGAGTTCTCTTTCTTGAAGTTTGGCTTCATTCGTCCTGGCCTTCCTGCTTCTCCCTCCACTTGTAGCTCTACTGTGTATTCGAAGCTTAAAACCACATGGTCACTGGCCCCAAGGGGTCTTTCATATGTGATGTCCTCAATATCTGCACTACTCAAGGTGAATACTAAGTCTAGCCTTGCTGGTTCATCCTCTCCTCTCTCTCTTGTATTGTCCCTTATGTGTTGGTACATGAAGTTTTCCAGTACCACCTCCATCATCTTAGCCCTCCATGTATCTTGGCCCCCATGCGGGTCCAAGTTCTCCCAATCGATCTCCTTGTGGTTAAAGTCACCCATGATCAGGAGCTTTGCCCTGCATGCATGATCTCTTCTGGCCACTCTAGCCAGTGTGTCAACCATCGCTCTATTGCTCTCGTCGTACTCTTGCCTTGGCCTCCTGCTGTTCTGTGGTGGGTTATACATCACTGCTATTACCACCTTGGGACCTCCAGAGTGAAGCGTTCCCACTATGTAATCACTTTCTTCTCCGCTGTCTCCTCTCTCCAGCTCATCAAAATTCCAGCGATTTTTGATCAGCAATGCCACTCCTCCACCCCCCCTGTTCCCTCTGTCTTTCCTCAGGATTTGGTATCCCATTGGAAAGATTGCATCTGTTATCATACCTGTAAGCTTGGTTTCTGTGAGAGCTATGATGTCCGGTGATGCCTCTTTGACTCTTTCATGCCACTCCTCCCACTTATTTGTTATTCCATCAGCGTTTGTGTACCATACCTTCAGTTTCCTTTCCAACACTGTGGTTTGTGGGGCCTGTGAGGGTGGGAGACCTGGTGGCATACTGTGGGATTCTATAGCTCGGTGTTGGGTGGAGGCTGTGGGTATGGATTGTAGTGTGTGTTGGGATGGTGTGATAGGTCGTATGGTTCTGAGAATAGTTGTGTGTGTGCTTGCCCTTGCTGTTCTGTTCTGCTCTGACTGACCTCTGCTGGTTCCATCCTTGTCTCTTTTCCTAGCTCCTTTCGCTTTTTTGTCCTCTCCCTCAGCTGCTGTCCTGATTTTGTTCTGTCTCTGTCTAGGAACACCCTCTTGTACTCTTCCGAGTATTTCAATCGTGGTTTCTCTTGGAGGATCCTGTTCCGCACCGTTTCCGTCCTGAGAATCAGCTTGATTGGTCGGTTTCTCCCCTTCGAGTACCCCCCTATTCTCTGAAAATTTACAATCTCGTCCATCTCTTCACCTATTTCCGTGATGATTTTCTCAATCTCCTTACTTTCTTCCTGCTGCCTTTCAGTGTGTGTCCTTTCCTCTCTCTCCTGAAGCCCATGGATAAACACTGATTTTGCCCTTTCCTCCTCCCATTGCCTCACCCTCTGTGACTCTGGATCCTGCCTGTATGTGGTCAGTTTCTCCCTTGATTTTTCCAGTGGCTCTTGATAGCATGGTTGTGGCTCAGCATTCTACCTATCACCCTCTCTGTCTGCAACCAGCTGTTCTTCCCTTCCACTCCTTGGCTCTTTTTGGCAGGTTGATATGACCTTAGCATAATTCATAATTCCTTCCTTCCTGTTCGGCCTCGCAGCTTCATATGCTGTGTCTTCTCTGGTCACTGCCCCTGTAACTCGCTTCAGCCTATTTATCTCAACTTCTAGGACCCTTATCTTGGCTACTGCAGTTTCGACTTGTGCCTCCCAATTCTTTGTCTCCTTCTCCAACCTCTTTTCCAATTTCACAGAGAGCTCTTTCTTCATTTTTTCAGAAAGCTCTCCTTATTTTCTCTCCCACTCTTGTTCCATCCTTTTCCACTGCTCCTCCATCCACTCCTCCCTACCAGTACCATTCTCATCTGATCCTTGGTTCCTGCGAGTCCCCACCATTTATTTTTTTTTTTTTTTTGTGAGAGAAGAGAGAAGGGAAAGGTAGAAGGAGAGAGAGAGGGGAAGAGTGAGAAGGGAAAGGGGGAGAGTGTGAGAGGGGGAAAGAGAGAGAAGGGAAGGGAAGTAGGGGGGGAGAGTGAGAAGGGAAAAATGGGAAGAGATGGAGAGAGGAGAGAGAGAGAGAGAGAGAAGTAGAAGAGAGAGGGGGATAGTGAGAAGGAAAAAGGGGAAGTGAGGTGAGAGTGAGAAAGAGAGGGGGGAGAGAGAGTGAAGGGAAGGGTAGGAGAGGCGGAGATTGAGAAGGGAAAATGGGGAAGAGAGAGAGCAAGAGAGAGAGCAAGAGAGAGAGCAAGAGAGATAGAAGAGAGAGGAGAGAGAGAGAGAAGGCAAAGAGAGGGGGAGAGAGAGGGGGAGAGTGGGGGTGAGAGGGGGTAAGAGGGGGAGATGGAAGAACGAGAGGGAGAGAGAAGGCAAAGAGAAGGGGAGCGAGAGGGGGAGAGAGGGGGAGAGAGGGGGAAAGAGGGGGAGATGGAAGAGCGAGAGGGAGAAGAGAGGCTAAGGGAGAGAGAGGCTTAGGGGAGGTGGAGAGAGGGGGGAGGAGGGAGAGAGATGGGAAAAGGAAGAGGGGAGAGAAATGGGAGGGGAGAGTGTTAGAGGGGGAGAGATATTAGAGGGGGGGAGGTGTTAGAAGGAAGAGATGTTAGAGGGGAGAGACGGGAGAGGGAAGAGAGAGAGATAGGTAGAGAGAGAGATATAGGTAGAGAGTGTAGATAGGTAAGAGAGGAGATTAGGATAGGAAGAGAGGGAGAGAGAGAGGAGCGAGGTTCAGATGGTCAGTTCACAGGACGGTGTGAAATCCTGTGTATGTGTGTGTTTGCGTGTGTACTACAGCTTACAAGTGCTTGTTCCTGTGTGTGTGTGTGTGTGTGTGTGTGTGTGTGTGTGTGTGTGTGTGTGTGTGTGTTGTGGTGTGTGTGTGTGGTTATGTGTGTGTGTGGTGTATGTGTGTATGTGTGTATGTGTGTGTATGAGTGTGTGTGTGTATAAGTGTGTACTCACCTAGTTGAGGTTGCGGGGGTCGAGTCCGAGCTCCTGTGTGTGTGTGTGTGTACTCACCTAGTTGTACTCACCTAGTTGAGGTTGCGGGGGTCGAGTCCGAGCTCCTGGCCCCGCCTCTTCACTGATCGCTACTAGGTCACTCTCCCTGAGCCGTGAGCTTTATCATACCTCTGCTTAAAGCTATGTATGGATCCTGCCTCCACTACATCGCTTCCCAAACTATTCCACTTACTGACTACTCTGTGGCTGAAGAAATACTTCCTAACATCCCTGTGATTCATCTGTGTCTTCAGCTTCCAACTGTGTCCCCTTGTTACTGTGTCCAATCTCTGGAACATCCTGTCTTTGTCCACCTTGTCAATTCCTCTCAGTATTTTGTATGTCGTTATCATGTCCCCCTATCTCTCCTGTCCTCCAGTGTCGTCAGGTTGATTTCCTTAACCTCTCCTCGTAGGACATACCTCTTACTCTGGGACTAGTCTTGTTGCAAACCTTTGCACTTTCTCTAGTTTCTTCACGTGCTTGGCTAGGTGTGGGTTCCAAACTGGTGCCGCATACTCCAATATGGGCCTAACATACACGGTGTACAGGGTCCTGAATGATTCCTTATTAAGATGTCGGAATGCTGTTCTGAGGTTTGCTAGGCGCCCATATGCTGCAGCAGTTATTTGGTTGATGTGCGCTTCAGGAGATGTGCCTGGTGTTATACTCACCCCAAGATCTTTTTCCTTGAGTGAGGTTTGTAGTCTCTGACCCCCTAGACTGTACTCCGTCTGCGGCCTTCTTTGCCCTTCCCAATCTTCATGACTTTGCACTTGGTGGGATTGAACTCCAGGAGCCAATTGCTGGACCAGGTCTGCAGCCTGTCCAGATCCCTTTGTAGTTCTGCCTGGTCTTCGATCGAGTGAATTCTTCTCATCAACTTCACGTCATCTGCAAACAGGGACACCTCAGAGTCTATTCCTTCCGTCATGTCGTTCACAAATACCAGAAACAGCACTGGTCCTAGGACTGACCCCTGCGGAGACCCCGCTGGTCACAGGTGCCCACTCTGACACCTCGCCAAGTACCATGACTCGCTGCTGCTTCTGACAAGTATTCCCTGATCCATTGTAGTGCCTTCCCTGTTATCCCTGCTTGGTCCCTCCAGTTTTTGCACCAATCTCTTGTGTGGAACTGTGTCAAAGCCTTCTTGCAGTCCAAGAAAATGCAATCCACCCACCCCTCTCTCTCTTGTCTTATTGCTGTCACATGTCATAGAACTCCAGTAGGTTTGTGACACAGGATTTCCCATCCCTGAAACCATGTTGGCTGCTGTTGATGAGATCATTCCTTTCTAGGTGTTCCACCACTCTTCTCCTGATAATCTTCTCCATGATTTTGCATACTATACATGTCAGTGACACTGGTCTGTAGTTTAATGCTTCATGTCTGTCTCCTTTTTTAAAGATTGGGACTACATTTGCTGTCTTCCATGCCTCAGGCAATCTCCCTGTTTCGATAGATGTATTGAATATTGTTGTCAGGGGTACACATAGCGCCTCTGCTCCCTCTCTCAATACCCATGGGAGATGTTATCTGGCCCCATTGCCTTTGAGGTATCTAGCTCACTCAGAAGCCTCTTCACTTCTTCCTCGGTTGTGTGCACTGTGTCCAGCACTTGGTGGTGTGCCCCACCTCTCCGTCTTTCTGGAGTCCCTTCTGTCTCCTCTGTGAACACTTCTTTGAATCTCTTGTTGAGTTCTTCACATACTTCCGGTCATTTCTTGTTGTCTCTCCTCCTTCCTTCCTTAGCCTGATTACCTGGTCCTTGACTGTTGTTTTCCTCCTGATGTGGCTGTACAACAGTTTCGGGTCAGATTTGGCTTTCGCTGCTATGTCATTTTCATATTGTCTTTGGGCCTCCCTTCTTATCTGTGCATATTCGTTTCTGGCTCTACGACTGTTCTCCTTATTCTCCTGGGTCCTTTGCCTTCTATATTTCTTCCATTCCCTAGCACACTTGGTTTTTGCCTCCCTGCACCTTTGGGTAAACCATGGGCTCATCCTGGCTTTTTCATTAATCCTGTTACCCTTCGGTACAAACCTCTCCTCAGCCTCCTTGCATTTTGTTTGTGTGTGTGTGTGTGTGTGTGTGCCCCCACTTCTAAGTATTCATAATGCTAATAAATACCGGTAGGTACCAGTAATTCTAAGCTTACCAATACTTGTAACACTTATCGATTCTACTTATAAAATTCAGGAAGTAGCTAGGCTGTAAAATTTAGCTTGTCACAGCTTAAGTGTCTGACATTATCCCTAACTACCGCTTTACTCCTTGCACTCTCGTCTATGCTATTTCTACTCTAATTCTGGTAATGGCTTGCAGGAGTGAGTGACCAGTATCTAACAGTGATGCAGGACCAGAACTCAACCTTCCAAAATGCAACCTCAACAGGTGAATACTTGCGCTGGCAGCGGTGTGATGACAAGTTGCCAGATGCTGATGACATAGTCGTCGTACATAGGCCTTCTATCACTATTTTGTAACTCCTTCACCCGTGATGTTTATAACCATATATGCTCATGCATCCCGCGTTCCTCAAGTGATTTCACTTTTCACTTATTACAGAATACACTTCACATTCGGTGTTACACTTTATATGTATAATGGCATACAAACTGTTGTGACGTCACTGCTTCAGTAGGCCTACTGCCACCTTCCCTTGTATATTTTATTTTTTCTTTCTCCTTTTGCTTATTAACTTTTTCACTCTCACATTACGGTGCCCCACATTTCACTTGTTCCCCAAACGCTGGTAATTCTTGATCACCCGTTTCCACACTCACTTTGATCTTTTTATGTTTGTATCTGTGTGGCAACAGTGCCTAGTAGATCCACAACGGTTTGGCACTTTTAAAAGAAAACACTGTGTGTGTGTGTGTGTGTGTGTGTGTGTGTGTGTGTGTGTGTGTGTGTGTGTGTGTGTGTGTGTGTGTGTGTGTGTGTATGTGTGTGTGTGTGTGTGTGTGTGTGTGTGTGTGTGCGCAAGTGTACTCACCTACTAGTACTCACCTATTTGTGGTTGCAGGGGTCGAATCTCAGTTCTTGCCTCGCCTCTTCACTGGTTGTTACTGGGTCTTCTCTCTCTCTGTTCCATGAGCTTTATCAAACCTCGTCTTAAAACTATGTATGGTTCCTGCCTCCACTACGTCACTTTCTAGGCTATTCCACTGCATGGCAACTCTATGACTGAAGAAATGCTTCCTAACATCCCTTTGACTCATCTGAGAATTCAACTTCCAGTTGTGAACTCTTGTTTCTGTGTGCCCTCCCTGGAACATCCTGTCTTTGTCCACCTTTTCTATTCTGCGCAGTATTTTATATGCCGTTATCGTGTCTCCCCTGACCCTCCTGTCCTCCAGTGTCGTCAGGCCGATTTCCCTTAACCTTTCTTCATGAGACATTCCCCTTAGCTCTGGAACTAACCTTGTCACAATCCTTTGCACTTTCTCTAATTTCTTGACGTGCTTGATCAAGTGTGGGTTCCAAACAGGTGCTGCATACTCCAGTATGGGCCTGACGTACACGGTACAGTGTCTTGAACGATTCCTTGCTAAGGTATCGGAACGCTGTTCTCAGGTTTGCCAGGCGCCCATATGCTGCAGCAGTTATCTGGTTAATGTGTGCTTCCAGAGACATGCTCGGTGTTATACTCACCCCAAGATCTTTCTCCTTGACCAAGGTTTGCAGTTTTGGGCCACCTAGCCTATAATTCCGTCTGCGATCTTCTGTGCCCTTCCCCGATCTTCATGACTTTGCATTTGGCGGGGTTAAATTCGAGAAGCCATTTGCTGGACCACGTGTCCAGCCTGTCCAGGTCTCTTTGAAGTCGTGCCTGTTCCTCATCTGATTTAATTCTCCTCATTAACTTCACATCGTCTCTAAACAGGGACACTCCTGAGTCTAACCCTACCATCATGTCGTTCACATATACCAAAAATAACACTGGTCCTAGGACCGACGCCTGTGGGACCCCGCTCGTCACAGATGCCCACTGTGACTCGTTGTTGCCTCCATGTCAGGTATTCTCTGATCCATTGCAGTGGTCTTTCTGTTTTATGCGCCTGATCCTCTAGCTTCTGCACTAATCTCTTGTGAGGAACTGTGTCAAAGGCCTTCTTGCAGTCCAAGAAGATGCAATCAACCCACCCATCTCTCTCGTGTCTTACTTCTGTTACTTTATCATAAAACTCTAGAAGGTTTGTGAGACACAGGATTTGCCTTCCATGAATCTGTGCTGGTTGGCATTTATACTCTTGTTCCATTCCACGTGCTTCACCACTCTCCTCCTGGCAATCTTCTCCATAACTTTGGATACTATACTCATCAGTGACACGGGTCTATAGTTTAGTGCCTCTTTTCTGTCTTCTTTTTTAAAAATGGGAACTGCATTTTCCGTCCTCCATACCTCAGGTAGTTGCCCAGTTTCCAGTGATGTGTTGAAGATTGTGGTAAGTAGCACACACAGCATATCCGCTCCCTCTCTAAGGACCCACCGGGAGATGTCCGGTCCCATTGCCTTTGAGGTATCGATGTCCCTTAGCAGCTTCTTCACCTCCTCCTCATTTGTATTTATGTCATCCAACGCTTGCTGGTATATTCCTTGCTGCTGGTGCCCCCATCTGGTCTGTCCCCCAGAGGCCTTCGTGTCTCGACTATAAATACTTCCTTAAATCTCATGTTGAGCTCCTCACATACTTCTTGATCGTTTCTTGTGAGTTCTTCACTTTCTTTCCTCAGCCTTATCACCTGGTCTTTGACTGTTGTCTTCCTCCTAACGTGGCTATACAGC
>NC_069454.1:32527193-32585016 GCF_026875155.1 Cherax quadricarinatus
GTAAGGAGTCGTTCAAGACTATGTACACCAAAAATGTCATGCCCATATTGGAGTATGCAGAACCAATATAAAACCCACACCTGGTCAAGCACGTCAAGAAATTATGGAAGGAGCAATGGTTTCCAACAAGACTAGTTTCGGAGTTAATTAGTGTTTCCTACACGAAGAGGTTAAGGAAAATCACCCTGAGGAGAATGGATGACAGTATGGATAGGGGGACATAATACTGACAAAAAAGATACTGAGAAGAATCGAAAAGATGGATAGGGAGACGATGTTTCAGAGAAGAAACACACAATAAGACTGGGTCACAACTGGGAGGTGAAAACTCAAATGAGTCACAGAGTTCTTAGGAAGTATGTCTTCAGTCATACAGCTGTCAGGAAATGGAAGAATCTGGAATGCGATGTATTGGCGGAAGAATTCATGTTTAGCTTCAAAAATATACACGATAAAGCTAATGGTGTAGCGAGTGGACTTAGTAATGACCAACAAAGAGGCAGGGCCAGGAATTGTGACTCGACCCCCACAACCACAAATATGTTTGGACAAATAGGTATACAGATGTAGACACACACACACACATAAGGGGAACTAGGACTTCAGGAGTGCTGCTACAATGAGCATCATCGCTACCAGACTCTAGTATTCACGTAAGATATGGGGTCGAGGTTCTGTCAAATATAATGTGAAGGGATTCCCTCTCAGTGTGAGCATGGAATAGGCTAATAGGTGCTCAGTAATGAATGAACACTAATTGGTACTTAACATCAATAGTCAGGGAGGGAAGTCAGGTGTCAGTGAGGAATTAAGGCAGTATGTGAGGGGTCAAGGCTGAGTCGGGTTAATGGTCCCTTGTTTCAGTTGTGAGTTCAGCCTGAAGCTGCTGCTCCACTTCTGTGGTAACTTCAATCAATGTACATATACTAACCTTTATTCCTCACAGTAGGTAGTGTGAACGTGACAGCCAGCTGCTATGGTAATCTTGGTTTGGTTTAGTGCAACTTTACACTTGTGTACCCCAGAATGCTTTTCCCCAATACTCACGTGGTAGTGTTGGGGCGGGGGTTCTGGAATCCTTGAGTCTGCAGCTCCCTGGAAGTAATGAGACAATTGCCTTGGTGATCTTTTTGGTTTTTACAATGTTTTACTGGAAAAGGCCACAGGGAATGGGAGCTGTTCTCATTGCAAAATTGTAACTGACCCATCGTTGCTCAGCCTCCCCCTGGGCACTCAAAATGGCGGTGAGATGCTTAAGGTGTTTTGTTTATTGAAAGTGTAACTACTCCCTTAAGAAAAACGATTTACTTAAATATGTTTAGTAGTTTTGTAGTTTTGTAGGCAAAATTTATTCAAAGAGTCATGAGACTAATTTTTTAAATTGAAATTGAAAAATTGACCCTCTCAAAGTGTTACCCCCCTTTTCCCTCATTACCCCACCCGGGAGCGGCAAAATTTTTGGGGGATCACGAAATTCCCTGCGGGGAAAAAAGTCAATAGTAGGGGTAGCGGGGAGTATTTGTAACATATTTTTCTTGCGGCACTTTTTAAGGTGGGAAGTAAGTCCCATACCCCCCTTTTTTTCCCCACCCCGAAGTGATGTTTGACTCCCGGGTGAGTTAAGGAAAGGTCAGTCTAGCTCCCACAATCCTTCCCTCCTTCTCCCCCCCCTCCCCGAAAGGTACTGTGGGGTCGGCCCAAACAGAATCACTGCTCACAGCTCCCAGCATACTGTAGTACATGCCTGCCTTGTATTTAAGGATTTTTGGTTGAAGTTCATTTTGCCCAATAATAAACTTGTCCTTTCCGTCTTGCTCTATTTGACTTTTGGTGATAATCCCCAATTTTTTTTGGTACTGTATTTATCATGAGATTTTTTTTTCTTAAGAAAGGGGGGGTAAATTCTATTTTTCCCGTTTGGTGACGGAGGGTACTTGCAATCAAGAGTGGAATTGATGGAGAGGGACAAAGTCCTGAGATTCCCCTTTTTGGGTTTTAAATTACCTTCCCCTGTAGAAATTGCGTATGTAACCCTTTTTTACGCGGTAATAAACCCTGCTTTCCTGTAAAGGGGATAGAATACTAGGGCTTACTGTAAAGACGAACCGGTGGGTTGAAAACCAACACCTGCGTCCCCCCCTAATCGCAAGGTCGATTTCAACACACCTGTGCCCCAAAACCCCGGGACCCCAATTTTATTTGATTTAAATTTCGTTATTTATATTTTTCATTTTTCTTTTCTTTAATGTGGATTAATATTTCATATTTAAGTGTTTTTATTTTTATATTTTTTATAAAAAAATGTTTTGTTTGTCTGTTATTATTTCTTTTTCTATTCTTTAAATTTTTCCTGAGGGGGCCCCACCCTTGGTAATAATGTTGAAGTTTTTTCAGGGCTGAGTAAGCCTTCACAAGGGGCGCCCTTCCCAGGATCTCTTGCTGAATAAAGATTCAACTCCATCTCGAATCCCTTTGGGAATTAAACGCCGCATCCCACAGAGGGTTTAAAAACCCAGCCATGAGTAATCATTCTCTTGGTAGGACTACGACAGGTTTTAAAAGTTTTGGTGATTGTTATGGTCTAATTTATAGTAAGTCAAGTCGGGGCGGGAAATAATAGTTAATTCTGCATTATTTTTGTGTGAACTTGAAACACTTTGGAAGTTAGACTCCGGGATCGAGATTTTCCAGTGACAATTTGTTTCATTGAGCCTTTTTTAATAAAGGGGAACTTCTAGGACACTTTTGATTTGTTGGTGAGAAAAATTGGGGGTCAAGTGACCCCATTTATTTTCTGTTGCTCGGAGCGGGCATAGAACCCTTCGTTTTAAAAATAATATTTTTTAAATTTTGAAGCGGGGAGCAAGCCCTTTTGGTTTATTTCATTTTGAGCGGAGCAGGAATGAACCCCCCTTTTTTTTAATCCCCGTTTCATTTCCCCTGTATTTTTAATTTATTCTTGCAGGTTAAAGGGAATATAGTTTTGGAGTAATGGGGAAGTTGGGAAAAACAGGGAAAAATTTAGAATCTTTATTGTGTAAGTCCGGGAAAAGACTTAAAAGAGAGAAAATTTGAGAGAGAAGGAGACAGATAAAGGGAAAGAGAAGAGAAAAAGGAGAGAGGAATCGAAAGAGAAGAGAAAAAGACAGAGAGGAATCAAAAGAGAAGAAAAAAAGGAAAAGGGAAAACCTTGAAAGTGGTAAAAAAATGAAGAGAGAGAATTGAGAGAGAAATCCAAAAAAGACAGAAAAAAGAGAAAAGAGAAGACGGAAAGGAGCGTGATAGACTTGATCGTGAAGAAAGAGTAGAGAACGTGGGAACGGGCCCTAAAAAAATTGAGGAAAGGCTAAAATTTTAGAGAACTTGAGGAAGAGCAAAGGTAGAGAAGTTGAGGAAAAGCTAGAGAACTTGAGTTAATAAGAGAGAAAAAGGATCGTGAGCTCGAAAAAATCTCGCCTTTTTGAAAAATTTTAAAAAAAATTTGTTACTTTACCCAAAATTAAGGGGGGTAAGGAAAAACTCGTAGGGACTTTAAATAATTTACCCCCACGGGGGGAAAAAATTTCTTAAATTTTCAGGTTTAAAAAATTTCCCTTCCCCCTTTAATCCCGGAAGGGGCTCCAGGGGGAAGTTATTTTCTGGAAGTTGTACTCGACTTTGTGGGGTACAATTTTATAAACTAAAGGCAACCTTTAAGCATTAAAATCAATTTTTAAAGGGAAAATTTCAAGCCCCCTTAAGGGCCAAAAATTTAATTACTTCTTTTTTCGTTTGGTAAGGGAGGTTTCCTTAGTTTTGGGGGCTTTTTTTGGGAATTTGGATCCCCCTGTCGTTTCCCGAACCTTTAAGTGAATTGCCTTCTTTTCAATACCCCCCCCCCAGGGCGGGTTAATCTCCTTAAGAAATCCCCTTTTGTAAATAAAATTTTTTTTTCCTGTTTTTGGGGTTTTTTTTTTTTTTAATTTGTGCCCCCCCCCCCCCCCCCCCCCCCCCCCCCCCCCCCCCCCTTTTGGTGTTTTAAGGGCAAAAACGTCCAGTTGCCCTTCTAAAAAGGCCAAAAATTTGGAAGATTTTTTAAAGATGAATAAAAAGCCCCTTCTTTTGGGGAACAGTTTTTGACTTTGTTCTCCTTTTTAGAGACACGGGATGACATGTTAGTCATTTTGTAAGCTTTCCCTAACCTTAAAGAAAACTCATTTTTTGCTATACTTTCAGACTACTTGGGCCATACAGACATTTTCCCTAATCCGTTGTAACATTAGGTCTAAATGGTTCACGGGTTGGGCTGAACCGATAGCCTCACACTTCTTGCCCGTACTAATAGGATTGAAAAGGTGCCATTTTCCTTCTGAGGAGACCTTTCATCGCCAAAAGGGGGCTAAGGTTTAGATCCCCTTTTTTGTAGAGTCAGAGAAGCCCCCCGAAAGTTAGATGGACAATGTCTCGTGAGTTCTGTGGGTTAAAAGCGTGTATATTTCGAAAGCGAGGGAGTAGGATCACGGTTTACTTTTTAGATGAAAGTGAAGATATCACCCCCGATCTATAAATGTCTTGACTAGGGCTCAGACCAAAGCCCCGGCTTTCCTTTCTGTCCATCCTTTTATTTTCCCTGACTTAAGCCCTTTAGGGGCTATCGAAGGCTTTTTGTCAATTTCAACGTATTGCCTTCTTTCGAATTGCCATTTTGCCGCAAACAAAAAAGTTTCCAAGGAAAAACTTTTTTATTTCAAAATTTGGGGTATATAAAGGTATCTTTTACAAGTCGTTTCAAATTTAAAATTTAGATGAGACAGCTTTCCTCTTAGTTGTTCCAAGTCAATGCAGGGATGTTCTTAAAATGGCTCTTTTCCCGCCCCTTTGGGCCCGGGCATTTCTGCATCGTTTTAAACCTTAAATAAAAATTTGGGAAACCCATTTTTGGCAAAAATGTCCTCAATGTCATACCCATTGTAGATCGTGTAAAATTTTTCCAAATGTCATTCCCGAGGACAGGCGGTACCTTGGTCAAAATGCCAGTCTTAAGGTCCTTTTGAAAGGTTTTTATTGACATCTTTGGTCCTTTATCTCCACTGTCTTGGGGGACATAGATATTTATTAACATTAGTTGATTTGCTTCGAGTTTCCCCGAAGCCATACCCCTTAAAACCTAACCACTACAGAGGTGGCTGAAGCCCCTTTTTTCCTCTTCTCCAGAGTGGGCATCCTAGGAAATTTTGTCTGACCGTGGGGGCACAATTTACATCTGATTAAAGAACACCTATACCCAAATTCGGAGTGAAGCCCTTTTTCCCACACCCCATCATCCCGCTGTAAGGGGAGGGTTGAGCGCCCGATTCGTTCCAAATTTTCCCTTTTTAAAAATTTCTCCCTTAAAAATAATGGTCTTACCACCCCGTTTTTTTTTTCCCCCTGTTTTTTTTCCTTTTTCTTTTTTAAAACTATTTACCTTTTTAAAATTTTTTAATTTTCCTTTTTACCATTTTCCACCAACCAAAAAAACTTAATATTTTCCCCCCCCCCCCCCCCCCCCCCCCCCCCCCCCCCCGCCCCCCGGAAAAGGGTTTTTTAAAAAATTTTAAAAAAAATTTAAAAGTCTACCTTAGAATCAAGGGGAACCTGCTTTTCTTAAATTTTAAGAAAAATTTACCAAAAAGTTAATGTTAATTAATTTGATTTTTTCCCACAAAAAATTATAGACAATGAAAAATGTTTTAATTGCGTAATTTCTACCCTTTAATAGGAATAATTTACTTTCTTGATACGAAAAATTTTTAACGAAATTTTTGGTTTCCCTAAGAGACAAACTAAATGTGGTTTGGGAATTTTCACTCTTTATGATATTAGGTGTTTACTCCCATTCCCTAAATTTGCTTTTTGAAAAGACAAAACCTTTTTTTCCCAAAAGAAAAATTTACCCCCGTTCCGTTACTTTGGGATCTTTAAAAGAGGGTAGACAAAATTAAAAATAAAAGATCCTGAATTCGATTTAAATTGTTTACGTAGTCATGGTTTAAAAAGGAGGATAAATTTATTAGCTTGTATGATTCAGAGGCCCCTTTAAAGCTTAATCGGTGGGGGGGGGGGCTGAGTATGCCCAATAGTGCGATCTACACAAATTTTTGACGCTTCCTTCTTTTTAGGATTGTTTTTGCCGGGATTCTCAAGTATGTTGTCCCTTTTTCCCAAGCGTACACCCCTTTTCTTTTCACACCAAGGATGAGGCAATTATAAACTATGTCTTCGTTTTGGTAAATGCCCCTGTACCTAGTAAAATGTGAGAAAAGGTCTTGGGAATATGCCCAAAAGTTTCAGTTTATTTGTAACATTTACGTGTGACATCAGTGAGGCGAACATATCCAAAAAATTAAATCGTTTTTGGGAGGTTACGCTCCTGGCCTATGCCAAGCCGAAGAAATGCTTCCTTTTTTATAAAAAAGATTGTACTTGGCTGATTTCTTTTTAATAAAATCTCTGCGTCTCTCCCCGTAAAATCAAAGCTTCCTTTTTCCTCCCCCCCCCCTTCGAAAGGTGACGGTTGGGCTCCTGTCCCAAACAGTAATCACTAGATCACAGCTCCCGCATACTGTAAGTAATGCCTGTCTTGTTTTTTAGTGGATTTATTGGTTGAAAGCTTCACTTTTGACCAAAAATAAAATTTGTCCTTTCTGTTTGCCCTTAAATTTATGTTTTAAAACACCACATCTTTTAGGTATTGTATTTTATCGAGGTGATTTCTTAAGCAGGGGTAAACCCGTCTTTTCTTTCCAGTTGGATGACGAGAGGGTCACCTGCCAGTCAACGGTAGAATGAGGGGGCTAACGTCCTGGCTTCCCTTTTTGGGTTTAATTTACCCGTGCCCCGTATGAATTGCAGGATGTAACCCTCATCATTACAGCGGTAAAGAACCCGCTTTTCCCGTCTCGGGATAGAATTTCTCACGGGTATACTGTGAAGAACGAAACCGGTGGGTTGAACCCAAACCTGCGACCCCCCCCCCATCCAGAAAGGCAAGTTTCAACAAAACGCAGGGTTTCCCAAAAACCAGCACCCAAGTTTTATATTAGCGTTGAATTCAGTTTTTTATATTTTTCATTTTTCATTTTCTTTAATGTAGGATTAATATTTCATATTTAAGTGTTTTATATTTTCTATATAATAAAGTGTTTATGTTTGTCTGTTATTATTTCTTTTTCTATTCATTAATTTTCCTGAGGAGGAGCCAGCCTTGGTAATACTGTCTGAAGTTATTACAGGGCTGAGTAAGCCTTCACATTCCCCACACTCGCTCGAAGAAGGTTGATGGTATTTGACAGAGTAAAACAAAGTCATGGGCTATCACTCCCCAAGGCATCCCTGAGCTATTGAAGGTTCCATCAGAGTCGCCGGGTGACTCATGGAGTCTAGCTCTTGTTTGGTATTACAGGGTATGAGGCAACTTTTGCTTTTTAATGGCCCAAAACCCGTGACGTTTCCCCTGGTGAAAGTAGTGGGGGTGGGGGCTTTTTGTCCACTTTCCTGTGGGGCATCTTAATATTTAGCCCCGTCAGCCAGTGGGTCTGGGTTGTGTGATAATAGGTACAGGGTTTTTTTGGTAGGAAGGAATTTTGATTTACGACACCTCATTGTTCCAGAAACCAGGTGAAGTCCAAGGCCGGACTAAGCAAGTTTTTCCCCGCTGACTGACTCCCGGTCTTCAGGAAATTTAAAAGGGCAGCTGAGAAATTTCTCTCTTACTCCCCTATCCAATTTCATGTGTTCAGAAGACTGAGGGGTTTTCCCTGCCCCTTTCAGGGATGTGTGGAAAAGATGGGTGGCTGTCGGAGCACTTGTGTGAGGTACTTGACCCATCAATGTTAATTGGGTCAATAGAGCGATTAAGCAGATGTGTTGTTAGATGAGAAGGGTGTTGTGGAGATCTGTCTTCAGGCCGGAATCCAACCACGGACTAACCATCAGTGCTCTGGGCGTTGTCTGACTGGTGGCTGATAGTAATTCCCACTAGAGCAATTTCCACAGCGGTACTTTCCTCGTGGTCATTTTCCCCGGCCTGGGGAAGTGGCCAGAATATCCTTGGGGCGTCAGCTTTGCCAATGACAGTAGGAGGATCGTTTTCTGTGCGAATCTGAGGCCGAAGATAAGGTATGGTCAAGATATGTGGGCTGGAGGGAGGAGGAGGAGGAGCCCTACCCACTGGTTGACAGTTGTCAGCTGTGACCTGTCATTTGGGGGTGTGTGCAATTGTGAACACATCACAAGTAGGCAATCTTTGTAGCATCTGCAGCCGAGGGATATAGCTTGATAGCTTCTGTGAGGGTGTGGTGGAGGCCGTCAGCCCCATGCTATGCCTTTGGCCGCGTCCTTCTGTAGCGACAGGTACGTAATTTTTCCTTTCAGCATGTCTACGCTGAACATGAACAATTCAGTACTGTATTCTTAACCCATCAATGTGGCTTTAAGTTCCCGAAATGCGAGGGTGTAACTTGTTGCCTCGCTTCCAGAATAATAAATTTAACCTTCAGTATGAAGCAATCCACTGGATCAGCCTGGATCAGTGTCTCACAGGTATTATTAGACGTGGTGACGACAGATTGCTTACGGAGGAGGTTCTGTCGACATGGCTAGTGTAGCCATATTGCCTGCTGTACTCGTGTCAAGGTAGTGACAGTTGACAGGTTTATGACACTGTAATAACTGTGAGTTAACTAGCCAAGACAAGACGTTGAATTGCCTGCCAATCTGGCTGGTAACAGGTGCTGTCTGTACTGCCGTAGTGACGTTCCTAATAGATGCATCCCGGTGTATACCCTCTGGGTCACGAGTGAAACTCAGGTTTAAAATACGAAGACTAGATGAGTGTTGCGTGTGTGTGCCGGTGGTCTGGGCTTGTTGTGATGACATCACAAGATGACGTCGGGGGCGCAGTGTAGTGGGTATGGCTCTTGGCGGTGCTGTGTCTCGTTAATGGCGGATTGCCAAAGGTAGTTTAATGTAGGATATGTTATTCCCATTGTACAAAGTGTTCAGTTGAGCTTCAGTATGTGTGTATAGTTGTAAATTGCGAAGTACCAATCGCCACGTGGCGATTGGTACTGGGTGGCGATTGGTACAGTAGACATGGGAGCTGACTACGCCTAGTGGGATTGTTGGAGCCTAGCTAGGTGGGTACTGGTTCTGTGGACCATAGTTATGCTACATTTGGTTCGAAGATGACGAAAGCTATCAGGAATTAAGTGTGTGTGTGGTCATGGTTGAGTCAGGTTAGTGGTCCCTGGTTTTATTTGAGAATTCAGCCTGAAGGCTGCTGCTCCATTTCCGGGGTAACTTCAGGCAATATGTACTAGCCTTCATTCTTCACAGTAGGTAGTGTGAACGTGACAGGCAGCTGCTATGGTAATCTCTGGTCGTGGGAGTGCCACCTCTACACATGTGTACACCTGAATGCATTCACCAATACTCACTTGGTAGTGTTGGTACGTGGGTTACCTGAGGCAAAGGTGTCATTAGCTGGACCAGTTGCCTGGTCCAGCTAATGAGACCCTTGCCTGTGGTGATCGTATGGTGTACGAATGTATTCATCTCACAAGGATACAGGGAAAGGGCACTATTCTCACTGCTGAAGTGCGACTGACCCGCCGTCCGCTCAGCCTACCCCATGGGAACTCATACTGGTGGGCTGAAGGTGCCTGAGACGTTATTGTTTATGGGAAGTGTAACTGCTGCCCTAAGCTAAACTACTTTCTCTTACTTAATTTAAATATGTGTAGTAGTAATGTAATAATTGTAGTGTATAATTAGCTTATGAGTCATGTGAATAATTCTCAGTAATTAAGTAAATACAGAAATGACACCTCTCTAGGCCTTACGCCCCATCCCTACATTCCCCCACACTGGAGAGGGCATAAAGATTCTTAGGAATCACGACATTTCCCAGTGTCTACTGGACTGGTGACCACCAGGAAGTACAGTAAATAGAGTAGTTAACATTCAATTAGGAAACAGAGCTCTATAGTAAATAGAAATTAGAATTATAAAAACTTGAGTCTATGGTGTAGAGTTTACTAGGCCACACTAACACTACACACACACAAACGCGTGTGCGTACACAAAATTGCTCGTACACATGAACCGTTGGCACCTGTTATAAACACTGACCACAAACCTTCCATACACCTCCCTCACATACCACACTCCCTCACTCACACTCTCACTCACACTCTTATCCACTCACACTTACATTCTTTCCAACTGACACTCCCTCTCTCTCCCTCACTCTCCTCTCACAATCTCTCACACTCTTCATCACTCACACTCTCCCCACTCACATTCTCACTCACACTCTCCCTCACTCACATTCTCACTCACACTCTCCCCAAATCACACTCACACCCTCTCCCTAACACTCTTACTCACGCCACACTCGAACCCACCACTCTACCACACACTCTCCCTCGCACTATCCCTCACACTATTCCACAGTTGTACGCTCCTTCACACTATTGCACTCACCCAATCTCACATCCACACCCAAACACACACACACACACACACAACACACACATAAAAACACAACCACATCCAAACATGCAACCCACACCTAAACACTCAACCACACCCAAACACTAACCCAAACATGTGCACACCATACACCCAAACACACCAACACCTTCACCTAAACACATGGAGCCACATGGGGGTCCCGAAACATGGAGAGCCAAGATGATGGATGTGGTACTTGAAAACCTCATGCATCAACATGTCAGGGACACAACCAGAGAGAGAGGGGAGGATGAGCCAGCAAGACTGGATCTTGTGTTCACCCTGAGCAGTTCAGACATTGAGGACATCACTTACGAGAGGCCCCTTGGAGCTAGCGATCATGTGGTGCTGAGTTTTGATTATATAGTAGAGTTACAAGTGGAGGAGGTAACAGGAACTGAAGGGGTCAGGCCAAACTATAAAAGGGGGGACTACACAGGTATGAGAAACTTCCTGCAGGAGGTTCAGTGGGACAGAGAAATGGCACGATAATGTAGTAATTCTAGGAGACTTTAACTTTAGTCATGTTGATTGGAATTTCTTGACTGGGAATTTAGAATCATACGACTTCTTAGAAGTATTTCAGGATTGTTTTTTGAAGCAGTTTGTGACAGAACCTACAAGGGGAAATAACCTGCTTGACTTAGTTATGGCAAACAATGAATCCCTTGTTAATAATTTAGAAATTTCAGAGGAACTGGGTGCTAGCGACCACAAATCAATTACATTTAGAATTGAATGGAAGTACGATAGTAGCGATAACTCAGTAAAAATCCCAGATTTTCGCTTAGCAGATTACGATGGGCTTAGAGAACACTTATCATCTGTTGACTGGGGTAACGAAGAGAGCTATCAATATGACAGTTTTCTGAACACTATACATGCTGCTCAAAGAACGTTTATCCCATATAAAGAAATTAGATCAAATAGAAATGACCCAAAATGGATGAATAATAGGCTCAAATATCTACTAGGGCATAAGAAAGGAATTTATAGGCGTATCAAAAGAGGTGAGGGTCATCTTATGAATCAGTATATTGACATTAAGAGGGACATTAAAAAGGGGATAAGAAAAGCTAAAAGGGACTATGAAATTAAAGTTGCTAGGGATTCTAAAACTAACCAAAAAGTTTTTCCAGGTCTATAGAACAAAAGTTAGAGATAAGATAGGTCCCCTTAAAAATAACTATGGGCACCTTACTGACAAAGAGAACGAAATGTGCTTGATTTTAAATAATTATTTTCTCTCAGTTTTTACACAGGAAGACAGTAACAATATTCCAGTAATTAATTTTTACAGTGGGCTAGAAGAAGATAAATTATTGTAACATCACAGTCACTAGTGAGATGGTTGTGAAGCAGATAGACAGACTGAAGCAAAATAAGTCGCCGGGTCCTGATGAGGTTTTTTCAAGGGTTCTTAAGGAATGCAAAGTGGAACTCTGTGAACCATTAACTAATATTTTTAATTTATCTCTTCAAACAGGTGTAGTGTCTGATATGTGGAAGATGGCTAATGTAATTCCTATTTTTAAACAGGGGACAAGTCGTTACCGTCAAATTACCGCCCAATAAGCCTGACCTCAATTGTAGGCAAATTACTAGAGTCAATTTTAGCTGAGATTATAAGAAGCCATCTCGATAGCATAGCTTGATTAATGATACTCAGCATGGATTCACAAGAGGCCGGTCTTGTCTAACTAATTTATTAACTTTCTTCAGTAAAGCTTTTGAGGCTGTTGACCACGATAAAGAATTTGATATTATTTACTTAGATTTTAGTAAGGCTTTTGATAGAGTTCCGCACCATAGACTTGTTAAACAAAGTGGCAGCTCATGGCATTGGGAGAAAAGTGCTCTCGTGGATCGAGTCATGGCTCACTGACAGGAAGCAGAGAGTGTCCATAAATGGGGTTAAATCCGAGTGGGGATCTGTAACAAGTGGCGTTCCACAGGGATCGTCTTGGGCCCGTTGTTGTTTATATATATATCAATGATCTTGATGAGGGAATTACTAGTGATATGAGCAAATTCGCCGATGACACAAAGATAGGTAGGATAATTGATTCAAACGTAGATGTTATGGAACTTCAGGAGGATTTAAACAAACTCCATTCTTGGTCAGAAAAGTGGCAGATGCAGTTCAATGTAGATAAATGCAAGGTTCTGAAGCTTGGGAGTGCCCATAACCCTAGTACTTATAAGTTAAATGATGTAGAACTTAGCCATGCAGATTGCGAAAAGGACTTGGGGGTTTATGGTGAGCAGCAACCTTAAACCAAGACAGCATGCCTAAGCGTACGTAATAAGGCAAATAGTTACTGGGTTTTTATATCAAGAAGTGTAAGCAACAGAAGTCCAGGGGTTCATACTGCAGCTTTATACTCATTAGTAAGGCCTCACCTAGATTATGCAGCTCAGTTCTGGTCTCCTTATTTACAAAATGGACATGAATTCGTTGGGAAAACATTCAGCGTAGGATGACTAAATTATACATGCATTAGAAATTTTCCTTATGAAGAAAGATTGAAGACTCTTAATTTACATTCACTTGTTAGACGAAGAATGAGGGGAGACCTGATCGAAGTGTATAAGTGGAAGATAGGTATTAATAAAGGGGAAAATTAATAAGGTCTTGAGGATGTCTCTCCAAGAGAGAACCCGCAGAAAATGGATTTAAATTAGATAAGTTTTAGATTTAGAAAGGGCATAGGAAAGTATTGGTTTGGAAACAGGGTAGTTGATTTAGTGGAACAGTCTACCTAGTGGGTTATTGAGGCTGGGACTTTGGGTAGTTTCAAATCTAGGTTGGATAAGTACATGAGTGGGAGGGGTTGGATTTGAGTGGGACTTTCACATCAGAGCTTGTTTCTTGGGTGGCATTGAGAGTTGGGTTGGGCAAATGTTTTGTTAGTGGGATGAATTGTAAAGGACCTGCCTGTATGGGCCAGGGAGGCCTCCTGCAGTGTTCCTCCTTTCTTATGTTCTTAGTAGGAAAATCAGTAAACGAGATGATGGAATATGTGGCAACAAAGTGCAAGGAGGCAGAGGAAAGTTTTGTTCCCAAGGGAAACAGAAATAATAGGAAGACCAAAACGAGTCCTTGGTTTACCCGAAGGTGTAGGGAGGCAAAAACTAAGTGCAAAAAGAGAATGGAAAAGGTACAGGAGGCATAGGACCCAGGAAAACAAGGAGATTAGTAGAAGAGCCAGAAACGAGTATGCACAGATAAGGAGGGAGGCCCAGCGACAGTATGAAAACGACATAGCATCGAAAGTCAAATCTGACCCGAAACTGCTGTATAGCCACATTAGGAGGAAGACAACAGTCAAGGACCAGGTGATAAGGCTGAGGAAGAAGGGGGGGAGAACTCACAAGAAATGATCAGAGGTATGTGAGGAGCTCAACACGAGATTTAAGGAAGTATTTACAGTAGAGTCAGGAAGGACTCTGGGGGGGACAGACAGATGGGGACACCAGCAAGGAATACACCAACAAGTGTTGGACGACATACATACAGATGAGGAGGAGGTGAAGAAACTGCTAAGGGACATCGATACCTCAAAGGCAATGGGACCGGACAACATCTCCCCGTGGGTCTTAGAGAGGGAGCAGATATGTTGTGCGTGCCACTTACCACAATCTTCAACGTCCCCGGAAACTGGGCAACTACCTGAGGTATGGAAGACGGCAAATGTAGTTCCCATTTTTAAAAAAGGAGACAGAAAAGAGGCACTAAACTATAGACCTGTGTCATTGACGTGTATAGTATGCAAAATTATGGAGAAGATTATCAGGAGGAGAGTGGTGGAGCAACTGGAACGGAACAAGAGTATAAATGCCAACCAGCACAGATTCATGGAAGGCAAATCCTGTGTCACAAACCTTCTGGAGTTTTATGATAAAAATATCAGAAGTAAGACACGAGAGAGAGGGTGGGTTGATTGCATCTTGTTGGACTGCAAGAAGGCCTTTGACACAGTTCCTCACAAGAGATTAGTGCAGGAAGCTAGAGCATCAGGCGCATATAACAGGAAGGGTACTGCAATGGATCAGAGAATACTGACAGGGAGACAACAAGAGTCATGGTACGTAATTATGTATCACAGTGGGTACCTGTGACGGCGGGGGGTCCCACAGGGGTCGGTCAAGGACCAGTGCTATTTTTGGTATATGTGAACGACATGATGGAAGGGTTAGACTCAGAAGTGTCCCTGTTTGCAGATGATGTGAAGTTAATGAGGAGAATTAAATTGATGAGGACCAGGCAGGACTTCAAAGAGACCTGGACAGATGGACCCCTGGTCCAGCAAATGGCTTCTCGAATTTAATCCTGCCAAATGCAAAGTCATGAAGTAGGGGGAGGGCGCAGAAGACCACAGACCGGTATAGGCTAGGTGGCCAAAGACTGCAAACCTCACTGAAGGAGAAAGATCTTGGGGTGAGTATAACACCGAGCATGTCTCGGGAAAGCACACATCAACCAGATAACTGCTCCCAGCATATGGGCGCCGGGCCCAAACTGAGAACAGCATTCCGATACCTTAGTAAGGAATCGTTCAAGACACTGTACACCGTGTATGCAGGCCCATACTGGAGTATGCAGCACCTGTTTGGAACCCGCACTTGATAAAGCACGTCAAGAAAATGGGAAAGTACAAAGGTTTGCGACAAGGTTAGTTCCAGAGCTTAAGGGGAATGTCTATGAAGAAAGATTAAGGGAAATCGGGCCTGACGGACACTGGAGGACAGGAAGGTCAGGGAGAACATGATAAGGGACATATATAATACTGCGTGGAATAGACAAGGTGGACAAAGACAGGATGTTCCAGGGAGGGGACACAGAAACAAGAGGCCACAATTGGAAGTTGAAGACACAAATGAGTCAGAGAGATTAGTAGGAAGTATTTCTTCAGTCATAGAGTTTTTAAGGGGCGGGGAATAGCCTAGAAAATGACGTAGTGGAGGCAGGAACCATACACAGTTTTAAGACGAGGTTTGATAAAGCTCATGGAGCGGGGAGAGAGAGGGCCCAGTAGCAACCGGTGAAGAGGCGGGGCCAGGAGCTAAGACTCGACCCCTGCAACCACAAATAGGTGAGTACAAATAGGTGAGTACATCCATACCAACACCCATTTACACCCAAACACGCACCCACACCAAACACACACCCACAGTGCAGAAAATGAGGACATAACATACGTAAGACCCCACAGAGCTACTGATCATGTGATTCTAATCTTCAAGTACATAGTTGAGTTACAATTAGAGAGGGAGCCAGGAAGGGCAAGAAGAATGAAGCCAAACTGCAAGAGAAGAGACTATACAGGTATGAGGAATTTACTGTGCGAGGTCCAGTTGGACAGAACTGGCAGGTAAAACAGTAAATGATGGTCTAAGTAATAATATGCAAGGAAACAGAGAAGAGGTTTGTACCCAAGAGCAGCAGACGTAATGAGAAGGCCAGTACGAGCCCATGGTTCAACCAAATGTGCAGAGAGGATAAAATTAAGTGGGCTAGAGAATGGAAGAATTATAGAAGACAAAGGACCCAGGAGAAAAAGGAGAATAGTCGAAGAGCAAGCAATGAATATGCGCAAGTTATGAGAGAGACCCAGCAACAATACAAAAGTGACATTGCAGTGAAAGCCAAAGCCAAGTCTGACCAGAAGCTGTTGCACAGTCACATTGGGAAGAAAACAACAAAGACCATGTAATCAGACTGAGAAAGAGAGAAAGTTTACTAGAAACGACCATGAAGCACGTGAGGAGCTTAACGTGAGTTTCAAAGATTCACAAAGATTCACAGAAAGGACTCCAAAAAGATGGTGAGGTGGGATTCACCAACAAGTGTTGGACTCAATACATACAGCCAAGGAAGAGGTGAAGAGGCTGCTGAGTTAACTAGATATTTCAATGGCAATGGGGCCGGTTAACATCTCTTTGTAGGTCCTGAGTGAGGGAGCAGAATAGCTCTGTGTACCACTAACAACAATCTTGAACACATCTATCGATAAAGGGCGACTTCCTGAGGTATGGAAGATAGCAAATGTAATCCCAGTTTTTAAGAAAGGAGAGAGATATGCAGTATTAAACTTCAGACCAGTGTCACTGACATTTTTTTAGTAGATTATCACAGGAATGGTGGACTACCTACAAAGAAATGAGCTTATAAACAACCAGAATGGATTCACAGACAGTAAATTCTATTTAGTGAACCTAAAAAGTGACATCACTACGTCAAGACAGAGACATAAAGGGGTGGGTATTATTATTATAATTATTATTATTATCAAAAAAAGCGCTAAGCCACAAGGGCTATACAACATTGCAGAGAAGGGAAAGATATGAGGGTATTGGGTAGCAAGAGGGAGAAGGATGATTAGTAGGCAGTGGACAGTGCAGGGGTAGAGGGTTGCAGGAGATTTAGATAGAAAGGGTTGAGGGGAGTTCTAAAAGTATCAACATCAGAGTTTGTGGAATAAATCAGTTATTGCCAAAAAGCCATTGAGAGAGTTCAGATTAAAGGAGGGTCCATCAGCAAGAAGGGAAGGTGAAGAAAGAGCAGCAGAGCAGAGATGATGTTGGGGGTAAATTCTGCATGCTCATTGTTAAAGTGGGCAGTCCAATAGAAAGTGGCTAACAGATACTAGAACCTAACAATTCTCACAAAGAGGAAGTGGGTGCCTCTCCATGAGATGCCCGTGAGTAAGACGAGTGTGGCCAATGCAAAGACAGGAGAGAGTAGTCTCCCAACCTCGACATTGATGACAAGAAGATGGCCAGTAACCTATACTCGGTTTAAGAGAATGAAGTTTGTTAAAGAGCAGATCAGACCAACGTTGTTGCCTATGGGTGCGAAGGTGGGTAGCAATTACAGCAAAATAGTATGTGAATAGAACACCTCTATATGAAACTAGGAGGTCATGTACTGCTAACCGCGCAGCAGTGCCTGCCTGTTCATTACCCTGTACGTCAACATGACCGGGATCCAACTAAAAAATATCTTTGTGCTTGGTAAAGATGCGGCATAACCAAAGTTGGATATGGAGAACTAGGTGGTGAGGCCTATCAAATTTACGTAGAGTCTGTAAAGCACTAAGGTAGTCTGAGGCAACCACAAATGGTGACACAGGCATAGATGCAATACGAATAAGTGCTGCAAGAATAGCATACAATTCAGCACTAAAAATGCTAGCCGAGGATAGTAAATGCAATCGCATGACACCTCTGGAAGCAATGCTGTAAATCCGACGCCATCAGAAGACTTGGAACCATCTGTGTACACTGCAATAGCATAAGAATGAGAGTGAAAGTGGTCAAGAAAAAGTGAGTGGGAAGTTACCGTAGGCAGTTGGGCTTTCGTGCATGGCAATGAGAAAGAACAGACACGAACAGCAGGAACTTCCAAAAGTGGTAGGGAAAAGTGAGATGCTACATGAACATTGAAACGTGGTAACTGAAGGGAAGACAAGAGCAAATGTAGGTGAAGGGAAAAGGGATAGAGTAAACAGGGGCGACGAACAAATAAAGAATGTCTACTAACATCAGTGACTATTCTATATATAGAAAGATTGAGATCATGAGAGTGAACATAATAGCGAAAGCAATGGGCATCACGGCGATCGGACAAGGATGGAATATTCGCTTATGCATAGAGACTCTCAACAGAGAGAGTTGCAGGAGAGACCGCTGAATAGGTCTGGTCACCATAATCGAGTTTCGATAAAATGAGGGCTGAATGTAGGCGAAGAAGAGTTCTACGATCGGCTCCCCATGAAAGATGAGCTGAGCTAGGGTTTTAAGAAGGTTTAGCCGACTGTGGCAAGTTGCTTTCAGAGAGGTAATGCGAGGTTTCCAGGATAACCTACGGTCAAAAAGCAGGCCTAAAAACCTGACTGTATCACATTCTGGGATACATGAGCCATAGAGGTACAATGGATGATCAGAGATGACAGAACATCTAGTGAAAGTAATTTGGCGAGTTTTAGTACTGGAAAATTTAAACCCGTGCGTGGTTCCCCAATTGGAAACACGGTTGACCGCATGCTGGAGAGAAACTGCAATGAGGTGGCAGTCAACTCATACACAAGCTATAGCCAAGTCATCAGCATAGAGTGATAACAAAATATTGGATGGAAGAAGAGACGCCAAATCATTTATAACAAGGAGAAAAAGTGTTTTGCTTAGAACACATCCCTGAGGCACACGTTCAGTTTGGACAAAGTCCGTAGAAAGCATATTATTAACCAAAACACAGAAATGTCTGTCTCTTAAGAAGTTCTTAAGGAAGGATGGTAAATTGCCTCGGAAGCCAGAGGAGTGGTCTGGGGCCAAAATATTATATCTCCAAGTTGTGTCATATGCCTTCTCAAGGTCAAAAAATATGTCAATAACTGAGTGGTCATTTACATAGGCATTACGAACATATGTATCCAAGCGTAGAACGGGGTCAATGGTAGAACGTTCCTTATGAACGCCATATTTATTAGTGGAGAGACTGTTGTTTGTCTTTAAATACCACATTAAATGTTGATTTACCAGACGTTCCATCATCTTGCAAACCGTACAAGTAAGAGCAATGGGACGATAGTGGGAGGCATCATGTCCTGTAGTACCCGGTTTGCAGAAAGGGAGAGCAATGGCAGATTTCCACAGCTGGGGAAGAACTCCTTGTGACCAAATAAGATTAAAGAGTTGTAAGAGGACTGCAAGGGTTGACTGATAGAAATGTTGTAACATCCGAATATGAATGCCGTCAGGCCCAGCTACCGATGATCGGCAAGATGAGAGTGTTGCCTCCAGTTCATAAAGTGTAAAAGGCACATTATAAGATTCTTCTCTGAGAGAAGAAAAGTCTAACAGCGCTAACTCTCTGGCAGACTTTGAGGAAAGAAAAGAAGGGCATAGATAGAGCCCATGAGAAATACGAAACAGATGATTACCAATTTCAATGGCAAATTAAAGAGGGTTTGCTATATCAACACCGGCAACCTGCAGAACAGGAGCTGGGTTGGGAGAGTATTTACCACTGAGTTTCCGTACTTTTTTCCAGACTGCACTCATAGAGGAAGCAGAGGTGATGGAGGAAACAATCTCACCAGCAAGTGCGTTTACGTCACGGATGACAGGGCGAGCGACCGCACGCTTCTGCTTAAAATCAAGAAGTCTCTTTGAGGTTCTATTGTACCAGTACTTTCCCCACGCAACATGTTTCAAACATTCTGCCCGAGCGCAAACAGGATACCACTAAGGCACGCACTTCTGAGAATGCCTACCTGATGTTTGGGGCATAGAATGAGAAACTGCAGTTAAAACTGATGTGGAGAAGAGGTGTAAAGCTCATCAATGAAGGACGAAGAAGGAACCTCATTAAAAGCAGTTAGTTGTGAGTAAAGATCCCAATTTGCTCGATCAAATTGCCAGTGTGGGCTACGAAGAGGTGGTGAATTTGAAGGAGAAGTAAGAATGATTGGAAAATGATCACTGTCATGTAAGTCCTGGAGGACAGACAAGGTGAAGTCTAGTGCAGTGGAGGAAGAGCAGACTGCTGAGAGATTCATGCAAGAAACAGTATGAGTACGAGGATCAAAAATGGGTGGGAGTACCCGTATTTAAAACATGGAGGGGGTGAGAAGCGAGAAAAGCCTCTTACTGAATGCCACGGGAGTCACAATGAGAGTCCTCCTAAGGGAAATGGTGGAGATTAAAATCGCCAAGTAACAGAAGTGGTGGCGGTAAGGACGAAACTAGTAAGGCAACATCCAGAGTAGGTAATACCCGAGAAGGAGAGAGATACAAAGAACAAATTGTATACCACTTATTCAAGTGGATATTGGCTGCAGTGTAATGCAGCGAAGTATGAACAAGTAGCTGACAGTATGGAATATCACTGCATATAAGAAAGGCACTTTCAATGAAGGTTCCATCGGAAAAAGGATCTGAAGAATACAATAAGTCATAGCCTGAGATGGGATGGATAATAGTGGAGTGTAATATTGGTACTTGTAAGCAAGCACCTACAAGGCAAACCCAGAAGAGCAACATTTCAAGCTCACCCCATTTACCTCTGAGATTTCTGATATTCCACTGTAAATAAGACATAATTGGTAACGAGAAAGATACAAGATATCTGCAGGTAAAAGTACTTATGGACTAGAGGGGTTAGAAATGTCTGCATGTGGCAGCAGTGGAAAACCTTCAAGCAGCGAATGAATGGGACACTGTGAAGAGAGGAGTTGCGCAGATGGAGGAGAGGGAAGAGGAGGAACAGGGGGTTGATCAGTGTCCATTGATGGTTTAGTCTCTTCAGTATATTCTGAGATAGCTTCAAGCATTTTGGAATGGGAGACGATGTTGGACATGGAAGGAGGAGGGTGAGCAAAGATTGGGACTGTAATGGACTGTACCAAAACAGGGGGGGACGAAAGGGTAGAGGGAACTGGGGAAGAAGTGTGGGAGGAGACAGAAGAGGTAGAAACCCGGGAGGGGGCAGAAGAGGAAGAAACTTGGGAGGGGATAGGGAAGGAAGGTACAGTACGAGGAGGACGGCAAACATCCACACTTGTAACAGAGTCAGTGAGAGGTGAAGAACCAGGTTCAGAGACTGGAAAGGTAAAATATGGAGACAGAAGATGGGAAGGAGGGGTTAAAAGAGACTTGAGCAATGGGGATTTTTTTGGACTTCTGAGAAGTAGAGGGGCGACTGGGAGGAGGCATTTTACGAGGTCTTGTCGATACCAGAACTTGTGAGGGAGAACATGAAGAAGTGAGAAAAGACTGAGGTTTTGAGGTAGGGACTTCTGAGTCCAGGACAGCAAAAGAATTAGAGAGAGGAGTGACTTTGGAAGGGGTAACCCCAGAGGAGGCTGCAGAAGATGGGACCCCAGAGGTGGTGGAACGTTTAGTAACACGAGAATAAGAAATATGTGGTAGTCTCCCTTGGAGGCATAGATGAGAAACTGCCATATCATAGGGAAAACCTTCTGCCTCTTTGAGGCAACAGATTTTTTGCTCATTTAAGTAAACTTGGCAACTGCAAGAGTAAGATGGGTGGGCCTCATGATAATTAAGGCAAGAGGGAGGTAGACTACAAGACATATTGGAATGGTCATCGGCACCACAAACTGGGCATTCGGCTATAGACCTGCAATATTTAGCTTGATGACCAAATCGCCAGCAATTTCTACACTGTTGCAGTGTAGGGATCACCTTTCGAACTTGTAAACGATGTCCCGCTATATAAAGAGAGGATGGGAGTTCACAGCAGTCGAAAGTTAATCAAGCTACATTGCAGGGGTAATGTCTCTGCCCTTGGGAAGGAAGGACATAAGTGTCTACTTTGAGGATTGGGAGGTCTTGGAGTTCCAGCTATTCTAGAATGTCATTGCCACATGTCTGGAAATTCTGTTGGACAATGGTATGGGGCAGAATGACAGTGCCCCTACAAGAAATGAGGGAATGAAATTTTTTGATAGTGACAGGAATAATATAGATATTTGAAAGAAGAGAAAGGTCATGGGCTTGGTTAGCATTCTGGACAATGATGATGCATGTACTGCTCTTGAGAGAAAGAAAGGATATATCTCTATCAACATGGCGTAGGAGCGCTTTGCCAATATTATGGTTGGAAAGATACACAGTAGAAGAAGTGGTTTGTAAAGTAAAGAATTTAGCCCATTGAACATTCCAAAACTGGATATGGAAAGGGAGTGTGTGATGTGTTGGTCTTTTCTGAGTAGAACGAGAAGGAAGTGAAGAAGTATCATCAGGTAATTGTCATGGGCATATAGGAGTGGGATTGGAATTGGTCTGATGCAGGATGGGCAGACAATTAGAAAGTTGCTGCACCATAGAGGGAGAGGCCGGAAGCATAGTCAAAGAAGAATGGAGGTCAGACGTATCAAAGGAGTCAGTCGAAATCCTGGTACCTGAAGTGGGTGATGAAACAGCGCCAGCAGAGGTACAAGGGCATTAGAACTGTCTGAATAGTGGTCAGAAAACGAAGCAGGGTCAGAACGGGATATGGTATCAAGAAAGGACCTAGGGGTAGCAGGTTCATAGATTGGATCATCCATGGTAAGGTTATTTCTTTCTTTTTTTTTTAAGAAAAAAGAGGAAGAAAAGAAAATGAAAATAAAAAAAGAACAAAAAAAGTGGGGAATGGGGAGGAATAGGTTCTAGGAGGAATGAAAGGGTCGGAAATCTCCCTCTGTGCTCAAGAGGACCTCAGCACCACAAGTAGAGCAGATATGGCATGGAACCCGTACCATACCCTAACCTTCATGCCAGTAAACCAGCAATCCAGGATAGCAACCTCACATCTTGCGAGCTACCTCGGTGAACGAAAGAGAGGGTGGCGGGATATCCACAACAAAGCATACCTCCTTTGGCCACCACCTGGAATATGAAAGGTGGCCTCCAGAGATACAACCGTCGCCCAAAAGACACCCAAAGCACCCCCTGGGAGACCGGAGAGGGATTGGGACATCCCCAGGCAATCCAGATTCAATGGCAAACTACATCACCGCTAAGAACCTTAACAGAATGGGATGGACCCTGGTACCCTTTTGCCTACCTAGGAACCAGTGTTCCTGTGAGTAGAATCCCAAAGGCCAAAAAGAGGAAGTGAATAAGGGAGGGATGGGGAGGAGGAAAAGGAAAAGGAGGATGGGATAGGGATGGGGGGATTAGGGGGTAATTACGTTCGGTGTGAGGAAGTAGACAAGTCTAATTCCTGAGACAAAGAGCCTCTTCACCACGCCAAGGTGCCCTCCTTGAAGAGGGAGTGGTGAGTAGATTGCATTTTCTTGGACTGCAAGAAGGCTTTTGACACAGTTCCACACAGTGCAAAGGCTGGAGAACTAGGCACTGCAAAAGATCAGAGATTATCTGACAGGAAGGCATCATCAGATCATGTTACATGATGAGGTGTCATGGACTGGTGAGTGACACATTTCAGGGTGAAATAAGTTACAAGAAGAAGAGTTGGACCCTCCTGTTGTCTTGTGGGAACGGCAGTTTTTTGGATGGTCAAAAGTGAATGTCCTACCGGTTTTTCCAGATATACCATACATGCAGATACTCAAGGCATAGAATTTGCATATATTGGATTTTTCTTTGCCAGGATTTTTCGTAGCTGCATTCCTTACTGGTTCGCCTTTTTATGCTTTTCCACGACCTACTGCCCATGTACTGGCATCATTGCTTCCACCAGTTTTTATTGGAATGTGTCAACACTCTTTTCTGAGGAATTATTCGCTTTGTTTTCTACCTCCAGCAGCATTGGTACTTTGTACTTTTGGAAATTTTATGTTGTCTTTACATGTTTCATCACCGGGGCCAGTATCTCCATTTGATGCAATGTCCTCCAGGACAACACCAGCCTCATCTGGTACACTGTCCTCCAGGACAGCACTCCAGGATCACTGTCCTGCATGACAGCCTCATCCGACCCACCCCTTTAAATTTCCCAGCGGTTATACAATGCTGTCATGTTTTCTAAGGATATTTTGTTGGTGTTCTTATCTTTTAATACAGTTATGATTTTCTCCCACAGGTGTATCTCATTTGGGCAGACCCAAAATCATTTTTGTGACTTTATATCAAGAGTGGTTACTTGTTTAAAGTTACTGCATGACCCATGGGACCATTTACCACAGATATTGTATGCAATCCTAGCATTACCTCGTCTGTTACTCTTTCTGCAGGCTACACATATTTTCATGAAAGCGTTTGTTTACAATTCCTGTCAATCTAGGCAACTCTTTTAGCTAGATGGTGTACAGTGCCACTAAAAGTATTTACATTTTAGTGTTTGAACAATTCCTTTGGATAGGCTGGTTACGATAAGCTTACTATAAAAAAAGTGTTTTATATGTTGGTATGTATGTTGTTGTTTGAAAAATATAGAATATAAACTCTAGTTTGATATATTTGAATTTTCTGTATTACAGTTTCAATCTCATACAATAATCTTTCCTCCTGGTACACTTGAACAGTTTTCCTGCGAAAGCTGGCTAGGTAAGCCTCCTGCATTATTCTTACTGAGACCTGGCTTAAGCAGGACGCAATAGATATCTACCCTCTACCAGGATACACAGCAATTCACAACTGCAGACCAAACCAAGTTGGGGGTGGTATTGCAATCTATTACTCTAACCAATTATCTTGTATTAGCACCACTTGCTTTAGTGATGAATATGGAGAATACATTTTTGCTAATTTTACTGTAAAAAGCCTTAAGACGCCTATTACAATCGGTGCCATTTACCGGATACCTCACACAAACATCCCAAATTTCAGTGAGAAACTAAAGTCACTAATAACAAACAGACAAATGAATAAGCACCACCTTCTCATAGCTGGAGACTTCAACATCAACCTTGGCTTACTAGATGATCAGCCTGTAACTGATTTCATCAACAATATGAACAACACACTTCTCATACCAACAATAACTAAACCAACCAGGCTCACTGAAACAAGTGCAACCATAATAGACCACATATGGACCAATATACTAGCCCCCCCCCTTAAATTAGGGATAATCACAGATAGCACTACAGACCACTACCCTACCTTCCTCTTGACAAACATTAGTAAGCCACCACTTGAATACAACAAAGTTTCATTTAGACTCCATGATGAGGCCCCAATAAGGAAGTTCACAGCTGACCTAGAGACTGTTGACTGACCTACAGAATTCTCCAAGGCCAATGGTATTGATGACTGGACAGACATTTTTCTTAACAAATTACTTAGACTATACAACAAACATTGTCCTATAAAAACGAAACAGATCACAAACAAACGGCTTGGTTGCCCTTGGCTAACCAGCACCATTCTGAAATCCATTGATAAGAAACACCAATATGAAAAGCAATATAGACAGGGCTTAATACACAAAGATATTCTTAAACACTATTCATCAGTCCTCACCAAAGTAATAAAGAAAGCCAAACAACTATACTACTCCAGTAGATTCACTGACACAAGAGGAGATATAAAAAAAGACCTGAAAAACACTCTCTCAGATTCTAGGGACCCACAAACTGAAAAAAAACAAGAATATTGCCCTAACTAAACCTAATGAAACACCACTGCATCCCACTGACACAGCTAACAAGATAAACGACTTCTTCTCAACCATAGGTTCTAATCTCGCCAATAAAATCCCACGCTCCAATGCCCATGCCGGGGACTACCTAGATGGGAATTTCCCAAATTCCTTCTATCTTGCTCCAACTGAGCCCATGGAAGTCACCGAGATTATAAAGTCACTTAAAAATAACTCAGGGAATCTGTTTCATGTCCCACCATTATTGTACAAAAGAGCAGCCCATGTCCTCTTGCATGCTATCTCATTACTTTTTAACAAGTCACTAGAAACTAGCACCTTCCCGAAACTACTCAAGATGGCAAGGGTTACACCAATACATAAAGGTGGTGACCCTACAGATTTAAACAACTATAGGCCTATATCAAACTTACCATTGCTATCCAAAACCTTTGAGAAACTCGTCCACAGGAGACTATATTCATTTATTACGGCACAAAACATACTCAACCCCTGCCAATTTGGATTCAGGATAAATAAAACCACTAACGATGCAATCATAAAAATGCTAGATCTGCTTTACACAGCATTGGAAAATAAGGAATATCCACTAGGAATTTTTATTGACCTAAGAAAAGCTTTTGACACAGTAGACCACGGCATCCTACTCCACAAACTTGACCATTATGGTATAAGAGGCCATGCGTTTGCATATTTCAAATCTTACCTTACTAATAGGTATCAGTATGTCACCATTAAAGACACAGCATCAACAACACAGCCACTTGATACTGGAGTTCCGCAGGGAAGTGTCCTTGGTCCCCTGCTCTTCCTCATATACATCAATGATCTTCCAAACGTATCTCAACACCTGAACCCCATTCTCTTTGCTGACGACACGACTTATGTCACATCTCACCCTAATCTTGCCACCCTCAACACCATTGTTAATGAGGAGCTGATCAAAATATCGACTTGGATGACAGCCAATAAACTTACGCTTAACACTGACAAAACCTACTACATTATGTTTGGTAGCAGAGCAGGAGATGCGCAAATTAACATTAAGATCGACAACACTCTAATTGTCAGGCATAATTAGGGCAAATTCCTAGGCCTATACCTCGACAACAACCTGAACTTCAGCACCCATATCCAACACATAACCAAAAAAGTATCCAAAACGGTTGGGATCCTCTCCAAGATACGATACTACGTGCCGCAAACTGCCCTTCTCACACTATACCATTCACTTATATATCCATACCTCACCTATGCTATCTGTGCTTGGGGTTCAACTGCAGCAACACACCCTAAAGCCAATAAAACCCAACAAAAAAGCCGCAGTAAGAATAATCACTAAATCCCATCCCTGGCAACACCCCCCCCCACTCTTCATAGATCTAAACTTACTCCCTGTTCAGTACATCCACACTTACTACTGTGCAATCTACATCTACAGGACCTTAAATTCCAATATTAACCTTGACCTCAAACGCTTTCTTGATAGTTGCGACAGAACCCACAGGCACAACACCAGACACAAACATCTCTATGACATTCCCCGTGTCCGACTAAACCTTTACAAAAATTCAATGTATGTCAAAGGCCCTAAAATCTGGAACACCCTACCTGAAAATTCTAAAACTGCAGACACATTCATCACCATCAAAACTACCATCAGAAAACATCTTATCTCCCTGATACACCCTGTCAACTAATTACATGGATACCACCTGGTGGTTAACACACACTCACTCACCCATTTGACCATAAACAGAAATATCAATCTCAATCTCAAAATAATGAATCTTAACTAGTCATAAGTTGGCCTGTGTTACTCCAATACTGAAACTATGTATAGTGCCAAAACAAAAGCATTCACATTGCTAAACTCACAAACTAGTATTTAGTCACTTAGCCATAATACCAACTAACCTCATAATTTTGTAATATTTTAAACTTAAGATTTAATTTAAGTCTGCCCGAAATGCCTAGCCATGCTAGGTGTTCTAGTGGTACACTCTGTAATTATTATTTTACTACATGTAAACCACACAATAACCAAATTCTGTAAACTCAGCATTGTAATACTTATAGAGAATAAATTTTGAATTGAATTTGAATATAAAAGTATTTTGTTTTATGTGTTGGTATAAATACTGTAGTTTGATATATATAGTCTATGGGTTGACTCCTGCAACCACAATTAGGTAGGTACACACACACACACACACACACACACACACACACACACATACACACCCACAAAAAATATACACCAAGAGAGGTTAAAATTAGGAACTTCAATGAGAGGTTAACATTAAGAACTTCACTGAGAAAAAATATGGGATTCCGAAGGAGAGGTGGAAGACCCAGGAGAACAGAAGAAGACTAGCCTGGAAAGGAAAAATGGATGAAAAAGGAAAGGGGGAAAGGAAGCTAGGAGATTTTGTGGCTAAAATGGAGAAGAATGACTACAGAGTAGAAGAAGTGGGAGATGAGAGTTACAGAAGTCAGGCTATAAAACCTAGAAAATTAACTGAAAATGCCGAAGCATGGTATAGAGCCAAAGAATGGAGCTCACCATCATAAACCGGTATACCAATATCCAGCGATGGGACCGATCAGGCCATATCAGGCCACCAGGAAATATAAGGAACAAAAGTGGCATGCTTCTGGGCACAAGGACAACAGTAAGGAGAGGGGGTAGGTAGAGAAGGTGAGAGGCCACATACAGAGGCTCAATCAGGCCACCAGGAGATCCAGGAAGCACCAATGGCTATGTTTAAATAGGACCCAGAGATGCAGAGGGAAAAGCAATAGGAGAAGGTCAGGGAGAAGTCAGTTTTTATTCATGGGCTTCAGGAGATCGAAGAGAGAACATGTGAAAAACGACAACAGGAAGAGAAAAAAGAGACTGAAAATATTGTCAAGCAAAAAGGATAAGAGAACATCACTGAGTTGATAAATTTTCAGAGAATAGTGGGATACTCGAGTGAAAGAAATCGACCAGTCATATTAGTTTTCAAGACAGAAACGGTGTGGAACAGGATCCTGCAGCAGGAATTGCTGCTGAAGGAAGCAGGAAAATACCAGAGAGTACCTAGATTGCGACAGAATACGAAGAGAACGACAGAAAATGAGAGAAAAGACACTATGACAAAACGGGCAAGAAAGACAGAAAAGAATAGCATCAGAAGGGGACCAAAAAAAAAAAAAAAAAAAAAAAAAAAGAGTTGGAAGGAGCAGCACTTGTAACCACCAGAGAACCACTCACAGAACCTCGCAACGAAACATATTATCACAAAACAAAATGCATTCCACACTCACAGAGCCCACTTCAACTTACACAGTAGACTCCCATAACTCCCTGCCAGCTCTCCCACTCCCCCAGCCCCAACAAACCCTTCCCCAGAATATAGTGTTAGAAAAGAAGCTAAAGGTCAAGAAACACCAGCACAGATGTAATTACGAATACGTGAGAAGTAGCACGAAAGAATCACAGAGGCATCACCAGATACAGCATTCATGGAAACCAAACTCAGAGTAATGATACCAAACACTACCTTTCCAACTGGATATCAAATCATGGGGAAACAGAGGGAATAGAGGGAGTGGAGGAGCTGCATTGATCAACAAAAACCAGTGAAGTTTCTAAGAGTTGGAAGGAGGGGACAAAGGGGAAGCAAAGGACTACATAGTAGCAACTCTTCAGGCTAGGGATCCCAAAGTAGTGATTGCAGTGAAGTAAAACGCATCACAGAATAGAAGGAAGCCAAGACAAGACAATGGGCAGGGCAAAGTTATGAAGTGTCGGTAACTTCAACCACTAGGAAACTGACTGGGAAAAGCTGGAGCCACACAGGGACCACAAACGTGGAGGGCCAAGATGATTGAGGTAGTACTGGAAAATTTTATGCATCAACACATTAGGGACACTAACAGAGAGAGAATATAGGACGACCAGGAAGATTGAATTTCATATTCATCTTCAATACTTGAGATATATAAAAAGCCCCATGGTGCTAGTGATCATGTGGTCCTGAGCTTCGATTTCATATTAGTGTCAGAGGTGGAGAGGCAAGCAGGAAGAGTAGGATGCGAAAAGCCAAATTTAAAAAAAGGGAACTGCACAGGCATAAGGAATTTCCTATATGAGGATCTGTGGGAAAAAGAACTGGTGGGGAAATCACTAAATGAAATGAGGAACACATGACAACAAAATGTCAAAAGGCAGAGGAGAGGCTTTTACCCATATGCAATAAAAATAATGGGAAGACCAAAAGGAGCCCTTGCAACGCCCATCCGTTTACAGAGGCCAAAATTAAGTGTGCTAGGGAATGAAAAAAGTAAAGACAAAGGACTCACTGATAAACGAAAATATGAAAATTATACAGAATCGAAAGCCAAGTCTGATCCGAAGCTGTTGTAAAACCCGATAAGTAGAGAAACAAGAGTCAATAACCAGGTAGTCGGGCTGAGGGAGGAAGGAGGGAACAAAAAAAGAAATTGCCGAGAAGTGTGTAAAGAGCTCAACATGAGATTTAAGAAAGTATTTTCAGAGGAGACAGAAAGGACTTCACAAAGCCAAAATGGTGAGTTACATTAACAAGTTCTGGACACAATACACACAACCGAGGAGAAGGTGAAGAGGCTGCCCTGTGAACTAGATATCTCAAAGGCAGTGGGACTGGACAACATGTTTCCGTGGGTCTTGAGAGAGGGACCAACGGCGCTGGGTGCACACTAACATCAGTCATCAACACATCTATCGAAACAGGGCGACTACTTGAGGTGTGGAAGACAGCAAATGTAGTCTCAGTTCTTAAGATAGGAGAAAGACATGCAGCACTGAACATCAAACAAGTGTCACTGACGTGCATAGTAAGCAAAGTCATGGAGATTATCAGGAGAAGAGTGGCAGAGTACCTAGAAAGGAATGAGCTTATTCACGGCAAGCACCACAATTTCAAGGAAGGGAAATCCTGTGTCACAAACCTACTGGAGTTATACGACAAGGTGCCAAAAGTATGATAGAGGAAGGGGTGGGTAGGTTGCATTTTCTTAGACTATAGGAAGGTTTTCAACACAATTCCACACAAGAGATTAATGTAAAAGCTAGAGGAGCAGACAGATATAACAGGAAAAGGCTCTGCAATTGGTCAAAGAATACCTGACAGGAAGGCAACAACGATTCATGGTGTTAGGTAAGACACATATGCAACAGTTGGGTATCTTTATTTCGAAACGTTTCGCCTACACAGTAGGCTTCTTCAGTCGAGTACAGAAAAGTTGATAGAAGCAGAAGAGACTTGAAGACGATGTAATCAGTCCATCACCCTGTACTCGACTGAAGAAGCCTCGTTTCGAAATAAAGATACCCAACTGTTGCATATGTGTCTTACCTAACAATCTGTCGGTATTTTATACCATTTTAATGTTCAACGATTCATGGTACATGACGAGGTGTCAAAGTGGACACTTACGATAAGCAGGGTTCCACAGGGGTCATTCCTTGGACCAGTGCTGTTTCTGGTATATGTGACTGGTAGGTAAGACACATGGGCAACAGTTAGGCAACTTTATTCCGAAACTTTTGCCTACACAGTATGTGACTGACATGATGAAAGGGATAAATTCAGAAATATCCTTCTTTGTATATGGTGTGAAGCTGTAAGATTACAGAGGGATCTCGACAAGATGCAAGCCTGGCCCAGCAATAGGCTCCTGACGTTTAACCCCACCAAATGCAAAGTCATGAAGATTGGGGAAGGGCAAAGAAGAGAAGAGGCAGAGTACAGGCTAATCCAAAGACTGAAAATCTTACTCAAAAAGAGGATCTTGGGTGAGTATATTACCGAGCAATTCTCCCTAGGTGCTCATCAACCAAACACACACTACGATAAGTACCATGTAAAAAAACGAATGTGATCCCAGAGGAGAGAACAGATGATGAAGATAGGCCTAAATAGAATCAATAGATGGAAGAGCTAAGGAGAAGGATGGAAAAAGAGTGGGATAGGAAGCTACGTGAGCTTATCCCAAAAATGGACGAGTTGATGAATGCAGAGAACAAGACATGGGTGTTGCAAGTCGAAACTGCAGAAACCAGGGTACAAAGCCCAGAATATGAACTGAAAATGCTGAAGCAAGATACAAAACTTCAGAACGGAAGGGGAATGTCATCAATAGCTAGTACACAAATATCCAATTAGGGGACTGAAGGAAAAGAAGGAGTTAAGTCCTATGTTGAAGCCCTGTAGGGCCACCAGGAAATTTTGAGGCAGGAAAGTAGCTTTCTGCTGGGCACATGGGCAGCAATAAGCGACGGGAATGTAGGTAAAGATGATAGGCCTAATGTAGCAGTACAATCAGGCCACCAGGAGATCCATGAAATGACAAGTGGAGCAGCAATGTTTATGTTCAAATGGGACCCAGAGATGTGGAGGGAAATGCAGTACGAAAAGTAGGGGGTGATATCGTTTTTTATTCATGGGCTACAGGAGACCGAAGGGAGGACACTCGAAGAAAGACAACTGGGAGAGAAAAAGATATTGTGAATATCATCTTACAAACAGAAGAGATGGACATGACTGAGCTGGTAAATTTTCAGAGAAAAGGGGGTTACTCGAGGGGAAGAAATCAGCCAGTCATACTTATTTTCAAGTCAGAAATGATGCAGAACTGAATCCTGCAGTATAAACCACAGCTAAAGGAATGAAACAAAATACCTGAGGGTGTATCTGGATCACAACAAAATAAGAACAGAATGAGAGAAACTCAGAGAGACGATAAGATGAAAGGGGCAAGAGAGACAAGTCTAGAGTCAGGATAGGACAACCAGAGCCGGGAGGAGCAGAAACTGTAACCACCCACAGAACCCACAATGAAACATATCCCAGAACAAGCCACACTCTGCAGTCTCAGACCCCACCCCGCCCTACACAGTAGAGTCCCATAGCACCCTGCCAGGTCTCTCACTCTACCAGCCCAGTCAAACCCCCCAGAATAGAGTTTGGAAAAGAAGCTGAAGGAATTGTAAATCAATGCAGATGGAATAAGGAGTAAGTGTGAGGAGTGGCACGAAAGAATCACAGAGGCATCACCAGACATCATAGCACACACGAAAACCAAGCTCACATGAATGATATCAAACACCATCTATCCAACTGGATATCGGATCTTGAGGGAATAGATGGAATGAAGGAGTTGCATTGTTTATCAAAAACCAATGGAATTTTTTAGAATTTGAAAAGTGGGGATACAGGGGAAGTAAAGGACTACATAGTAAGAACACTTCAAATTGGAGGTCCCAAGTTGGCGATTGCAGTGATGTATAACCCACCACAGAACACCAGTAAAGCCAAAACAAAAATATGATGAAAGCAATGGTTGATGCACTACCTGAGGTAGCAAGAAGGGCCCACATGGGCAGGGCAAATTTACAAGTTATGGGTGACTTCATTCAAAAGGAAATTAACTAGGAAACCCTGGGGCCACAAAGGGACTAGAAACGTGAGGAGCTCAGATGACAGAGGTGGTAATGAAAAACCTCGTGCTTAAAGAGGTTAGGAATACTACCAGAAAGAGGGGAGAGGATGAACCAGTAAGACTGGTCCTCATTTTATCCTTGAGTAATCCAAACATTGAGAACATCACAATGAAGGGCCTCTCGGTGCTTGTGATCACGTGGGCCTGAGTTTCGAATACATAGTAGAGTTCCTTGTGGAAAGGGAAGCAGGAAGATTAAGATGAGAGAAGGACACCTGAAAGGACTATATAAGCATTAGGAATTTTCTGTGTGAGACTTAGTGGGAAAGAGAACTGATGGGAAAATCTGTAAATGAAATGATGGGATACATGGGCAAAATGCAAGGAGGCAGATGAAAGGTTCCTACCCAGAGGCAACAGTGTGCTATGCTAAGTGTGCTATGGAATGAAAAAGGAATAAAAAATGAAGGACCCAGGAAAATAAGGACATTAGTCACCCAGCCATAACATAATATGCACAGATAAGTAGGGAGCCCCAACTGCAACACGACAATGATATAGCATCGTAAGTCAAGTCTGACCTGAAACTTTCTTACAGCAACATCAGGAGGAAAATAACAGTCAAGGACCAAGTAATCAGGCTCAATAAAGAAGAAGGGGAGGTCACTAGAAACTACTGAGATGTATGTGAAGAGCTCAACATGAGATTTAAGCGGACAATGTTACTTGGAAATCTCCTCCAGACATGAGCGGACAGGAAATATTTATACACTTTAAGAATATTAAGGTCCTGAAGGGCTAATTGCTCCAAAATGTCATCATCGAAAGACAGAAAATCATTCTGTACAATAGTACAGAGTAAAACCACCGCAACACTGAAAGAATTGATGGTAGCGTGTTTGCAAACTGTGATTGGAATGTTTTCAGTAGAATTAACATGGGAAAGGTCATGAGCTTGTTCTGTGTTCTGAACTGTAACAATGCACGAACCGCTTTGAAGAGCGTGAAAGGATGTATTTTGGCCAACGTGTCATAGAAGAGCAATGCCAATATTATGGTCAGAAAGGTAATTAGTTGCAGATGTCGGATGTAGGGAAAAGAATTTAGTCCACTGCATAATTGTAAACACAGTGCATAAAGGAAGTGGGTGTCGCATAGGTCATTCTTGGGTAGAATGAGGTGATATCGAAGAATTGTCATCACCAAATGGTCTGTAACGTTTAGGCGTGTTACTGCGGGTGGCCGACCCGACGTACATGCACAATCCAAAAACCATCATACCATATTTTGGGAAAGCCAGATGCATAGTTAAAGACATGCAAGAGACAGCGGCACTAGAAGAAACAGACGGAGCCTCAGCACGTGGAGCAGGTGACGAAGTGTCACCAGCAGAAGGTACAGAGGAACTGGATCAGTCTGAAGAATGGCCCAATAATGAAGCAGGGACAGAACAGGATGTTGTAACAAAAAGGGGCTGAGAGGAGGAGGGTTATCAAGGAATGAAGACTCCATGATGATGCGACTTCTTCCTTATTATTATTTTTAGCAATAAAAATGAAAAATAGGGAGGAATAGCAGAGGGACAGTCACTTGATGGCATAAAAGGGCTGTGAGTTCCTTCTCTCATCTGAGAGGGCTTCGAGACCACAATTAGTGCAAATGCAGTATGAAACCCATGCCATACCCTACACGTCACGACAGTAGACCAGCGCTCCCGGGCAATCAACCTCACATCTACTGAGCCACCTCGGTGGACAAAAGAGAAGGCGGTTGGAAACCCGCCCGTGAGCATACCTCTTTCGGCTGCCACCTCCCAGAGACACACCCATCATCTGCAGGACACCATGCCCACTTCTCAGAAATCTAGAAAGGGAGCAGGGCTCCTCCAGATAATCCAGATTCAATAGCAAACTACACCACACCCGAGGAACCTAACGGAACGGGATGAAGGCACCAATGGGCATTCTATGTTTAAATAGGACGCCAGTAGGATGCAGAGGGGAAAAGCTAAAGGAGAAGGTCAGGGAGAAGTCAGTTTTAAATCATGGCTACAGAGATCGAAGAGACGAATCAAGTGAAAAACGACATCCAGGGAAGAGAAAAGAGACTGGAAAATATTGTCAGAGCCAAAAGGAAAAGAGAACATCACAGTTGTATACCTATACAGAGAATAGTGGGAACCGATATGAAAGCAATCTACCAGTCATATTAGTATATTTTCAAGAACAGAAACGGTGTGGAAACAGGATCCTCAGCAGAAATTGCTGGCTGAAGGAAGCATGAAAATACCAGAGAGGTGGGGACCTAATTGCGACTGAAATACAAGAGAACCGACAAGAAAATGAGTAGAAAAGACAACTATGACAAAACTGGCAAGAAAGACAGAAAAGAAAAGCAATCAGAAAGGGGACCAAAAAAAAAAAAAAAAAAAAAAAAAAAACAAAAAGAGTTGGAAAGCAGCACTTGTAACCACCAGAGAAATCCACTCACAAAACCTCGCAACGAAACATTATTTATCACAAAAACAAAATGCATTCCACACTCACAAGAGCCCACTTCAACTTAACACAGATAGACCCCATACCTCCCTGCCAGCTCTCCTCACAATCACTCTCACTCTCCCCTCCGAGCGCCCACCAAACCCTTTACCCCAGAATATAGTGTTAAGAAAAGAAGCTAAAGTCCAGAAACCACCAGCACAGAATGTAATTACGAATAGCGTGAGAAGTAGCCCGAAAGAAACACAGAGGCATCACCATGATACAGCATTCTGGAAACCAAACTCAGAGTAATGATCCAACACTACCTTTTCCACCTGATATCAAATCAGGGGAAACAAGGGAATAGAGGGAGTGAGGTGCTGCATTGGATCAACAAACAACCATGAATTTCTAAGTAGTTGGAAGCTGGGACACAAGGGAAGCAAAGGACTACATATCACGCACACTCATCAATAGGCTAGGGATCACCCAAAGAAGTGATTGCAGTAAGTAAAAACGCATCACCGAATAGAAGGCAGCCACGACAAGACCATGGGCAGGGCAAAGTTTATGAAGCGTCCCGGTAACATCAACCACTATGTGAAACTGACTACATGGGAAAAGCTGTGGAGCCACACAGGGACCACAAACGTGGAGGAGGGCCCAAGATGATTGAGTAGTAACTCAGGAAAATTTTTATATGCCTCAACACCTATCGGGACACTACCATGAGAGATATAGGACGAGACCAGGGAAAGATTGAATTTCATATCATTCTTCAATAAAAATACTTGAAATATAAACAAGACCCCATGTACAATGTGATCATGTGGTCCTGGGGGGTGAAAGCTTCGGATTTACATCATAGTGTCAGAGGACAGGGGGATGGAAGGCCAGCTAGGCGAGTAGGATGGCGCAACGACCAAATTAAAAAAAAAGGGGACTGCACAGGCAAAAGCAATTTTCCATATAATATGACTCTGATAGGGATCAACAAGACACTGTGGGAATCACAACATGAAACTGAGACCCCACACATACACTTGACATGACAACAAAATGTCCAAAAGGCAGCGGAGCGGCTTTTACCATAAGCCCATAAAAATCATGGAATGACCAACAAGGAGCCCTATGCAAACTAACACAAAACCAACCGCCCCAATCCGTTTAACCCAGGAGGGCCGACACATAAAGTGTAGCTAGGGCCTGCAAAAAGTCACGCAACGGACTTCACTGATAAACGACCCAACAAAGACCTTATAACAGAATATATCGAACGACCAAGTACAGCATCCGAAGCTAGCATGAAAGACAAACCCGAAAAGTCGAGAAACACGAGTCACTACAACAGTCGTTTCGAGGCTGAGGAGGAAGGAGGGGATCAAAAAAAGAAATTCTAAAGCCGGAGCAAGGTGTTGTAAAGGCAGTCTTCAACATGAGATTTATAAGACAGTATTTTCAGAAGGAGACACGAAAAGGACTTATCAAAACAAGCCAACAATGGTGTAGTTACTAAATAAAACAGAATTTCTTTTCTCTCCCTGGACAACATACACACAATATAAGGAAACAATATTAACCCGAACGGAAGCAGTGTGCCGCCACGGAGGGTAGAGGGGCTGGCTGGCTGCAGAATATGCCTTCTTCGCATATGCCAACCACAACGTACTCACACTCCTTCTCACCTCTCAACATGTCGGCAGCCCCGATCGGCGACTAAGGGGGTGGGGAACTGATACTGGCCCACAAAAGACACTAAACACATATTTACTACTCTCATTATTTTTACCATTAAATATATTCTTTAAATCTTTATAAAAGTTTAAGCAATATTTTGGATTGCCACACGCCTTCCTCCACCACTGGCTTCACAATTCTCCTCCACAATCTTACAACTGCTCCTCAACTCCTTCCACAGGCCTCCACCACCCCTCCACACTCATCACTCCTACACACTTCCTTCAACCACACCTTGAAACATCCTCCTCCATCGCTCCACACTCCTCCACCAATCCTTCACACTTCTCTAAACCCCATCCACATCCCTCCCTCTCCCCTCCACAGTCCCGTCCACCACACCCAGCTATCTTGCTCCACAATCGCCTGCCACCCCCCCCCCCACATCCTCTTCTATCCTTCCACACTCCTTTTCACATCCCCTACGCACTCCTCCACACCCGTCCACACTTTGATCCACCACCTCTCCACACTCCTCCACCATAGAAGTCCACACTCCTCCTCCCTATTCCCTCCTCCACAACCCGCTCCACACCGCCTCCACCACCCCTCTCCCTCCACACTCTTTATTCACCACTCCGCCACACTCCTCCACCACTCTCCATACTCCTCCTCACTCCTCCCACACTCCTCTCTCACCCTCCACAATTTCCACCACCCACCTCCACACTCACAACCACTCCCACACCGAGTCGTGACCACTCCTCCCAACTCCTTCACCCACCGTTTCCACACTCTTCCTCCATCCACCACCCATGCAACTCTCCTCCATCACCTCTCCTCTCAGTCTTCCACCCGGCACTCCACACTCCCTCCACACTCCTCCACGACCCTCCACACTCTTCACAACTCCTCCACCACCCTTGACACTCTCCTCCTCCATAACTCCCACACTCCCTCCTCTCACCCCTTCATCTCCTCGACGCCACCATCCACACTCCTCCACCTCCACTCCACACTCTCTTCCAACCCCCGCCTCAATGCTTGCTCCACACTCCTCCAACCACCCCGCACACTCCTCCTCCATTCTTCACACTCCTCACCTCCACACTCCTCCACCACCCCTCCACTTATATCCACCTCCTTTCCACACTCCTCCACCACAACTCCACATTCTCTGCAACACGTTTCCACATCTTCTCCAACACACCTGCACGCTCCTCCATCACCCCTCCACAGTCGTTAACCACCGGCTCCACGCTCCACCACACCCTCCACTTCCCCGCCTCACTCCTATACACACTCCTCCACCACCTCTTTGAAACACTCCTCCTCCCATCACTCTCCCAATCCTTCCTCCTCACCTATTTTTATTCCTCGTCCACAACCAACACCTCCTCTCCGCTTCGCCTCCCCCCACACATCTTCATCCACCACTCAATGCTTCTCCACACTCCTCCTCCACACCCCCTCCACAATTAGCTAACCTCCTTTCCCACTCTCTTCTACCACAACTCCACTTTCTCCTCCACCTCCATTCACACCCTAAACACACCCTCACACCCTACACCACCCCTCCAACTCTTCCAACACACCTCCCACGCACCTCTCCAACACTCCTTCACCTCCGTCCACACTCCTCCACCACCCCCTGCCCTCGCAGCCACCACCCCTCCACACTCTTTCCAACACTCCCCACACCTCTCCACACGCCTCCACCACCTCCTCTCTACACTCGCCACCCCAGTCACGAATACACCCCTTCATACCCCTCCCACAAACACCACACCTTGAACACTCCTCCACTCCGCTCCACCTATCAAGCAAACCCTTCAACCCGTCCACTCACCTCCCCCTCCACAAAACTCGTCCACCACCCTCCACACTCTCCACCAACCCCGCACACTCCTCCCACCATCACCCTCCACACTCTCCACCCACACTGTCCCACGCACTCCTCCTCCACCACCCCTCCACAATCCTACCACTATCCCGTGTACACTCCACCATTACACTGTCTAACACTTCTCCACTACAACTCCACACTTTACAACTATTCTCTCCACACTCCACCATTACAAACCACTCTACTCCACCACTCCCTCCACACTTCTTATTCTCCACCACCCCGCCACACTTCTCTACCAACCCCCAACTTCCTCCACCACATGCCCACACTCCTTCTCCACCACTCTCCTCACTACCTCCATCCACCTAATTCCCACTCCTCAACCAAACCACCTGTCCTCACTCATCACCCACCTCCATTCTTCCTCCACACCCTTCCCATTCCCTGTTCCCTCCTCCACACCACCCTCCCAAACTCCTCCACCTTCCACTCCCTCCACACCCTTCCATACCCTCCCACACTCCACACACCTCCCTCAACACACTTCCACACTCCCTCCACACTCCTACACCACCATTCCCACACTCCTTCCTCATGGCCTCCACACTTCTTCCACCACTCCTTCTTACAAGTCTCCAATACTTCTCCACAATTCTCAACCACCCTTCCACACTCCTCCCACAGTCCACACCACCCCTCCACACTCCTCTCAACCACAACTCACACACGTCTACAATCAATTAACCCTCTCAACTACGCCCTCCAAACAGCTCCACCACCCCCGCTACACTCTCCACCACTCTCCACAGCCCTTCACCTCCGTCCACACTCCTACAAGCCACCCTGCACACTCATCAATACCGGCTCGTGCTAACTCCGCCACCCACCCCTCCACATCCTCCACCATCCCTCCACACTCCTCCACGAGCTGTCCAATACCACGCCTCCACCACCCTTCTACTCTCCTCCACACTATCTCCTCCACCACTCCCCTCCATTACAAGTTTTCATCTCCTCATCCTCTATCCCTCCACACTCCTCCTCCACCTCTCCTCTCTCCTCCACACCATCCCTTCCACTCCTCTCCTTCCAACTATCCCCTCCACACTTCCACCATTACAAGTCCACACTCCTCCAGCACCCCTCCACACGCTCCTCTAACCCTCCACATTACGCCCATAACAAAGACCTGTCCTCCTCCACCACATCTCCACACTTCTCCATCACCCCTCCACACTTCTCTACCAACCCTCCACACTTCCTTCACACCACCCTCCTCACTCTCCACCCACCCCTCCACACTCCTCCCCCACCCCTCCACACTCACTCCTCCACCCCTCCACACACCTCCTCCCCGTCCCACTCCACACGGCCTTCACCACCTGTCCACACCCCTTCACACAACTCTGTCCACACTCCTTCACCACCTGCCACACTTCTCCACCCACCCCCCCAAACTCCTCCACCACCCTTCCACACTCCTCCACCACCCCTCCACACTCCTCCACCACCACTCCACGCTCCTCAATTACCTCTCAACACTTGCCTCACACACTCCTCCAAAAGCCTTCCACCTCCTCATCGTTAAAACAGAATCAGTACAGTAACACAGAAGACCAGTACAGTACACAGAAACCGTACCAGATACACAGAAGACCCAGAACAGTAAACACAGAAGACCAGTACAGTTCACACAGAAGAGACCAGTACAGGAACACAGAAGACCAGTACAGTAACACAGAAGACCATAACAGTAACTCCGAAGACCAGAACAGTAACACAGAAGACCAGTACAGTCACACAGAAGAACCAGTTACAGTAACACCGAAACAGTACAGTACACAGAAACCAAGTACAGATAACAACAAAGACCATACAGATAACACAGAAGACCATTACAGTAACAGAAGACCAGTAACAGTAACACAGAAGACCAGTACAGTAACACAGAAGACCAGTACAGTAAAACAAAACCGAACAGTAACTCAGAATACCGTAACAGTAACACAGAAACCAGAACATAACACAGAAAGACCAGTACAGTAACACAGGGAAGACCAGTACAGGAACACAGAAGACCAAACAGTAACACAGAAGACCATACAGTTAACACAGATTGATCCAGAACGTAACATCAGAAGACCAGTACAGTATCACAGAAAGACCATACTGTAACACAGAAGACCAGTACAGTAACACAGAGAAGACCAGAACAGTAACACAGAAGACCAGGCGTAAACAGAAGACCAGTACAGTAACACAGAAGACCAAACAGTAATACACAGAAGACCAGTAACCGTAACACAGAAGACCAGTACAGTAACACAGAAGACCATAAGCAGAACACAGACGACCAGTATCAGTATCACAGAAGACCAGTACAGTAACCACAGAAGACCAGTACAGTAACACAGAAACCAAGTCAGTAACACAGAAGACCAGTACAGTACACAGAATAACCTGTACAGTAACACAGGGAAGACCATACAGTAACACAGAAGACACCCAGTACAGTACACAAAGACCCAGTACAGTACACAGAAGCACCAACAGTAACACAGAAGACCATACAAATACACTAGAAGACCAGTACAGTAACACAGAAGACCAGTTACAAGTAACACAGAAGACCAGTACAGTAACACAGAAGACCATACAGTAACACAGGAATACCAGTAACAGTAACCCACAAGACCAGAACAGTAACACAGAAGACCAGAACAGTAACACACAAGACCAGAACCGTAACACAGAAGAACCAAACATAACACAGAAGAACCAGAACATAAACACAGAAGACCAGGATTTGTAGATTAACAAACATTACCCTACTAAGACGTTGGGTAGGTCACGAACATCCACCCGGCAAACACCTAACCAAATATACAGTAATGGAGGGTAACAACAGAAAAAACCATGTTTCGGCCATACTTTTGCTTGATTGGAATTATTTTTATATTTAATCTACAGTCCTTTACATAAAACAGACACATAAAAAAACTACACATATACATCCACATATAAATACATAGTTGTCACATACAGAAATAATTGTACAAACCAGTAATAATAATACAAGAACGTTCATTTTCTTCCCAAATTTTAGCTAATAAGGAATGAACTAGGGTGTGTAACGGCGGCAACAGTGGCGAAACGTTTGTCAATAAAAATCGCATTATATTGCATGTGAGTATACTTTTCCATCGCGTGTCGGTATTGTATACAGCATTTAGTCCTCCATGTTTATGATAATAGCTTATTAACATAATGTAACATATTACATACAATAAAATGTATGAACAAAATAAAAAATTGCAACCTCGCCTCCCAAGACAAACACAAACAGAACGGATATAAAGAAGGTAGGAAGGATTGATGGTCAAGTTGGATGCATCAGGAGTAAAGAGTTTGTATTTTATCTTTTTTCAGACTGAATTTATTTGGGTGTAATTACTCGTACTCATATCCACTCTCACAATATTTTTCGGATAGTTGTTGTTACTACGCTTGAGATAGCAACTGTCAACGTCAAAGGGAGCGGTTTAGTTCTGGGTAACCACCCAGCCATCAGTGGCGTCTTCCAACGCTCCACTCACCAGTTACTCTATAATTTTCTAAAGAGAAATCCCTTTAAGTGCTTTGAACTTTTAAATATAATTAAGTCTTCCTCTTCTGAACGCGTCGATACGTAAATGGATGATGACGTACTTACGGACAGGATAATACTCCAATTAGTTATGTACCTCATTAAATTTTAGCCATTGCAAACAAACTGTCCTCTATAGAAAAATATAAAAACACTTGCGAAGTCGTGGGATCAGTTCCATAACTAGAGGAATCACTCTTCTATATATTTACACACGACGTCACTGGAGTCTGCAGATAACTATGATTACTGTCAATGAGTCTTAAAGGAACGATGGAGTGAATCCACGGGGTGTCGTTGATAACGAGGGATGATGTCACGAGTCTTGATACGATCAGAGTGATTCTCTGAGTCTTATATAGTGATGTCACTGGATGTGATGTCACTGGGGAGTCTTATAAAGTGATGTCACTGAGTGATGTCACTGAGTCTTATATATGGATGTCACTGAGGTGAGGTGTGATCGGTGATAACGAGTGTTAATGGTCACTTAATTTAACAGAGTGGAACTTACGTTATGAATCTCTTAATTATTATATTATAATTATCTCAATTTTCTACAAGAACAGACCTAAGGCTGACATTACTGACATACTGAATAGAAACACATACTATATAGAACACCAGTACCTACTTCATGGCTAATAACAGGAGGAACAGCAGGTGAAGGAACGTTCTCACGGATCGTCTCTGCCTCATTATATAATTAATTATCATTATTTATTATTCTTATTAGTTTGTCACGGGAGAGCCAGTGTTGATGCTTTCCCCGAGTTTCATGTGTCCGTCTGTGTCCCCTCACTCATTGATCTTACAACTAAGCTATTCCCCAGGTTCTGTGGTCATGTAGTTCATCTGTGTCCCCTCAAAATTCTCCCGTCCCCACTTCCCTGTCTATACTATCCACCTGTCCACAGGTGCATGTGGTCCAGGAGTCCAATCTGTGGCCCCTCAAGATATTCTCCCTTCCCCACTTCCTGTCCTATACTATCCAACCTCCACAGGTGCATGTGTGCCATCTGTGTCCCCATCTGTGTCCCCTCAGATATTCCCCTTCCACAATTCCTGTCCTATACTATCCTACCTCCCCAGGTTCATGTGTCCAGGAGTTCATCTGTGTCCCTCAGATATTCCCCTTCCCCACCTTTCTGTCCTATCTCTCCGTCCTTCCCCAGTTCATGTGACCCAGGAAGTTCATCTGGTCCCCACAGGATATTCTCCCTTCCACACTTCCTGGCTCTAGCCATCCTAACCTTTCCCATGTCATGGGGTCCAGAGTCCATCTGTGTCCCCTCAGATAATCCACCTTCCCACACTACCATACACCCCAGATTCATGTGTATCCTTCATACCTCACTTCCTATCATACACTCCATAGTCTCGGGCCTCTTTGCATCTAATCCTTCCCCATCAGTGTTCCCTTCCCACCAAAAATTTCTCCCTTCCCCACTTCCCTGTCCTATTTCTATCCTACCTTCCCCAGTTCAAGTGTTCAAGGCTCCATCTGTGTCCCCTCAGATATTCTCCCCTTCCCCACTTCTGCCTATACTATCCAACCTCTCAAAGGGAAACAGGTGCATGGGTCCAGCTGTGTCCCCTCAGAGATCTCCTCCACAATTCCTGTCCTATATACTACCAACCTTCCACAGGTGCATGGGGTCCATCTGTGTCCCCTCCGATTAATCTCCCTTCCCCACTTCCGTTCCCTATTCTATCCTACTTCTCCAGGGTCCTGTGTCCACAGGAGTCTCATCTGTGTCCCTCAGATTTTCTGCCCACTTCCACACTTCCTGACCTATACTAACCTAACCTTCCCCAAGTTCATGTGTCCCAGGAGTCCATCTGTGTCCCCTGGCTCAGATATTCTCCCTTCCCCACTTCCTGTCCCTATTCCTAGCCTACCGCCTCCCCAGGTTCATGCGGTCCAGAGTCCATACGTGTCCCCCTAAGAGTGCTCCCTTCCTTTACTGTCCGTCCAATACGAGCCTACTTCCTAGGGTTCATGTGTCCAGGAGTCCATCTCTGTGTCCCCTCAGATATTTCTCCCTTCCCCACTAGCCGGTGCGACGCTTGCCGGCGTACCTCCCCAGGTGTTAATGTGGTCAGAGAGTCATCTGGTGTCCCCTCAGATAGTCTCCCCGGCCCCACTTACTGTCCTATACTATCCTACCTTCCCCAGGTTAATGTGGCCAGAGGCCCATCTGTGCCCCCTCAGATATTCTCCCTTCCTCACTTCCCTGTCCTATACTAGTGCCTAACCTTCCTAGGATTCATGTTGCCAGGAGCTAGTCTGTGTCCCCTCAGATATTCCCCTTCCCCACGGCCTGTCCTATTCGATCTCTACCTTCCCCAGTTCATGGGCCCGGAAATCGATCCGTGGGCCCCCGGATGGTCTTCCCTTCCCTCTGAAGACCTGAACTCTTTCGTATTTTTGAGTGCCTACTCAAATCCTCCCCCAAGTTCAGCATGTCTCCCAAACCAGGTCCTGGTTCCAAGTGTTACCATACACCCTCATCCACTTCCCCAAATCAGCAGTCCCAACCCCAGGGCCGTCTGTTCCAAGTGCGTCGATTGCCTTGGCGCGGCACTTGTTCCCACTGTCCCACCGAGGGCAGCAAGTCCCACCCAAGTGACGCCGGTAGGGCCAAGTGTCTTCATCCATACACCCTTGCATCACCGACTTGCCCGCAGGGCAAGAGCACTCTCCCCCAAGCCCCACGCGTCCGTGGTTCCAAGGGGGGTCGATTCCAGTAAAACCTTCACCACGCGCCCGATCGTCAGCAAGTCCCAGCCCCCCATTAGCCAGTGCGGTGTCAAGTGGTTCCTCCCAGCCACACCCTTCACAACTTCCATGAGGTCAGCAGTTTTAACCCCTTGAAGACACGCGTCTCAATGAGTTACACAAACACACCAATAACATGTACATTATTCAGAGACAGGAGACAACGCAGATAATCTGCGCTCTGTACTAACATCCACCTGGACAGACTCGGTACGTTCGACTACCTGAGACAAAGATATCGCTAACACAGTTCGGTCCACCAAGAACTGGCCACTAAGAAAATTTGGAATCATATATTTCTATTTAATAATTGTAACGTATGTCATTATATAATTCTTCAATTATTTATTGGAAAAAATGTATTTGTAACGGTTTTAATTCTGCGGTAAATTATGATGGGGTGTGGTGAACCTTTGTGTTCCCTGCAGGAAAAAAAAAAAAAGGGGGAAAAAGGGAATACTGGAATTAATTGTTAGTTGTTATCGTTGTTTTCTTGTTGGTTGCAGCTGTTTGTTGCCATGGAACACTAAGGTTCTCCAAGCACTCACTCTTCGATTCACTAAATTCGTGATTTTCCCACATACTAATCCTACACACCACATCACATACATACAGAAGCACCGAATAAAAGCTACACACTACACAAACACTTTCATCGGTATCTAACATACACGTATAGATTTATTCAAACAATGGCATATTATCTCTCTCCTTTCGGTAGTACTAGTATATAAACAAATACCACGCATCTACAAACCTCACACTTCTTCCTCACGCTACAACACACACACACACACACACACACACAATACACACACACACACACACACACACACACACACACACACACACACACACACACAAACACACACCACACACACACCCACACCACACACACACACATAACACACACCATACAGCCCACACACATGGTAAGTCACGTTACAAACATGAGACAACACCTACAGGTGAGCACAGCGACAGGGATGGTCACCACCTGGAAAATTGGTGTCAGGACGTATTCCTGCTGATTAAATTAATCATCTCCTCATTAAACTTTCTTAAGTTTCCTTGTTAACTAGTTAAGTGGTACAAACTTACATGGAAAAGTATTCATACGCGAGTCAGTCTCCGTATTGGCGGGTTTATTTATGTTATGGTATACAATTATAGTTTTTATATCTATACAGTGTGATCTATTGAATATTTGAGCATCTCTATACATATAGAATAGTACCTATAATCATGGCTATCATCACCAAGACAACATTCATGTTCACTATGAAATGAAATGAACACATACAAGAACAACTTTCTGTTCACTATGATGATAGAATGAACACATACAAGAACAACAGTATCATGTTCACTATGCGAGAACACATACAACAACCACCATTCATGTTCACTATGATGAGATGAACACCTACAAGAACAACATTCATGTTCACCGGTATGAATGAAATAACAGCAGACAAGAACAACATTCAGTTCACAATGATGAATGAACACATACAAGAACAACATTCATGTGCACTATATGTATGAACACATTACAAGCAAAACAACATATCATGTGCACTAAAAGAATGAATTGAACACAAGACAAGAACAACAATTCATGATCACGATGATGAATGAACGCACTACAATGAACAACATTCATGATCACACAGATGAATAAACACAACAACAACAACAAATTCAAAACACAACTGATGAAATGACACATACAAGAACAACATATCAAGTATCACTATGATGAAGAACACAATACAACAACAACAACTCAATGTTCACTATGATTGAAGAACACATACAAAATCAACATTCAGATCACTAAGATGATTGAACACATACACATTTACTGTTATCTGAACGATTCCCTTACAGAAGGTATCGAATCCTGTTTCTCAGGTTTGCCAGTCGCCCATATGCTGCAGCAGTTTCTATTGATGTGTGCTCCGGAACGTGCTCGGGAGTTATAACGCACACCCAAGTATCATTATCTTCTTCCTAAAGACGAGGTTTGCCAGTCCTTTCGTCACCACTAGCCTATATTCTGACTGCGGTCTTCTTTTCCCTTCCGTCCCCGAACTGTTCTGACTTTGCATTTGGCGGGTTACATTACGAGGTGACCAGTTGCTGAACCACGAGTCCAGCCAGTCTAGGTCTCTTATGGTATTCCTGGCCTGAATCCACATCCTGATTTATTTCTCCCTCATTACTCACATCATCTTCGAACAGGAACTTCTGAGAAGTCTATCCCTTCCATCATGTCATTTTACATATACCTAGAAATAGCACTTGTCCTAGGACTGACCTCAATTGGGACCCCCGCCTCGACACAGGCGCCGGTCTGTGATACTCAATCACGTACCAATGAACTCTTTTGCCTCCCTGTCCAGAATTCTCGGATCCATGCACGGTGCCCTTCTGTTATTCGTGCCTGGTCCCCAGCTTCTCACTAGACTAATCTCTTGAGACGAACCTGTGTTCGAAGCCTTCTTGCCAGCCCAGAAAATGCAAACAACTCACCTCCCTCCTCACTTACTTCTGTTTACGTTGGTCATGAAACTCCAGAAGGTTTGGGGACACAGGATTTGCCTTCCATGAATCGTGATGGTTGGTCGGTTATGATCTTTTCCGTAATCCAGGTAGGTACCCAACAGTCTCCACCTGGTAATCTTCTCGCATACCAGCATACTAAACACTTCAGTGACAGTGTCTATAGTTAGGTGCCTCATTTTCCGTCTTCTTTTCTTCACAATGGGGACTATATTTAAACCGAGTCCTTCCATACCTCAGAAGTGGCCCAGTACAAGTGGATGGATGTGAAACTTTGTTAGTGGCACAAACACATCTCTGCTCCCTCTCTAAGACCGACGGAGAGAATTGTCCGTGTACCACCACCGCTCTTTGAGGTATCAAGCTATCTTACAGCTTCTTCACCTTCCTCCGCATGGTGTTATTCTCATCCAACACTGTTTGGTATAACTCCTTGTGATTTTCCCCCCATTTTTGTCTTCCAAGTCCTTCTTAGTCTTTACTGTAAATACTTCCTTAAAATCTCGTGGTGACTCCTCACGTACCGCTTGATCGGTTCTTGGTGAGCTCCACACCTTTCTATTCCTCAGCCGATTACCTCGTCTTTGGATGTTGTCTTCCCCTAATGTTGGGAATACATGGCTTTATGATTGCTATGGCTGTATTTCTTTACTGTTCTGGCCTCACCCCCTTATCTGGTGTGTTGTGTGTGTGTTTTTGTGTGTGTGTGTGTGTGTGTGTGTTGTCGTGGTGTGTGGTGTGTGTGTGTGGTTGTGATGTTGTGTTGGGTGTGTTGGTGTTGTATGTGTTGTGCGTGTGTGTAGTGTGCGTGTGTGTGTGGTGGTGGATGGAGTGTGTGTGTGTAGTGTAATGTAATGTGTGTGTGTGTAGTGTGTGGTGTAGTGGTATGTGTATGTGTATGTGTGTGTTTGAGTGTGTGTGTGGGCGTTGGTGTGTTGTGTTGGGTGGTCAATTGGGGTGTTGGGTTGTGCTGTGTGGTGTGTTGTGTGGGTGTGTTTGTGTTTGGCGTGGTGGGGTGTGTGTGGGGAGTATTGTATGTGTGAGTGTGTGTGTTCGTGTGGTGTGGGTTGGTGCATGTGTTGTGCGTGTGTGTGTGTGTGTGTGGTGGTGTCTGGTGTTGTTCGTGTGTGGAGTGTGAGTAATATTTATTTGCTAGGGTTCCAAATACATATTTCAGCAAGATATCGCAAAATACAGCAGTAACGGAGACAGTAACAACGAGACAAACTAGCCAGCCAGATTGCACGTCTGGCTGCCGGAATCTTTATGTCAACAGATTAAGACAACCATGATGGTCGACTTTATGACTTTGAGATTTACTGATTTTTTTTTTTTTGTGTGTATTGTGGATACTTTTAGTTGTATTAATATTTTATAAGGTTTTATAAGTGCAGATGAGAAAAGGGAGATTCTGGGAGATGTTAAGTGAATGTGTTAGGAATGTTGAGTCATGCAAGATAATTGCTTGAAGTGACATAAATAATCAGTGTGGGAGACACTGTTGTGGAAGGTGCAGTAAGAAAGTTTGAAGTGCTTGATGTAAATAATAATGTGGGCCCTTTACCTCACCTCAACAACACAGTAAACATGTCAACATGCAGGAACAATAAAGTAATGCAGAGAAACGCTACAGTAACACGCAATAACAATACAGTAACTTAAATAGAGAAACACGGAAGAAAATTGCTACTGTAATATGCAAGAACTGCATACTAACACGTAAAATAGTGTATTAACACTGGAGAACAGTACAATAACACAAGGAAAGTAACTCATAATAACAAGAGAACAACACAAAACAATAAAGTATAATGTAACACAGAAGAACTATACAGTAACACAAAGAAACAATACTGTAACACACATGAAAAGTACAGTAGCATGCATTAAAACGGTATAACTGAACACAAGTACCTCACAAGAGTAGAGCAAAAGAGTAATACACAAAACATCAGTATTGAAGACATTAAGACAGAGTTGTACTGACCAGGTTGTAACATCAACACCAAAACTCACTTTTGTCGAGAGAGTGACTCTCCCAGTTTGCAGATCTTATTTTCTTTTCCTAGATTTTTTTTTGTTGTGTTTGCGAATACTTTTGTCAATATAGTGAAGGAGAGAGAAATGAAGACATAAAAAATTAAAAGTGAGAGAGAGACTAACATTTAACAATGCACAAGATTGTTTTTTTGCAATATCCAGTACAAGATTCTCTCAGTTGTTACTTCCTTATATCTTCACATTTATCGTTAAGAATATCTACAAAATACTATATAATAACATTCTCCATCCCGATTATTCAGAATTCTATTAAAACGTAAAACATAATTTAAATATAATTTTAGAAGCTGTGTGAGACAGTACAGATATGTGTGTGACAGTGTTGGATAATATGTATTGAAAGAGTGCTAGGAAAATTGTGTTTATATATATATATATATATTATATATATATATATATATATATATATATATATATATATTATATATAATATATATATATTATATATATATATATATATATATATGTATATATTATATATAATAATAGAGTGGACAAAATAAGTGTGTGTGTGTCATCTGTACTTGTGTACTTGTATTTTGAAATTATAAATAATTCAACATTTGGGTATCTTTATTGTAGACTTTCCATTAATAGTTTATCAATACAAATTCCAGGACATAATTTGAAGACAGTAGAATATATTACAGAAAATAGGCAGTCAGTCCTCAGTTGGAGTGGTGCAAAAACTAGTCGTATTTACTGTTGACGTTCAGTGACTCATATGTATAAGAAGGAACTCAACAATAATAGGCAACTTTGATAAATTTTTTGGAGAGTTTCTTGTGGATAGTCAAGTACACATTACGGACACAAATTTAAAGACAGAGTGAAAACACAAAATAACGACAGCCTTGTCCCTGACTTTGGATTTGGTGTTACAACTGGACCACCGTAGTGAAATATGTTTAACTTAAATAATAACGTGTTCGTCATGAGTTTGATTATACAAGCAATATGTCGACACTGGCAGAGTGAAGGAAAGACAAAATTGTAATAAATAACTGGCTGGGTTTAGCAAGGAGATTCATGTGTGAAAAACAGAGTCACATACAGGAACACAAATATAAACATTTTTAAGTGAAACAAAGCAAAAATAAACGAACAGCCTTTGTTCCTGACTTTGTTTTTACTTGGGATCAGTTCCACAACTGCTCGCACCAGTCTTAGATAAAATTAAAATATTGTTTAATTTAAATAAAATATTAGTGTTCGTCCATTGAGTGTTGATTATACCAAGCAATATGTCGAAATTGTGACTGGCAGAGTGATGGAAAAGACAAAATATAAGTAATAAATAACTGGCTGGGTTTAGAAAGAGGAAGGATATGTGTGCATCAACATAATTTTGCGAACGTTGAATAAACAGAGAAAGCAAATTGTTACAAAAGACATTGTGTTTGTTGCCACAGTTGCTAAAGTACAAGTAAATAAAAACAGCAGTATCGAGGAAACTGTTGTTTTTATCACTTGTACATCAGTCCACATCACTTGTACCTTAGCTCACATCACTTGTACCTTAGCCCACGTCACTTGTACCTTAGCCCACGTCACTTGTACCTTAGCTCACATCACTTGTACCTTAGCCCACATCACTTGTACCTTAGCCACGTCACTTGTACTTAGCTCACATCACTGTACCTTAGCCCAGTCACTTTTTTACCTTAGCCACACTGTTTTTCACGCAGTATCGAACACACTGCTGAAATCGTTTTTTTACTACCGTGAAGGTCGATTTTATTAATAAGGAGATTTTTTAGTGTGGACGAGAGAGTGATGGTTCTTGAGAAATGTTAAGTGAAACTTTTGGGAATTCTGAGTCAACAAAATTGTTTTGTTAAACATAAATACCATTGTGGGAGACACTGTTGTGGAAGATGTTGCAGGAAACTACAGGAGTCAATTAAAATTGACGCTAAACAATTTCTTTATTTCCTGTGCAAGTTAATTTAATTTAAAGAAAAGTGAGAGAAAATGCAGATATGCGTGTGTGACAGAGTTTGGATCGTAAGATAGTATACGTGTGCGAGAGAATTAGATGTTAGAGAGGGACGAGAGAAATACATGTGTTGTGGTTATTGTGTGCATGTGATGCGCTGTATGACCCTTGTGGTTTAGCTCTTCTTCTTTATTATGATAATAATATGTGCATGTGTGTGTCTGTGTGAATGTACTTGTGTACTTTCATATTTACTTGTGGACGTTTCAGTGTCTTGAAAATGACGAATTGCAACAAAAAAAAGGTGATAAATTTTTTGTAACAGATTTGCTGGTGGGAAGACAGAGTCACACACGGACTCACATTTATACACAGTAAAACTTTTAGAAATACACATATACAGCTGCGTGAGTGAAAACAAAACAAAAATTAACTTGAACACAAAATGAAACATAAATAGAAGTCCGAGATTATCACTAATAACCTATTTGGGTGGGGGAGTTGGGGGCCTTATCTCGTTACTGACTTTTTTCGGGCTGTCTTGTGGGTGAATTACGGGACCAGTTTTCTGTGTGTCCCTCCTGTAATTCCACCCACCTGAACATTGGGCGTGACCAGTAAAAAGCCAAGTTACCACCAACAAGGTCACGGGGAGGGCCAACACATTCAAAACACACCCCCACCCAAAACCCCCCCCCACCCCCCAAAAACACCGACCCCCCAAACCCCCAACCAAAACCATCCCCCCACCTGGGAAATGAGGAAGGAGTTTCTGAGGGGGACACAGATGGATTTGGACCCACGCAACGGGGAAAGCATCAAAAAACCGGGAGTGGGAAGTGGGGAAAGGGTTTGACACCGGGGACCCACGGAGGAGACCTGGAAAAAAAAACCAAACCTACTATGACCACACCTATACCACAGTTCACATCACTACAACCAATCTCACAACAACCACACCTCCTAGACCTCACTATGACCACACCTCACCATATCCACACCTGGGAGTTCATCTGGGAGACATAAGGGGATTTCCCGGACACACGGAACAAGGGAAAGCACCAAAACACGGGGAAGGGTTGACACCCGGGGGCCCACGGAAATATAAACCCACCCCTGACATTACCGCCCCTGTCTAAGACCACCCTGACTATGAGAACACCTAAAAAAAGGGTGAGGTGATACCCGCCATGCTAATTCCCGGGTAAAACAATTTTTTAAAAGTTGTTGCTCTTAAATGAGATTTCAATTTTGGGTTTTTTCAATCATGAATCCAATGTCCCCTTGATTATTTTTTTTAAAACGTACTTAGTGTCAAAGTTCTAAACTCAAACCCCTTACCTACTCTCCCCTTTTTGTTTGACGTTTTATATGGGTAAAAAAATCATCTCTGCCCGGTCCCTTTTTTTTCCCCAAGTTCTTTGGAAAAAAATCAAGTGTGAGTTCATATATTTTTAAAATTATATATATATTATATATTATATATTTATTAAATATATTATATATATTTATATATATATCAGGGGTCTTGGGCAAGAGGAGTTAAAAGATAAAGAATCACCAAAAGGGGGAGTTGCACATTTTTGTTTTTTTGCGTGGCCTGTCCCTTTGGGGAATTCTGAAGAGAAATCGAGATTGGGGATGAATTTGGGGGGGTGTGCAAAAGAAAAAATTGAAAGTGAATACAGGGAAAAAGTAAGGTTTTTGAGGATAACAAAAAGATTTGGGGATGAAAGATTGGATATCAATTGGAGGGAGAGAGTAGGAGGGGGTAAATTTTTCAGATATTTGGGAGTGGACGTGTCAGGGGGGGTTTTGAAAAATGAGGGAATTAGAATGGGTGAGGGGGAAAAATGAGTGGTGCACTTAGATCGTGGAGACAAAGAACTTTTCCCCTTTGGGGGCAAAGAGGGGAAGTATTTGAGTATAGTTTTTTCCAAACCCCTTTTAGGGGGTGAAGCATGTTGATGAAAGTTTTCAGCGAGGGGAAAAGGTGAGGCAGTGGAATGTCATGTTGGAAACAATGTTGGGTGAAAAATAATGCAGGAGAATTTGTAGTTTGGAATTAGGGGGAGGGCGGATTACCCAAAAAGTTGTCCAGAGGCTGAGGAAGGGTTTTTTGAGGTGGTTCGGACAGTGGAGAGAAAGGAGCGAAACAGAATACTTAAGATGTATCACTGTGTGGAAGGAAGGCGGGGGAGGGGTCCTAAAAGGTTGGAGGGGGGGGGTAAAGGGGGTTTTGTTGCGAGGGGGTTGGACTTCCACAGGCACGCGTGGAAATGTTTTGATAGGAGTGAAAGAGACAAATGGTTTTTAATACTTGACGTGCGTTGGAGTGGACAAAATAAAATTTTTGAAGGGGGGTTTAGGGAAACCGGCAGGCCGGGTTTAGTCCTGAAGGGAAGTCGTGCCGCACTCTGAAGGGGGGGTGAATGTTTCAGTTTAAAAACGTAGTGTAAAGCACCCTTCTGGAAACAGGAGGGGGTGAATGATGGTAAAGTTTTTTTTTTTTCGGGCCACCCTGCCTTTTGGGGGGAATGGCCGGTGAAAAAAAAAATAAATAAAAATATAATATAAAAATATATATATATAATATAAATATATATATATATATTTAAAATATATATATATATATATATATAATTATTATATATAAAATATAAAAATATATATAAAAATATATTTTTTATATTATATATTATAATATTTATAATCAACCTAGGGATCCACAGCCCCCAAAACACTCATGCCAACCCCCCACTCCAAGTTTAAAGCTTTTAAAGCAGAAAACCTTTACGCCCGACCTATGTATCACCCCGTGACATCCTCATTCCCCTTTACAAAAAAATACTATAGAAACCCCGACTCCCCCAACACATCACCCCCCCCCCTAACCACTCGTCTACCCCTAGAACCACACCCGACGGCAAAATGCCGTGCAGAAAACGATACATTACGTCACGAGCACGAGGTTGTAACCTCATCCTACTTAACCTATCCCATATACTTCCCCATGTATACATGGGGAAAATTCCTTCTACAGGCGCCACAACCCTCCCCACTAACAATCTACACATCCCACATATTTTGACCTTCCCCGGCTCTCGAGCCCACGCCATAGCCCTCAAAACGGTTTCATGATCACGCAACTGAACTCCTGTATACATTCGTTTCAATCTATCATGGATTCTGACCAATCTTCCCCCCCCCCTCCACCCACACCTTCCCTCATCACCTCCCTCTTAATGAAGACACATTTGACCCTCCGCTTGAAATCCAGCAATCCCAACCCCCCCCTTCCCCCTGACGCACAGGTAACATTACCACGTCCCGTTTAAGCCACTCACAGCCTGAATCCCACAAGAATTTCAAAACCCTCCTAAGTATGTCCGCTATCGCCGTCCCAGTTAATGGGAACACGGCTGCCACGTGCCATACCTTACTATACAATAAGACGTTAATAACAATGGCACGCTGCACAAGGGTCAAATGATAAGGCTGCAATGCTCCCAAGCATCCCTGAATCCTGTCTACCAACTTAACCGAGTTTTCCACGCGTGCCACAGTCAGATTGTCTGCATAGATAAGACCACAATCAACCCTCCCCGCCCAAGCTCCCAAGCTCCATGGACTTTTCTGAATTCACTCTCATACCAGTTGCACCTGCGAACATTTGTACTACCCCATCTAAGATATCCACTGACATCCCCTACTATTAAGACTGGCCAAACCTCCCCAACACCACTCCCTTCTCCCCCTCTATATATACGCTGCTCCACCATTTTATAAAAGGGGTCCTGTATGCACGCAAGCAATAGTTAATTAGTTAATTAGTACTAGGCTTATGAACATTCCCTAGATCCGGTTATTTTGGCGCTTTCCCTAGTTCCGTGTGTCCAGAAGTCCAACTGTATCTCCTCAGATGAACTCCCAGGTGTGGTCATAGTGAGGTGAGGTCGTAGATGTGGTCATAGGCGAGGGATGGTCATAGTGAGCCATAGTGAGGTGTGGTCATAGTGAGGTTTGGTCATAGATAGGTGTGGTCATAGTGACGTGAGGTTTGGTCATAGTCATGTGTGGTCATAGATAGGGATGGTCATATTTAGGTGTGGTCATAGTCAGGTGTGGTTTATGTTTCCAGGTCTCCATCCGTGGGCCCCCGGATGTCAACCCTTCCACACTCCCCACTCCCGGTTGTTTTGGTGCTTTCCCTAGTTCCGTGTGTCCAGAAGTCCATCTGTGTCCCCTCAGATGAACTCCCTCACTTTCCCAGGTGAGGGGGTGGGTGGGTGGGTGGGTTGATGGTGGGTGGGTGGGTTGATGGGTGGGTGGGTGGGAGGTTGGGTGGGCGAGTGGGATGTTGGGTTGGTGGGTGGGTGTGTGTTTGTGTATGTGTGTGTTGTGTGTGTGTGTTGTGTATGTGTTGGCCCCTCCCCAGTGACCTTGTTGGATGGTAACTTAGTCTTGTCTAGCTGGTCTACTGCCGAGACTGTCCAGGTGGGTGGAATTACAGGAGGTGACACACAGAAAACTGCGTCCTGTAATTACACCCACCAAGACAGATGGAACAGTAGTCAGCTAGACAACACCAAGCTGCCTCCCAACTCCCCCACCAAGGTGAGGTTACTTAGTGATAATCTCGGACTTCTATTTATGTTTCATTATGTGTTCAAGTTAATTTTTGTTTTGTTTTCCCTCGTGCAGCTTTATAAGTGTATGTGCGAACGTTTTATCTTATATAGATGTGTGTCCGTGTGATTCAATGTCTTCCCACCTAGAAATCTGCAAGACACTGGTAAATACACAGGTAAATACGGAAGTACACAAGTACATTCACACACACACGATAACCACGACACATGTAATTCTCTCGTCTCTCTCTAACATCTGATATCTATTGCACAGGAAATAAAACGGAAATAAAGAATTTTTTTAGCGTCAATTTTAATTGACTCCTGTAGTTTCCCACAACATCTTCCACAACAGTGTCTCCCACAATGGTATTTATGATTCCCAAAACAATTGTGCTGACTCAAAATTCCCAAAAGTTTCACTTAACATTTCACAGGAACCATCACTCTCTCATTCACACTAAAAAAATCTTGTTGTTGTTAAAGTCGACCTTCACGACAAAAATGATTTCAGCAGTGTCTCTGATACTGCTGTTTTTATTCACTAGAATGTTGCTCAGCTGTACGTTAACAAGTCTGGCAACAAACGCAATGTCTTTTGTAGCAATTCACTTTTCTGTGTATTCTGCAAGATTATGTTGATTCACACATATCCATCTGCTTTCTAAACCTAGCCAGTTATTCACTACGCATATTTTGACTTTTACATCACTCGATCGATCAGCAGGCAATGGACACACACTAATATTTTATTTAAATTAAACAATATTTTGCAATTTTATCTAAGACTGTCCAGCAGTTGTGAACTGTACCAGAAACAAAGTCAGGGATAAAGGTTGTTCAATATTTTTGTTTAGCTTTCACTTATTGTTTATATTTGTGTCCGTATGTGAATCTGTCTTCCACCAAGAAATCTGCTGCAACAACATTTATCAGCTTCCTTTTTTGTTGCAGTTCATCTCTTTATATATATGCAAGTTACTGACACGTCCACAAGTAAACACACAAGTACACAAGCATACTCACACGCACACACACACACACACACACACACACACACACCCTATCACACACACACACAACACGACACCACACACACATT
>NC_069454.1:32585516-32606967 GCF_026875155.1 Cherax quadricarinatus
GAGAGGGAAAAATAGCGGAGAGAAAGTGATTACATAGTGGGAACACTTCCCTTTTGAGGCCCCAAGGTGGTAATAGCAGTGTGTTAACCCACCACGAACAGCGGAGGCAAGGAAGAGTACGACAGAGAAATGAGCGAGGGTTTTGGAACACTGGTAGAGTGGCCAGAAGAGCTCAGCATCAGGGCAAAGCCCGATATGGGGGGGACTTTAACCACAAGGAGTCATTGGGAAAAATTTGGGCCCCACATGGGGGCCAAAAGATACTGGGGGGAAAGATGATGGAGGTGGTACTGGGAACTTCATGTAAAAAACACGTAAGGGACACTACAGAGAGAGAGGGAGGATGAACCAGAAAGGTGGACTTAGTATTCACCTTCGAGTGCAGATATGAGGAATAATATGAAAGCCCCCTTGGGGCCAGTGCCATGGGGTTTTTAAGTTCAAATACACAGTAGGCTACAAGTGGAGGGAGAGCAGGAAGGCCAGGACGAAGAAGCCAAACTACAAGAAAGGGGTAACAGGAATGGGAACTCCTGAACGGGGTTCAGGGGGACAGAGAACGGGCAGGGAACCCAGTTAATGAGATGTGGAATATGTAGCAAAAAAAATGCAAGGAGGGGGAGAGGTTTGTCCCCAAAGGGTAAACAGGATTAATGAAAAAACCAAGATGACCCATGGTTTACCAAAGGTGCAGGGGGGCAAAAACAAAGTGTGCTAGGGATGGAAAAAATATAGAAGGAAAAGGAAACCCAGGAGAATAAGGAGAACAGTCGTAGAGCCAAAAAAGATATGCACAGAAAAGAAGGGGGGCCCCAAGAAAATATGAAATGACATGCAGCGAAACCCAAAATTGACCGAAACTGTTGTCAGCCACATCAGGAAAAAAACAACATCAAGGACCGGTATGGCTAAGGAAAGGAAAGGAGGAGAGACAAAAGAAATGCCTGAAGATGTGAAGAACCAAAAGAGATTCAAAGAAGTGTTCACAGAGGAGACAGAAGGGACTCCAGAAAGACGGGAGGTGGGGACCCCAAAAAGTGCTGGACCGTCCACAACGAGGAGAAGTGAAGGGCTTCTGGTGAGTAGTCCTAAAAGGCAATGGGGCCAGTAAACATCCCCCCGGGATTGAGAGAGGGAGAGAGGGCTTGGTCCCCCAAACAACAATTTTAAATAATCATCGAAACAGGGAGATGCCTGGGCATGGAAGACGCAAATGTAGCCCAATTTTTTAAAAAAGGAGACAGCAGAAGATTAAATACGACCAGGTCCTGAATTTTTTAGTATGAAAAATCAGGGAGAAGATTATAGGAGAAGGTGGTGGAACCCCAGAAAGGAATGATTCATAAACAGCACCCAACAGGGTTTCGGGACGGGAAATCCTGTGTCAAAAACCCAAAGGATTTTATGACAGGTGACAGCAGTAAGACAAGAGAGAGAGGGGTGGGTGGTTGCATTTTCTGGACTGCAAGGGGCGTTTGACACAGTTCCCAAAAGAGATTGGTGAAAAAAACGGGGCCCAAGCAGGGATAACAGGGAAGGCACTACAATGGTGGGGAAATATTGTGGGGGAAGCAGCAGGAGTCGGGACGTGGCGAGGTGTCAGGGGGGACCTGTGCCCAGCGGGGCCCCGCAGGGGTCAGCCTAGGACAGTGCTGTTTTGGGTATTTGTGAAGACTGAGGGAAAGGAAAATAGACTCTGGGTGCCCCTTTTTGCAGATGACGTAAATTTATGAAAAAAAATACACTCGATCGAAGCCCGGAGAACCAAAGGGTTTGGGAAGGCTGCAGACCTGGTCCGCAATTGGCTCTGGAGTTAAAATCCACAGTGAAAAGCATGAAGATTGGGGAAAGGGCAAAGAAGGCCCCGCAGACGGAGTAATCTAGGGGGTCGAGACTACAAACCTCATCAAGGAAAAGATCTTGGGGTATTTTATAACCCCATCCCCTAAAGCGCCATCAACCAAATAATGCGCAGTATGGGCGCCTGAAAAACCTCAGAACAGCTTTCCGACTCTTAATAAGGAATCATTCAGCCCCCGTACACCGTGTTGTTGGCCCCATATTGGGTTGCGGCCATTTTGGAACCCCCACCTACCCAAGCACGTGAAGAAATAGAGAAGTGCAAAGGTTTGCAACAAGACTAGCCCCAGAGCTAAGAGGATGTCCTACGAGGGGGTTAAGGGAAATAAACCTGACGAACTGGGGACAGGAGAGATGGGGGGGCATGATAACGACATACAAAATACTGAGGGAAATTGAAAAGGTGGACAAAGACAGGATGTTCCAGGATGGCACAGTAACAAGGGGCACAGTGGAAGCTGAAGACACAGATGAATCACAGGGTGTTAGGAGTATTTTTCAGCCAAGGTAGTAGTAAGTGGAATTTTTTTGGGGAAACGATGTAGTGGAGGCAGGTCCATCATAGCTTTAAGCGAGGTTGATAAAGCTCAGGTCAGGGGGGACCTAGTAGCGTCAGTGAGAGGCGGGGCCAGGAGCTCGGACCGACCCCCGCAACCTAAAACTAGGTGGTACAGGGAACACGCACAACACATCCCATTTTGGAAACCCAAACCCCAACCCAAACTGGGGTAAAAAAGGATAGTCCCGGGCTAAGGGACATTTCCTGCAAGAGGGGGAAATCGCCCTGACGACACTGGAGGACAGGAGTCATAGGGATCATATGTTAACGACTTATAAAATCTGAGGGGGAATTTGACAAAATGGAATAGACAGAATTTTCCAGGAGGGCACAGAAACAATGGTCACAATAAAAAGCTGAAGACCAAATGAATCACGGGATTTAAGAAGTATTTCTTCGTGACAGATATCAGTAAGGGAAATGTTGGAAAGTGATGTGTGGTGTCACAACAAACACGGGGGAGAAAAAAAAAAAAAACGGCCGCCTCTTTTTTGGCGTTAATTTAAAAGAGACAAAAAAGTGTTAAACCGCCGTTTCCCAATAATGCTCTTTTCTTTTTTTAGAAATTGCGGTCACCGACTGACTGGTTTTTGCCAATTTTTATTTACTTCCCCTTCCAACCGTCGTTTGTTGAAGATCCCTATTAATAGTTTTCCATTTAGATTTAATGCTGTTTTGTCTCTGTAAGTCTTCCTTTCTCCTTACATTGTCAAATGTTCCAAAATTCAGAAATCGTGATTTGACTATCCTTTCTTCTCTCCCTACCTTTTCTCCATTCTCTTTTTTCTATTCTTTTTTTTCATTTTCTGCCAGTGTCTCTGTCCCTCAGTTTCCCACTATCCGCGTTTTCCGCCCTACCCCCAGTGGGTTCCCAAGCTTCCTGCAGTTTCTCCCAGTGGATCCTAAGCTTCCCCGCGTGCTCCCTAGTGGGGCCTAAGCTCTTGCAGGCTCCCAGTGGGTCCTAAGTCTCCTCGTGTTTTTGTGGGTTTTTAAGTTCCGCAGTGTTTTTAGTGGGTCCCAAGCACTCCTGCAGTCTCCCAGTGGGTCCTAAGCCCCTCCCGCAGTCCTCCCAGGGTCCCAAGCTCTTCCTGCAGTGTCCTAGTGGGTCCTAAGCTCTCCTGAAAATGCTCTAGTGGGTCCTAGCTTCTGCAGTGTCCCGTGGGGCCTAAGCTCTCCTGCGTGCTCTAGGGGGTCCCGGCTCTCCTGCAGTGCTCTAGTGGGTCCTAGCTCTCCTGCAGGCTCCTGTGGGTCCAGGCTCCTTGCGTGCTCCTAGTGGGTCCTAAGCCTCCTGTAGTGCCCCCAGGGGGGCCCAAACTTCCCCCGAGGGTTGTTCCCAGTGGGGTCCCAAGCCTCCTGCAGGCTCCTAGTGGGGCCCAAACTCTTGCAGTGTCCTAGTGGGTCCAAGCTCTTGGGAGTGCTCCTTTTTCTTGTCCTTAGATGAATCCTTTTACTTGTACTAAGCTATCACTCCCTTTTCTTTATTTTTGTTCTATTTTTTACTATTTTCTTTTACTATTGTCTCCCTTCATCCCCTTTCTTTGTGGGACGAATTTCTCCCCCTTTTTACTCTACAACCCTCATTACAACTTCCCCTATTTCCTTTCTCCTCTTTTCCGTCGCGTTCTCCTAAATTATATTAACTCACTTCTTCATAGTTTTTTCTTGCTATGTGGGGTTAAACTGTGTATGAGTTTATGTTATATGCCCAATGTTAAGTGTCTACAGTGTCTCGTGTCTGCAGTGTTTTCAGTGTCTCAGTGTTACAGTGTCCTGTCTGGGCTACAGTGTCTACAGTGTCAAGTGTCTCAGTGTCTAAGTGTCTACAGTGTTGCAGGTCTCGTGTGAGGGGGTGTCTACGTGTCCCTGTCTCATGTTAATGTCTGCGGTCTACAGTGTCTACAGTGTCTCAGTGTCTACACGTCTGCGGTTACAGGTCTAAACCCCGTCTGCAGTGTTACAGTGTCTCGTGTTACGTTCTCAGTGTTGCAGTGTTACAGTGTCTAATGTCTCAGTGTCTACATGTTGGTGTCTCAGTGTTTAAAAGTGTCTACATGTTACACTGTCTGCGTGTCCAGTGTTACATGTCTGCAGTGTCTCAGTGTCTACAGTTTACAGTGTCTCAGTGCTCAGTTTGAGTGAAAAAGTGTCAACTTTCGTGAAGTTTTCTAAGTTTTTCGGTTTACGGCACGAAAAAGAGTAGAACGTAGTTAGTTTGTTGGGTGGGGAAAGAAATTCTTTTGGGGTTTTTTAAAACTTAAAAACGAATAAGAAGCTTTTTTCGTTCCGATTTTGGGGTTTTTTAAAAGTTAAAAACCCTTTGGTTGGTGGGGTTTTTTTAATTTAAACAACTTTACGCATTAATCTTTCCCGGAAAATTTCTTTATTTTCTTAAACCAAAACCCCTTTGGTATGGGGTGTCTTTAAATCCACTTTTGGTCCTTTCCCCCCTACCTTTTTAAGTTCCCTAAATATACTTCTGTTCAGGTAAACTTTTGGTTTTTGAAAATACTTTGGGGGTTTCATTAAGTTAAAATCATAAATAAAATTCAGGGGGTTTGTAACTTTAACTTTGGGATGGGGAAAAAATTTCAAAGAAAACTATTTAATGGGAATTTATAGTTTTTTAAAAGAGGCATTAAATTTAACATTTTTTTTATATATAAAAAGTTTTAAAAGGGAATCTTTTACCGTATTTTCCCGATATATTTTAAAAGCTTTGTTTAAAAGAGGGTTTAATCAGGGGTAATTCCTAAATACAACCCCTAAAATTTAAAAGTTTTATAAAAAGGGAACGGGAACATTTTCCCAAAAATACATGGTGGGAAACAAAAAAACTTTTTTTAAAAAAAGTGAGGATTTAATAGTCCTTACATCACTCTTACCAGACAAAACATAGCTTCCGTTTGTACACGGGGAATACCGGCAACATAAAAATTTCAGGGGGGGGGGGGGGGTGTCAAAAAAAATATGTTTAGATACTTTTTGGTGTTGGAATTTTAATTAAAACTCGTTTTTAATAAAACAAAATAAAAACTAAACCTAACCGTTAAAATGCATCCAACAAAATAAATTTTAAAAAAAGAAAACCCCTTTTTTCAAACAAAAAAAAAAAACGGGGTTATAGACGGGAAATGGGGAAACTTTCAAAAACAATCGATTTGTTGCAGTGAGGGGTCCCTGTGGGTATTTAAGTTTATCTATGTTTAGTTAAAGTTATTCTTTAAAACCATAAAAATTATGACAAAAACCAAATTTCTAAAAAATTAATTCCCCAAAAAAAAAAAAAGTGTTTTTTTCCTCTTAGTATTTATTTGGGTGTTTATCTCACAACAAAACCCCCAAATTTTTCATTTGTTGTTTACTACTGGTCAAAAATGTGGGGTAAAAAAAAAAATTTGTTATTTAATCAAAGTTAGTTCTGGGTTACCAGCCCAGATCAGTGGCGTCTTTCGCTCCCCTACCAGTTACTATAGGATTTCTGAGAGAAACCTTTTTGTGTTTTATTTAAATATAATTGGTTTTTGAAGGTCATAAATGGTATGTACTTAGGACAAGAATTCCCCTTAAATATTTCCCCAATTAACTTGTAAAAAATTTTTTATATAACTTATCATTCTAAAAAAGAATACTCTTCTTATTTTTTTACACACGGTATATAAAGTGGGGTCACTGATTTAATTAATTATTTTTATTAATCTTAAAGGGTTTTTGGGCATGAGCCAGTTTGATGATTTCCGGTCTTGTCGTGGTGGTTTTTTATTTTTTGATAGTTTTGGTTTTTTGGGAAACATTTGAATGTCCTTATGTTTAACTGGCCTATTTCTGTTCTTTGAGAATCTCTGTTAAAAAAGATATTTTTAACTATATATTTTTCCAAGTCAGCCACTGTTTTTGAATCTTAAAAAAATCATTGTAAAACCCCCGGTTCTGTGCAGGATCGTTCCCTTAATTTATTTTATTTAATTATTATTATTCTTATTAGTTTGTCTCGTGGAGGCCAGTTTTTGATGATTTCCCGAGGTTCATGTGTCCGTCTGTGTCCCCTCACTCATTGATCTTGCATCTAAGTATTCTCCAGGTTCATGTATCCAGGAGTCCATCTGTGTCCCCTCAGATATTCTCCCTTCCCCACTCCCTGTCCTACACTGTCCTACATTCCCCAGGTTCTTGTGTCCAGAAGTCAATCTGTGTCCCATCAGATATTCTCTCTTCCCCACTTCCTGTCCTATACTATCCTACCTTCCCCAGGTTCATGTGTCCAGGAGTCCACCTGTGTTTCCTCCCACTTGTATATTCTCCTTCCCTCACATTCCTTGCTCTTTCATCTTTATCTTCCTACCTTCCCCAGGTTCTTGTGTCCAGGAGTCAATCTGTGTCCCCTCAGACATTCTCATTTCCCCACTTCCTGTCCTATACTATCCTACCTTCCCCAGGTTCATGTGTCCAGGAGTCCATCTGTGTCCCCTCAGATATTCTCCCTTCCCACTTCCTGTCCTATACTATCCTACCTTCCCCAGGTTCATGTGTCCAGGAGTCCATCTGTGTCCCCTCAGATATTCTCCCTTCCCACTTCCTGTCCTATACTATCCTACCTTCCCCAGGTTCATGTGTCCAGGAGTCCATCTGTGTCCCTCAGATATTCTCCCTTCCCACTTCCTGTCCTATACTATCCTACCTTCCCAGGTTCATGTGTCCAGGAGTCCATCTGTGTCCTCACACTTCCTGTTATACTATTCCTAGGTATTTCTCCCTTCACTCATATTCCCTTCCCTTCCTATCCTACACTTCCAGGTTCATGTGTCCAGATCCATCTGTGTCCTCTCAGATATTCTCCTTCCCACTTCCTGTCCTATACTATCCTACCTTCCCAGGTTCATGTGTCCAGGAGTCCATCTGTGTCCCCTCAGATATTCTCCCTTCCCACTTCCTGTCCTATTCTATCCTACCTTCCAGGTTCATGTGTCAGGAGTCCATCTGTGTCCCCTCAGATATTCTCCCTTCCCCACTTCCTGTCCTATACTATCCTACCTTCCCAGGTTCATGTGTCCAGGAGTCCATCTGTGTCCCTCAGATATTCTCCCTTCCCACTTCCTGTCCTATTCTATCCTACCTTCCCAGGTTCATGTGTCCAGGAGTCCATCTGTGTCCCTCAGATATTCTCCCTTCCCCACTTCCTGTCCTATTACTATCCTACCTTCCCCAGGTTCATGTGTCCAGGAGTCCATCTGTGTCCCCTCAGATATTCTCCCTTCCCACTTCCTGTCCTATTCTATCCTACCTTCCCAGGTTCATGTGTCCAGGAGTCCATCTGTGTCCCCTCAGATATTCTCCCTTCCCACTTCTGTCCTATTCTATCCTACCTTCCCCAGGTTCATGTGTCCAGGAGTCCATCTGTGTCCCCTCAGATATTCTCCCTTCCCCACTTCCTGTCCTAACTATCCTACCTTCCCCGGGTTCATGTGCCCCAGGAATCTATCCGGGGGCCCCCCGGATGTTTCCCCTTCCTCTGAAGCCCTGGAAACTCTTTTCGAAATTTTAAAAAATCCCTAACCCAGCCCCCCCCCCAAAAGATCACAGCCCCAAAACCCAAGTCCGTGGTTCCAAGTTTCATCCATCCCACCCTTCCCCATTTCCCCCGATGCCCAGCAAGCCCCACCTCAGTTTCCGGGGTTTTTCCAGGTTAAACACCCTTCATCTCCTCTCGAGGTCAGGGGCCCCCACCCCCGGGGGCCCGTATTTCCCAAGTTTTTAACCATACCCCCTTTCACCCCCTTCCCTGGGGTCAGCAGTTTTGGGGGCCCCAAACCCTTGAAGCACTGCCCCATATACGATATTACAACAAAAAAAGGTATTAATTTCAGTAACAGAGGAAGATGTTTTTACAGAGGGGCCCACACAAAAAAACCCTGCGCTCTGTAAAACATCCCCGAACAAAACCCGAACGCCGACTACCTGGGGACAAGAGAAAATTTTCTATAAACATTTTGTCCACCAAGAACTGGTTACAATGAAAATCTGGAACTTTAAATTTATTTTTTAATATTTTTTCCTTATGTCAATTATTAAAATTATTCAATTATTTTTTTGAATGTTGTTTTTGGTTAGCGTTTTCCCTGTGATAAATTATTTGTCGTTGTGTGAACCTTTTGCCCCCTTTGCACGATAACTGAAATTTAAATTTTAATAGTTATGTTTTTTTCTTTTTGGGTGTTTTTTTTGGGCTTTAAAAACACTGGGGTTTCTCAAGAAAAACACCTTCTATTCATAATTTTGGATTTCCAAAAAAATTTTAAAACACAAAAACATAAAAACATACAGAACACAAATTGGGAAAACACACACAAAAACCCACAATCATCGGTATCTAACATCCGGTATATTTTTTTTAAAAACCAAATGAAATTTTTACCCCTCCTTTGGGTTTTTCTAGTATAAAAACAAATACAACGCCCCTACACCTCAAAAACCTTCTTCCCTACGCTACCCACACACACCCCCAACACACACACACACACCAAAACCCCAACAAACACACACACACACAAACACACACACACACACACACACACACACACCACACACACCCCGGACGCCCCTTTTTCGGAGCATTAAAGGGCCCCCCACCGGGGAAAATTGGTGTCAGGAAGTAGTTCCTCCCTGATTTTTATCATCGTCATTTTTAAAACTTTAAAAGCCCCTCCTTGTTACTAGTTAATGGCCCAAAACTTATGAAAAGTTTTTCCTACGAGTCGTCTCGTAGTGCGGGTTTTTTTAAGTATGTTTTAAAAGTAAATTTTTTTAAATCTATCCCTGAATTTTATGAATTTTTTGGAGCTTTCTTTTATACATAAAAAATTTCCTAGATCAGGGCATCTCCCCAAAAAACAACATTTCATGTTCCCCTATGATGAATGTTTTCACATACAAGAACAACATTAAAGGTTTCACTATGATGAATAAAAACCCCCATCAAGAAAAAACATTAAATGTTCACTATGTTGAATGAAAAATACAAAACAAAATTCATGTTAAATATGATGAATGAACACATAAAAGGGAAACCAAAAATTCATTTTCACTATGGTGAATAACCAATCAAAAAAACAACTTTCCCTTTGTTCACTATGTGAAGGGACCCCAATACGAAAACCAACTTCATGTTTCACTATGATGAATGATCACTACGAACCAACATTCATGTTCCTTATGTAAAATAAAACACATACAAAAAAAAATTAAATGTTCACTATGATGAATGAACACATACAAGAACAACTTTCCCTGTTCACTATGGTGAAAAAACCCAAAATACAAGACCAAAAAATTATGTTCACTATGTTTAATGAACAAATCCCAAAAAACAACTTTCAGGTTCACTATGTGAAGAACAATACAAGTAAAACGGTTTTAAAAGTTTTTTTAAACGATTCCTTTACTAAGGTTTGGGAACCTTTTCTCGGGTTTCCCAAAGGCCCCAAAATATGCGGGCAGCAGTTGTTTTGTTAAAATGGTGTTCCGGAGAGGGTGCCGGGTTATACTCCCCCCCAAGATCTTTCCCCCCAAAGCGAGTTTGCAGTCTATGGGCCCGGGGGCCTAAAACCTGACTGGGGGTTTTTCTTTGCCCTTCCCCGATCTTAATGACTTTGCATTTGGGGGGGTTTAAACATTCGGGGGAACCCAATTGCTGGACCACGTGTCCCCCGTTTTAAGGCCCTTTTTGGGTAACCCCTCCCCTGATCCTCTTTTAAAAAAATTGGGGTTTTTGGGTAGCTTTGAAAATTGGGTAGGTCAAATGTTTGTTAGTGGGGGGTGAATTGTAAAGGACCTGCAAGAAGGGGCCAACGGCCTGCTGCAGGGGGTTCCTTTTTTTCCCTTTATGTTTTATTTTCTTTTTAAAACCTTCACATCATCTGCGAACAGGGACACTTCGAATCTATACCCTTTCCATCATGTTTTTCCCACATTTTCCGAAATAGCACGGGTCCTGGGGACTGACCCCTGTGGGACCCCCCTCTCACAGGCGCCGTCGTGATATCAAACCCCGTACCATGATCGTTTTTTGCCTCCCCGTCAGGGGAAATTTTCTGATCCTTTGCAGTGCCCTTTCCCGTTATACATGGGCCCGGTCCTCCCGCTTCTGCACTAATCCCCTTGAGAAGAAATGTTTCGAAGGCCTTTTTGCAGCCAAAAAAATGCAAAAAACCCAAACCCCCCTCTCTCTTACTTTTGTTACTTTTTCTTTAAAAAACCCCGAAGGTTTGGACACAGGATTTGCCCTTTCCTGAATTTCCCTGATTGTTGTTTGTTGATGATCTTGTTCCGTTCCAGGTGGTCCAACATTCTCCTCCGAAAAATCTTCTCAATGACTTTGATACTATACACTTTTTGACACTGGTCATAGTTTAATTTCCCCCGTTTTTCCCTTCCTTTCTTTAAAAAAGGGGGCTATATTTTTCCGTCTTTCCCCTAACCAAGAAGTTTTCCCCGTTTCAGGGTGGGGTTTAAAAAATTTTGGTTAGTGGCACAAAAAGCATCTCGGGCCCCCCTCTAAGGAAACCCACCGGGGAGATGGGTTTTCCGGGGGGCCCCCCGCCTTTGAGGAAAACAAGGCTATTAGGAAAGGGTTTTTCACCCTTTTCCTCAGTTGTGTGTAAATTTTATTTCCCAAAACTTGTTGGTATAACCCTTGTTGGTGTTCCCCCCCAGTTTTGTCTTCCCAGATTTCCCTTCCCGTCTTTACTGTAAAAAACTTCCTTTTAAAACTCGTGGTTTACCATCACATACCTCTTGATCGTTTCTTTTGAGGCCCCCCCTTCTTTCCACAGCCTTGGATTTACCCTGGGCTTTGACTGTTTTCTTCCTCCCCAATGTGGGATCATGACTTTGAAGCTAGCTGTTTTTTACGTGCGGGGCCCCCCCTCCTTATCTGTGTTTGTGTGTGTGTTTGTGTGTGTGTGTGGGTGGTGTTGTGTGTGTGTGTGTTTTGTGTGGTGTGTGGTGTAAATCCCCCTAGTTGTAACTCACCTATTGAGGGTTTCGGGGGGCAAGTCCGAGTCCCGGCCCCCCCCCCTTCACTGATTTGCAAATAGGGCAAATCTCCCCGAGCCCTTGGCCCTTTTTTCAACCCCTGTTTAAAATATGTATGGGTTTCCCGCCTCCCAAAATCGCTTTCCCCAAAATATTCCACTTATGACTCCTTTTGGCTTTAAGAAATACTTCCTAACAACCCCTGTATTCAAATTTGTTTTTCAGCTTCCAACGTGTCCCCTTGTTACTGTGTCCCCCAAAAAATGGAAAAATCCGTCTTTGTCCAACCCTTTCAATTCCCCTCCGTATTTTTATGTCCCTTATCTTTTCATCCCTAACTCTCCCGTCCTCCAGGTCATCAGGTTGATTTCCCTTAACCTCTCCTCGTAGGACAAAACCTCTGAGCTCTGGGATAGTCTTGTTTGGGAAACCCCTTTTTTTCACTTTTTATTGTTTCTTCACTTTCTTGGGTAGGTTTTTGGGTTCCAAACTGGGGCCGCATACTCCAATTTTGGGCCTAACGTAACGGTGTACAGGGTCCCCGAATGATTCCTTTTTTAAATGTCGGAATGCTGTTCTGAGGTTTTTCTAGAGGCCCCATATTTCTGCCCGCAGTTATTTGGTTGATGTGCGCTTCAGGAGATGTTTCCCGGTGTTATACTCACCCCAAATCTTTTTTTCCCTTTAGTGAGGGTTTTTATCCCCCTGACCCCCTTTGACTGTACTCCGTCTGCGGCCTTCTTTTCCCCTTCCCCCCAACTTCAAAGATATTTTCAAATTGGTGGGTTTTAAAATCCAAAGGGCCAATTTTCTGGACCAGGTCTGCAGCCTGTCCAGATCCCTTTGTAGTTCTGCCTGGTCTTCGATCGAGTGAATTCTTCTCATCAACTTCACGTCATCTGCAAACAGGGACACCTCAGAGTCTATTCCTTCCGTCATGTCGTTCACAAATACCAGAAACAGCACTGGTCCTAGGACTGACCCCTGCGGGACCCCGCTGGTCACAGGTGCCCACTCTGACACCTCGCCACGTACCATGACTCGCTGCTGTCTTCCTGACAAGTATTCCCTGATCCATTGTAGTGCCTTCCCTGTTATCCCTGCTTGGTCCTCCAGTTTTTGCACCAATCTCTTGTGTGGAACTGTGTTAAACGCCTTCTTGCAGTCCAAGAAAATGCAATCCACCCACCCCTCTCTCTCTTGTCTCACTGCTGTCACCATGTCATAGAACTCCAGTAGGTTTGTGACACAGGATTTCCCGTCCCTGAAACCATGTTGGCTGCTGTTGATGAGATCGTTCCTTTCTAGGTGTTCCACCACTCTTCTCCTGATAATCTTCTCCATGATTTTGCATACTATACATGTCAGTGACACTGGTCTGTAGTTTAATGCTTCATGTCTGTCTCCTTTTTTAAAGATTGGGACTACATTTGCTGTCTTCCATGCCTCAGGTAATCTCCCTGTTTCTATAGATGTATTGAATATTGTTGTTAGGGGTACACATAGCGCCTCTGCTCCCTCTCTCAATACCCATGGGGAGATGTTATCTGGCCCCATTGCCTTTGAGGTATCTAGCTCACTCAGAAGCCTCTTCACTTCTTCCTCGGTTGTGTGCACTGTGTCCAGCACTTGGTGGTGTGCCCCACCTCTCCGTCTTTCTGGAGTCCCTTCTGTCTCCTCTGTGAACACTTCTTTGAATCTCTTGTTGAGTTCTTCACATACTTCACGGTCATTTCTTGTTGTCTCTCCTTTTCCTTCCTTAGCCTGATTACCTGGTCCTTGACTGTTGTTTTCCTCCTGATGTGGCTGTACAACAGTTTCGGGTCAGATTTGGCTTTCGCTTTCTATGTCATTTTCATATTGTCTTTGGGCCTCCCTTCTTATCTGTGCATATTCGTTTCTCTCTCTACGACTGTTCTCCTTATTCTCCTGGGTCCTTTGCCTTCTATATTTCTTCCATTCCCTAGCACACTTGGTTTTTGCCTCCCTGCACCTTTGGGTAAACCATGGGCTCATCCTGGCTTTTTCATTATTCCTGTTACCCTTGGTACAAACCTCTCCTCAGCCTCCTTGCATTTTGTTGCTACATATTCCATCATCTCATTAACTGGCTTCCCTGCCAGTTCTCTGTCCCACTGAACCCCGTTCAGGTAGTTCCTCATTCCTGTGTAGTCCCCTTTCTTGTAGTTTGGCTTCATTCGTCCTGGCCTTCCTGCTTCTCCCTCCACTTGTAGCTCTACTGTGTATTCGAAGCTTAAAACCACATGGTCACTGGCCCCAAGGGGTCTTTCATATGTGATGTCCTCGATATCTGCACTACTCAAGGTGAATACTAAGTCCAGCCTTGCTGGTTCATCCTCTCCTCTCTCTCTTGTAGTGTCCTTACGTGTTGGCACATGAAGTTTTCCAGTACCACCTCCATCATCTTAGCCCTCCATGTATCTTGGCCCCCATGTGGGTCCAAGTTCTCCCAATCGATCTCCTTGTGGTTAAAGTCACCCATGATCAGGAGCTTTGCCCTGCATGCATGAGCTCTTCTGGCCACTTTTAGCCAGTGTGTCAACCATCGCTCTATTGCTCTCGTCGTACTCTTGCCTTGGCCTCCTGCTGTTCTGTGATGGGTTATACATCACTGCTATTACCACCTTGGGACCTCCAGAGTGAAGTGTTCCCGCTATGTAATCACTTTCTTCTCCGCTGTCTCCTCTCTCCAGCTCATCAAAATTCCAGCGATTTTTGATCAGCAACGCCACTCCTCCACCCCCCCTGTTCCCTCTGTCTTTCCTCAGGATTTGGTATCCCATTGGAAAGATGGCATCTGTTATCATACCTGTAAGCTTGGTTTCTGTGAGAGCTATGATGTCCGGTGATGCTTCTTTGACTCTTTCATGCCACTCCTCCCACTTATTTGTTATTCCATCAGCGTTTGTGTACCATACCTTCAGTTTCCTTTCCAACACTGTGGTTTGGGGGGCCTGTGAGGGTGGGAGACCTGGTGGCATACTGTGGGATTCTATAGCTCGGTGTTGGGTGGAGGCTGTGGGTATGGATTGTAGTGTGTGTTGGGATGGTGTGATAGGTTGTATGGTTCTGAGAATAGTTGTGTGTGTGCTTGCCCTTGCTGTTCTGTTCTGCTCTGACTGACCTTGCTGGTTCCATCCTTGTCTCTTTTCCTAGCTCCTTTCGCTTTTTTGTCCTCTCCCTCAGCTGCTGTCGTTCTGATTTTGTTCTGTCTCTGTCTAAGAACACCCTCTTGTACTCTTCCGAGTATTTCAATCGTGGTTTCTCTTGGAGGATCCTGTTCCGCACTGTTTCCGTCCTGAGAATCAGCTTGATTGGTCGGTTTCTCCCCTTCGAGTACCCCCCTATTCTCTGAAAATTTACAATCTCGTCCATCTCTTCACCTATTTCCGTGATGATTTTCTCAATCTCCTTTCTTTCTTCCTGCTGCCTTTCAGTGTGTGTCCTTTCCTCTCTCTCCTGAAGCCCATGGATAAACACTGATTTTGCCCTTTCTTCCTCCCATTGCCTCACCCTCTGTGACTCTGGATCCTGCCTGTATGTGGTCAGTTTCTCCCTTGATTTTTCCAGTGGCTCTTGATAGCCTGGTTGTGCCTCAGCATTCGACCTATCACCCTCTCCATCTGCAACCAGCTGTTCTTCCTTTCACTCCTTGGTCCTCCTTGGCAGGCTGATATGACCTTAGCATAATTCATAATTCCTTCCTTCCTGTTCGGCCTCGCAGCTTCATATGCTGTGTCTTCTCTGGTCACTGCCCCTGTAACTCGCTTCAGCCTATTTATCTCAACTTCTAGGACCACTTATCTTGGCTACTGCAGTTTCGACTTGTGCCTCCAATTCTTTGTCTCCTTCTCCAACCTCTTTTCCAATTTCACAGAGAGCTCTTTCTCCATTTTTTCAGAAAGCTCTCCTAATTTTTTCTTCCCACTCTTGTTCCATCCTTTTCCACTGCTCCTCCATCCACTCCTCCCTACCAGAAACCATTCTCATCTGATCCTTGGTTCCTGCGAGTCCCCACCAATTTTTTTTTTTTTTTTTTTTTTTTTTTTTTTTGTGAGAAAAGAGAGAAGGGAAAGGTAGAGGGGGAGAGAGACTGAAGGGAAGAGTAGGAGAGGGGAAAGTTAGAAGGGAAAATGGGGAAGAGAGAGAGCAAGAAAAGAGAGAGAGCAAGAGAGAGAGAAGAGAGAGAGAGAGGGGAGAGAGGAAAAGAGAGAGAGGAGAGAGGAGAGAGAGAGAGAAGAGAGAGAGGGGAGAGAGAGAGAGAGAGAGAGAGGGAGAGAGAGAGAGAAAGAGAAGGCAAAGAGGGGAGAGAGAGGGGGCAGAGAGGGGGAGAAGGGGTAAAGAGGGGGGTGATGGAAGAGCTAGAGGGGAGAGAGGCTAGGGGGAGAGGGAGGGGAGGAGGGGAGAGGGAGGGGAGGAGGGGAGAGAGATGGGGAAAGAGAGAGGGGAGAGATAATGGGAGGGGAGAGAGGGGGGTTAGAGGGGGGGAGGTGGTTTGAGGTAATAGATGTTAGAGGGGAGAGATGGGAGAGGGAAGAGAGAGAGAGAGAGATAGGTAGAGAGTGATAGGTAGAGAGAGATATATAGGTAAAGAGTGAGAAAGGTAGAGATGGTCTCTACTAGGATGGGAAAGAGGGGGGGGAGAGGGGGAAAGGTTCAGTGGTCAGTTCACAGGGGCGGTGTGAAATCCTTGTGTGGTTTTTGGTGTGTACTACGCTTAAATGCTTGTTCCTGTGTTTTGGGGTTGTGTATGTGTATGGGGGTATGTGTGGGGTGTTGTGTTTATTTGGTGTGTGTGTGTGTGTGTATGTGGTGTTGGTGGTGTGGTTTGTGTTATACCTATTTGTGGTTGCAGGGGTCGAGTCAAGCTCCGGGGCCCCGGGATGGAAGAGGGGGGGAGGGGGGAAAGGTTCAGATGGTCAGTTACGGGCGGTGTAAAACCTGTTTTTTGGGGTTTTTGCGTGTGTACTACAGTTCAAGTGTTTTTTCCTTGTGTGTATGTGTATGTGTGTGTATGGTGTTGGGGGTTGTGTTGTGTGTTTTATTGAGTGTGGTGTGTGTGTGTGTTGTGTCTGTGTGTCTGTGTGTGGTGTGTGTGTGTGTTGTGGTGGTATGTGGTGTAGTGTGGTGTGTGTATGGTGGGGTATGTGTGTGTGTATGTGTGTGTATGTGTGTGTAGGGTGTGTGTGTGTGGTGGTGTTTTTGGGTGTGGTTGTGTGTGTGTGGTGTATGTGTTGTGTGTGTATTTTATGTGGTGTGTGCGTGTGTGTGTGTGTGTGTGTGTGTGGTGGTGTGTGGTGTGTGTGTGTGTGTTTTGGGTGTGTGTGTGTGTGTGCCCCATTTTAAAGTTTTCATACTCAATGAATCCGGAAAGATCCATTTATTCTAAGTTTACCAATACTTGAAACATTTATCGTTTACTTCTAAAATTCGAAAGTAGCTGGTTGAAAAATTTTGGTGTGTGTGTGTGGTGTGTGTGTGTGTGTGGTGTTTGTGTGTGTGGTGTTGGTGTTGGTGTTGTGTTGTGTGTGTGTGTGTTTTGGGGTGTGTTTATGTGTGTGTTATTGTTGTGTGTGTTATGTGATGTGTGTGTGTGCGTGTGGGTGTGTTTGTGTATGTGTGTGTGTGTGGTGTGTGTGGGGTGTGTGTGTGGTGTGTCCCCACTTCAAAGTATTTTACTGAATGAATACGGTAATCCCAGTAATTTAAGCTTCCCAATACTTGTAACACTACGATTCTATTTTTAAAAATTTAGAAAAAGTATAGTTTGTAAAATTTAGCTTGTCTCACTTAAGTGTCGACTTTTTCCCCCATACCCCTTTACTCCTGCATCTCCTCTAGCTATTTTATTAATTCTGGGAATGCTTGCGGGGTGAGTGCCATATTCCCCGGATGCAGAACCCGACTCAATCTTGCAAAAGCAACCTCACAGGGGGAAAACTTGCGTGACAGCGGTTGTAGACAAGTTGCCAGAAGTGAAGAGCGTCTACATAGGCCTTCTCTCATATTTTGTAACCCCTTACCCATGTGTGTGTGTGTGTGTGTGTGTGTGTGTGTGTGTGTGTGTGTGTGTGTGTGTGGGGTGTGTGTGTGTGTGTGTGTGTGTGTGTGTTTTGTGTGTGTGGTGAGTCTGTGTGTGTGTGTAATATATATTTGCTAGGGTTCCAAATACATATTACAGCAAGATATCGCAAAATACAGCAGTAACGGAGACAGTAACAATGAGACAAACTAGCCAGTCAGGTTGCACGTCTGGCTGCCGGAATCTTTATGTCAACAGATTGAGACTACCATGATGGTCGACTTTATGACTTTGAGATTTACTGATTTTTTTTTGTTTTGGTGTGTATTGTGGATACTTTTAGTTGTATTAATATTTTGTAAGGTTTTATAAGTGCAGATGAGAAAAGGGAGATCCTGGGAGTTGTTAAGTGAATGTGTTAGGAATGTTGAGTCATGCAAGATAATTGCTTGAAGTGACATAAATAATCAGTGTGGGAGACACTGTTGTGGAAGGTGCAGCAAGAAAGTTTGAAGTGCTTGATGTAAATAATATATTATGTGGGACCTTTACCTCACCTCAACAACACAGTAAGCATGTCAACATACAGCAACAATAAAGTAATGCAGAGAAACGCTACAGTAACATGCAATAACAATACAGTAACTTAAATAGAGAAACACGGACGAAAATTGATACTGTAATATGCAAGAACTTCATACTAACACATAAAATACTGTATTAACACAGGAGAACAGTACAATAAACAAGGAAAGTAACTAACATAAACAAGAGAACAACCAGAAAAGAACTGTAAAAGTAAACACATAAAAAGAAACAATACTGTAGACACATGAAAAGTACAATAACATACAGTAAAACGGTATAATGAACACAAGTCCCTCACAAGAGTGAGCAAGAGAGTAATACACAAAACATCAGTATTGAAGACATTAAGACAGAGTTGTACTGGCCAGGTTGTAACATCAACACCAACAATCACTTGTCGAGAGAGTGACTCTCCCAGTATGCAGATCTTATTTTCTTTTCATAGATTTTTTTTTGTTGTGTTTGCGAATACTTTTGTCAATATAGTAAAGGAGAGAGAAGGGAAGACATGAAAAATTAAAAGTGAGAGAGAGACTAACATTTAACAATGCACAAGAGTGTTTTTGCAATATCCAGCACAAGATTTTCTCAGTTGTTACTTCCTTATAGCTTCACATTTATCGTTAAGAATATCTACAAAATACTATATAATAACATTCTCCATCCCGATTATTCAGAATCCTATTAAAATATAAAACATAATTTAAATATAATTTTAGAAGCTGTGTGAGACGGTACAGATAAGTGTGTGACATAGTGTTGGTTAATATGTATTGAAAGAGTGCTGGGAAAATTGTGTTTATATATATATATATATATATATATATATATATATATATATATATATATTATATATTATATATATATTATATATATACATACATATATATAGAGTGGGACCAGAGAATAAGTGTGTGTGTGTGTGTCTGTACTTGTGTACTTGTGTGTTTGAAATTAAAATACATGTGCAACATTTGGGTATCTTTATTGTAGACGTTTCGCCATCCAATGGCTTTATCAATACAAATTCCAGGACATAATTTGAAGACAGTAGAACTATATACAGAAGATGAAGCAATCAGTCCCTCAGCCTTGGAGTTGGTGCAAAGAACACCGTAGTCGTATTTACTTATGAACGTTTCAGTGACTTGCATATATATAAGAAGACGAACTGCAACAAAGAAAGGCAACTGATAACTTTTTTGCAGCAGATTTCTTGGTGGAAGACAGAGTCACATACGGACACAAATATAAACAATAAGTGAAAACAAAACAAAAATAACGAACAGCCTTTGTCCCTGACTTTGTTTCTGGTACAGTTCACAACTGTCTTTGTCCTGTAAATCTTGTTTCTGGTACAGTTCACAACTGTCTTTGTCCCTGTCTTTGTTTCTGGTACAGTTCACAATGCTTGGACGCCAGTCTTAGATAAAATTGAAAAATTATTTGTTTATTTAAATTAAAATATTAGTGTTTGTCCATTTTTTTGATGTAATACAAGCAATGAAATATGTCGAAGTTAATGACTTTTACCGTTGTTGGAAAAGACAAATATAAGTAATAAATTAACTGGCTGGGTTTAGAAAGTGAGAGTAAGGTTATGTGTGCATTCAACATATTTTTGGCGAAACCCCCTTGTGAACAGTTCAAACTGTAAACAACTGTCTTGTCCGTATTTGTTTTTACAAAAGTATTGTGTTTTTTTGCCAACAGTTGCTAAAGTACAAATTAAATAAAAACAGTCAGTATCTAGGAAACTGTTTGCTTTTTATTCACTTGTCCCTTAGTCCAAAGTCACTTGTACCTTAGTCCACGGCACTTGTTTCCTTAGTTCCACGTCACTTGTACCTTAGTCCACGTCACTTGTACCCTTAGTCCACGTCACTTGTACCTTAGTCCACGTCACTTGTACCTTAGTCACCCTCACTTGTGCCTTAGTCCACGTCACTTGTACCTTAGTCCACGTCACTTGTACCTTAGTCCACGTCACTTGTGCCTTAGTCCACGTCACTTGTACCTTAGTCCACGTCACTTGTACCTTAGTCCACGTCACTTGTACCCTTAGTCCACGTCACTTGTACCTTAGTCCACGTCACTTGTACCTTAGTCCACGTCACTTGTACCTTAGTCCACGTCACTTGTGCCTTAGTCCACGTCACTTGTGCCTTAGTCCACGTCACTTGTACCTTAGTCCACGTCACTTGTACCTTAGTCCACGTCACTTGTACCTTAGTCCACGTCACTTGTACCTTAGTCCACGTCACTTGTACCTTAGCCCACGTCACTTGTACCTTAGTCCACGTCACTTGTACCTTAGCCCACGTCACTTGTACCTTAGTCCCACGTCACTTGTGCCTTAGTCCACGTCACTTGTACCTTAGTCCACGTCACTTGTACCTTAGTCCACGTCACTTGTCTTAGCCCACGTCACTTTACCTTAGTCCACGTCACTTGTACCTTAGTCCACGTCACTTGTACCTTAGTCCACGTCACTTGTACCTTAGTCCAGTCACTTGTACTTAGTCCACAGTCACTTGTACCTTAGTCCACGTCACTTGTACCTTAGTCCACGTCACTTGTACCTTAGTCCACGTCACTTGTACCTTAGTCCACATCACTTGTACCTTAGTCCACGTCACTTGTACCTTAGTCCCCGTCACTTTTACCTTAGCCCACGTCACTTGTACCTTAGTCGACGTCACTTGGGACCCTTTGCCACGTCACTTGTACCTTAGTCCACGTCACTTGTACCTAGTCCACGTCACTTGTACCTTAAGCCACGTCACTTGTACCTTAGCCACGTCACTTGTACCTTAGTCCACGTCACTTTTACCTTAGCCCACGTCACTTGTACCTTAGCCCACGTACTTGTCATCCTTAGCCACGTCACTTGTACCTTAGCCCACGTCACTTTTACTTAGCCACGTCACTTGTACCTTAGCCACGTCACTTGTACCTTAGCCCACGTCACTTGTACCTTGTCCACGTCACTTTTACCTTAGCCCAGGTCACTTGTACCTTAGCCCACGTCACTTGTACCTTAGTCCACGTCACTTGTACCTTAGCCCACGTCACTTGTACCTTAGCCCACGTCACTGTACCTTAGTCACGTCACTTGTACCTTAGTCCACGTCACTTGTACCTTAGTCCACGTCACTTGTCCTTAGTCCACGTCACTTGTACCTTAGCCCAGTCACTTGTACCTTAGTCCCCGTCACTTGTACCTTAGCCACGTCACTTGTACCTTAGCCACTCACTGTTTTATTTACACGTATTGACCTTGTAAAAGTTTTTTTTACACAGGGCATTTATTATCCCAAATTTTTAAAAGTTTTGATTAGTGTTTTTACCAGAGATTGCCCGTATCATGTTTA
>NC_069454.1:32607467-32632708 GCF_026875155.1 Cherax quadricarinatus
ATAAAAGGAAAGAACTCAAATAAAAAAAAGAACAACATAAAACAATAAAGTATAATGTAACACAGAAGAACTGTACAGTAACACAAAGAAACAATACTGTAACACACATGAAAAGTACAATAGCATACAGTAAAACGGTATAGCTGAACACAAGTACCTCACAAGAGTAGAGCAAGAGAGTAATACACAAAACATCAGTATTGAAAACATTAAGACAGAGTTGTACTGGCCAGGTTGTAACATCAACATCAACAATCACGTTTGTCGAGAGAGTGACTCTCCCAGTATGCAGATCTTATTTTCTTTTCCTAGATTTTTTTTTGTTGTGTTTGCGAATACTTTTGTCAAAATAGTGAAGGAGAGAGAAGTGAAGACATGAAAAATTAAAAGTGAGAGAGAGACGAACATTTAACAATGCACAAGAGTGTTTTTTGCAATATCCGGTACAAGATTCTCTCAGTTGTTACTTCCTTATATCTTCACATTTATTGTTAAGAATACCTACAAAATACTATATAATAACATTCTCCATTCCGATTATTCAGAATTCTATTAAAATATAAAAGATAATTTAAATATAATTTTAGAAGCTGTGTGAGACAGTACAGATATGTGTGTGACATAGTGTTGGTTAATATGCACTGAAAGAGTGCTGGGAAAATTGTGTTATATATATATATATATATATATATATATTATATATATATATATATTATATATATATATATATATATATATATATATATATATATATATGGTAGTAGGTTGGTAGACAGCAACCACCCAGGGAAGTACTACCGTCCAGCCAGATGACTGTGAAACAGAAACCTGTAACTGTTTTGCATGATGGTAGGATTGCTGGTTTCTTTTTCTGTCTCATAAACACGCTAGATAACAGGGATATCTTGCTACTCCTACTTACACTTTGGTCACACTTCACAGACACGCACATGCATATATATATATATACATACATCTAGGTTTTTCTCCTTTTTCTAAATAGCTCTTGTTCTTCTTTATTTCTGCTATTGTCCATGGGGAAGTGGAAAAGAATCTTTCCTCCGTAAGCCATGCGTGTCATATGAGGCGACTAAAATGCCGGGAGGGAATGGGCTAGTAACCCCTTCTCCTGTAGACATTTACTAAAAAAGAGAAGAAGAAAAACTTTATAAAACTGGGATGCTTAAATGTGCGTGGATGTAGTGCGGATGACAAGAAACAAATGATTGCTGATGTTATGAATGAAAAGAAGTTGGATGTCCTGGCCTAAGCGAAACAAAGCTGAAGGGGGTAGGGGAGTTTCAGTGGGGGGAAATAAATGGGATTAAATCTGGAGTATCTGAGAGAGTTAGAGCAAAGGAAGGGGGAGCAGTAATGTTGAATGATCAGTTATGGAAGGAGAAAAGAGGAATATGAATGTGAAATTCAAGAATTATGTTGGATTAAAGTAAAGGTTGGATGCGAGAAGTGGGTCATAATAAGCGTGTATGCACCTGGAGAAGAGAGGAATGCAGAGGAGAGAGAGAGATTTTGGGAGATGTTAAGTGAATGTATAGGAGCCTTTGAACCAAGTGAGAGAGTAATTTGTGGTAGGGGACCTGAATGCTAAAGTAGGAGAAACTTTTAGAGAGGGTGTGGTAGGTAAGTTTGGGGTGCCAGGTGTAAATGATAATGGGAGCCCTTTGATTGAACTTTGTATAGAAAGGGGTTTAGTTATAGGTAATACATATTTTAAGAAAAAGAGGATAAATAAGTATACAAGATATGATGTAGGGCGAAATTGACAGTAGTTTGTTGGATTATGTATTGGTAAAATAAAAGACTGTTGAGTAGACTTCAGGATGTACATGTTTATAGAGGGGCCACAGATATATCAGATCACTTCTAGTTGTACCCTACACTGAGAGTAAAAGGTAAAAGGGATACAAGGAGAATAGAAGCATCAGGGAAGATAGAGGTGAAGGTTTATAAACTAAAAGAGGAGGCAGTTGGGGTAAGATATAAACAGCTATTGGAGAATAGATGGGCTAATGAGAGCATAGGCAATGGGGTCGAAGAGGGATGGGGTAGGTTTAAAAATGTATGTTAGAGTGTTCAGCAGAAGTTTGTGGTTAAAGGAAAGTGGGTGCGGAGGGAAGAGGAGCGATTGGTGGAATGATGATATAAAGAGAGTAGTAAGGGAGAAAAAGTTAGCATATAGGAAGTTTTTACAAAGTAGAAAATGATGCAAGGAGGAAGAGTATATGGAGAAAAAAAAGAGAGGTTAAGAGAGTGGTGAAGCAATGTAAAAAGAGGCAAATGAGAGAGTGGGTGAGATGTTTTTCAACAAATTTTGTTGAAAATAAGAAAAAGTTTTGGAGTGTGATTTAACAAGTAAAGAAAGCCTAGAGAACAAATGGTTTGTCATTAAAATAGGAAGGGGGTTATTAAAGGGAGATTAGGGGTATTGGGAAGTGGGGAAATTTTTTGAGGAATTGTTAAATTTTGATAAAGTGGGGAAGCTGTGATTTCGTGTATGGGCAGGAGGAAAAACCCTTTTGTAGGAGTGAGGAAGACCAGTTGTGAGTGTGGGGGAAGTTCGTGAGGCAGGGGTAAAATAAAAGGGGGTGGGCACCCGGGGGATTGATGGGATAAAGAAGAAATGTTAAAAGCAGGTGGGTAAGTTTTGGAGGGGTTGGTGCAATTTTTTTAATAAATTAGGAAGGGGAAAGGGGTACTGGGGTTTGGCAGAGAGCATGCATATTTTCCTTTGTTAAAGGCAAAGGGGAAAAAAGGGAGGAAAAAAATTATAGGGGGATAACCCTGCTGAATAACGGGTAAAGTGTATGGTAGAGTTATTATTGAAGGAATTAAGAGAAACGGAGAATAGGATAGCAGATGAACAAGGAGGCTTTAGAAAGGTAGGGGGGTGGGGACCGGGGTTTTACAGTGTAAACAATTTTTAATGAACAGTTTTTAGATAAGGCTAAAAGGTTTTTGGGGCATTTATGGATTTGGAAAAGGCGTATACGGGTGGTAGGGGGGCAATGTGGCAGATGTTCAAGTGTTATGTGGAGGTAAGTTACTGATTTTTAAAATATGTATTCTATAAATAAACCCCCTTTTTATACAAAGTTCAATCAAAGGCTCCCATTTTCATTTTTCACCCGGCACCCCAAACTTACCACCACACCCCCCTCTAAAAGTTTCTCCTACTTTAGATTCAGGTCCCCTACCACAATTTCTCTCCACTTGGTTTAAAGGCCCTATAAAATTTACTTAAAATCTCCCAAAACTCTCTCTTCCTCTGCATTCCTCTCTTCTCCAGGGGGAAAACGCTTATTTGACCCACTTCTCGCATCCAACCTTTACTTTAATCCCCAAAATTCTTTAATTTTCACATTCAATTCTCTTTTCCCCCCTTCCATAACTGATCATTCAACATTACTGCTACCCCTTCCTTTGCTCTAACTCCCTCAGATACCCAGTTTTTAATCCCATTTATTTCTCCCCACTGAACTCCCCTACCCCCTTCAGCTTTGTTTCGCTTAGGGCCAGGACATCCAACTTCTTTTCATTCATAACATCAGAAAATCATCTGTTTCTTGTCATTCGCACTACATCCAACGCACATTTTAAGCATCCCAGTTTTATAAAGTTTTTCTTCTTCTCTTTTTTAGTAAATGTCTCAGGAGAAGGAGTTACTAGCCATTGCTCCCGGCATTTAGTCGCCTCATACGACACGCATGGCTTACGGAGGAAAGATTCTTTTCCACTTCCCCATGGACAATAGAAGAAATAAAGAAGAACAAGAGCTATTTAGAAAAAGGAAAAAAAAACCTAGATGTTGTAATATAATATATGCATGTGCGTGTCTGTGATTTTGTGACCAAAGTGTAAATAGGAGTAGCAAGATATCCCTGTTATCTAGCGTGTTTTTGAGACAAGAAAAAGAAACCAGCTATCCTACCATCATGCAAAACGTTACAGGGTTTTTGTTTCACAGTCATCTGGCAGGACGGTTTGTACTTCCCTGGGTGGTTGCTGTTACCAACCTACTACCATATATATAATATTTTATATTATAATATATATATATATATATATATATTATATATTATATATAAAATATATATTTATATATATAATATATATATATATATATATATATATATATATACATATATATATATATATATATATATATATATTAAAATATTTTTATATATACATTTTATATATACATATATATATATATATATATTATATAATTTTATATATATATATATATATATATATTTTATAAATAATATATATATATATATAAAATATTATGTAGAGTGGGGGCCAGAGAATAAGTGTGTGTGTGTCTGTCTGTAATTGTGTACTTGTGTGTTTTTTAAATTAAAATACATGTGCAACATTTGGGTTATCTTTATTTGTAGACGTTTCACCATCTAATAGCTTTTTCAATACAAATTCCAGGACATAATTTGAAAACAGTAGAACTATATACAGAAGATGACGTAATCAGTCCCTCAACCTTGGAGTTGGTGCAAAGAACACCTTAGTCGTATTTAATTATGGATGTTTCAGTGACTTGCATATATATAAGAAGACGAACTGCAACAAAGAAAGGCAACTGATAACTTTTTTGCAACAGATTTCTTGGTGGGAAGACAGAGTCACATACGGACACAAATATAAACAATAAGTGAAAACAAAACAAAAATAACGAACAGCCTTTGTCCCTGACTTTGTTTCTGGTACAGTTCACAATTGTCTTTGTCCAGTTTGTACAGTTCACAACTGCTGGACACAGTCTTAGATAAAATTGAAAAATTGTGTTTAATTTAAAAAAATATTAGTGTTTGTCCATTGAGTGTTGATTATACCAAGCAATGAATACGTCGAAATTATGACTGACAGAGTGATGGAAAAGACAAAATATAAGTAATAAATAACTGGCTGGGTTTAGAAAGAGGAAGGTTATATGTGCATGAACGTAATTTTGCGAACGTTGAATAAACAAAAAAGCGAATTGTTACAAAAGACACTGTTTGTTGCCCCAGTTTGCTAACGTACGGTGAAAAAAAGCAGCGTATCAAGGAAATGTTTGCTTTATTCACTTGTACCTTAGTCCACGTCACTTTTCCCTTAGCCAGTCATTGTATCTTAGCCCACGTCATTTTAAAACCTTAGTCCACGCACTTGTACCTTAGTCCACGTCATTTGTACTTTGTCCACGTCACTTGTACCTTAGTCCACTCACTTGTCCTTAGTCCCGTCACTTGTCCCTTAGTCCACGCACTTGTACCTTTTCCCACGTCCTTGTACCTTGTCCACGTCAATTGAAAACCCTTAGCCCGTCACTTGTACCTAGCCCCACGTACTTGTACCTTAGTCCACGTCACTTGTACTTGTGCAGTCACTTGTCCTTAGTGCACGTTTGTCCTTTAGTGCACGTCATTGTCCCTTGCCCACGTCACTTTTCCCTTGGTCCACTCACTTGTCCTTTTGTCCACTCCTTGTCCCTTGTCCACTCACTTTCCCTTAGCCCAGTCACTTTACTTAGCCCACGTCAATTGTACCTTGTCCACGTCACTTGTACCTTACCCCACGAAATTGTACCTTAGCCCACGTACTTGTACCTTGCCCACTCACTTGTACCTTAGCCCCACGCCCACTTGTACCTTGCCCCGTCATTGCCCTTAGCCCACGCCCTTGTCCCTTTGTCCACGTAAAATTGTCCCTTTGGTCCCGCACTTGACCTTAGCCCACTCACTTGTACCTTAATCCACGTCCTTGTCCCTTAGTCAGTATTGTACCTTGTCCACGTCAATTGTACCTTGTCCACGCACTTGTCCCTTGGCCCACGTCACTTGTCCCTTAGCCCACGTCACTTGCCCCTTAGCCCACGTATTTGTACCTTAGCCACGTCCTTGTCCCTTAGCCCACGTCCTTGTACCTTAGCCACGTCATTGTCCTAGTCCCCGTCACTTTTTACCTTAGCCCGTCACTTGTACCTTGCCCCCCCGTACCTTGTACCTAGTCCGCCCTTTGTCCCCTTAGCCCCACGTCACTTGTCCCTTTAGTCCACGTACTTGTACCTTAGCCACGCAATTGTACCTTAGCCACGTAAATTGTACCTTGTCCAGCACTTGTACCTTAGTCCCGTCACTTGTACCTTGTCCAGTACTTGCCCTTGTCCACGTCACTTGTCCCTTAGTCCACGTAATTGAAACCTTAGTCCACGTCACTTGTCCCTTGTCCACGACTTGTCCTTAGTCCACGCACTTGTACCTTGCCACGTCATTTGTACCTTAAAATCCAGTCACTTGTACCTTGCCACGTCCTTGTACATTAATCCCGTCATTGTCCCTTAGCCACGTACTTTTTTCCTTTTCCCGTCCTTGTGCCTTAAATCCACGTCCTTGACTTAGTCCCGTCACTTGTCCCTTAACCCACGTCACTTGTACTTAGTTCACGTCACTTGACCTTAATCCGTCATTTGTCCTTACCACGTCATTGTACCTTGTCCACGCAATTGTCCCTTGCCACGTATTTGACCTTATCCACGTCACTTGTCCTTAGTCCACGTCACTTTTTCCTTTTGCCAGCAATTGTCCCTTAGTCCCGTCACGTACATTACCCCCACGTCATTGTACCTTGTCCCGTCATGTCCTTAGCCCACGTCTTGTCATTAGCCCCGTAAATTGTACTTAGTCCCGTAATTGTACCTTAGTCCCGTCACTTGACATTAGTCCACTCACTTGTACCTTAGTCCACGTCAAGACCTTAGCCCGTCATTGTCCCTTGCCCACGTAAATTGTACCTTGCCACGTCACTTGTACATTAGCCCACGTCACTTGTCCCTTTAGCCCACGTCAATTGTCCTTAGCCCACGTCACTTGTACAACCCCATGTCACTGTTTTATTCACGCAGTTGAACACACTGTGAAATCGCTTTTTTTATCCGTAAAGGTCGATTTTATCAATAAGGGATTTTTTAGTGGGGACGAGAGATTGTGGTTCTTGTGAAAGTTTAGTGAATTTTTGGGAAAATTTTGAGTCAACAAAATTTGTTTTTTTAAAAACATAAATACATTGTGGGAGACCTGTTGTGGAAGATGTTGTGGGAAAAATACAGGAGTAAATTAAAATTGACGCTAAAAATTTCTTTTTCCGGGAAAAATTAAATTTAATTAAAAAAAAGTGAGAAAAAAATGAAAATTTTTGGTGTGGACGAGTTTGGATTGTAAGATATTTTCGTTGCGAGGAATTAGATGTTAGAGAGGACGAGAAAAAATAATGTGTTTGTTAGGTGTGCATGTGATGCGCTGTTTGCCCCTTGTGGTTTAGCTTTCTTCTTATTATGATAAAATATTGCTGTGTGTCTGTGTGAATGTATTGTTCTTTATATTTATTGGGACTTTCGTGCCTTAAAAAATGACGAATTGCAACAAAAAAAAACTGATAAATTTTTTGTAACAGATTTACTAGGGGGAAGCAGCACACTGGATCCATTTATACACAGTAAAACTTTCAGAAATACAATATCACTGCGGAGTAAAAACAAAACAAAAAATTAACATAAACACTAATGAACATAAAAGAAGTCCGAGATTACAAAATAACCTCACCTTGGGGGGGGGTTTGGGAGGCGTTGGGGTGTTGCCCAGCTGATACTGTTCCGGTGTCTTGGGGTGTATTACGGGACGCAGTTTTCTGGTGTCACCCCCTGTTATTCCCCCCACCGGGACAGTCTCGGCAGTAGACCAGCAAAAGAAAAGACCAAGTTACCACCCAAAAAGGTTTCACTGGGGAGGGGCCAAACATACAAACAGCAGCCCACCCAAAACACCACCCACCCCCAAACACCCACCCCCCAAAACCCCCAACCCCCCACCCAACCATCCCCCACCTGGGAAAGTGAGGAAAGAGGTTATTCTGAGGGGACAGAGATGGACTTTGGACACACCCAAATGGGAAAGCATCAAAAACCCGGGGTGGGAAGTGTGGAAGGGGTTTACATCCGGGGGGCCCACAGTGGAGACCTGGAAAAATGAAACCCCCCTGACTATTACCGCCCTGTCTATGACCACATGTATGGAAACCTCACTTTAAGGGGAGGTGTGACCCCGCCTAGCTAAATTCATGGTCAACAATTTTGAAAAGTTGATCTTCTTAAATGAATTAGTCAATTCTAGGTTTTTCTATCATGAAAACCCGATGCACCTTTACTATTTTTTATAACGTACATAGTGTCAGTTGTTCTAACTCATCGTACCTACTCTCTGCCTTTTTTCTTGGCTTTTAGTGGGCGAAAATATTTTTGCCCCCGTACCATTTTCCCCAGTTGAGTGATTCAAAAATGGGTTTTAAGGACGTTAATCCCAGTTCTTGTAAAAACCCGATGAGGGTTTTTCCACCAAACTTCACAGTTGCCCTTCCCTTTTATGTGTAGTTGTGGGAGCAAAATTTTTTTTGGTTCAATGTGGGTGGAGTTGAACGTTTTTCTCCCCCGGCTCCAACGATTGAGGGGTGACCATGGGAACCTTTGCAATGTCCCCCTCACATAACAAGCAAGCCCATAAAAAAACACCTAACCTTCACCCAAAATAAAACCAATTCTTTGATGCTGGGAAAAATAGAAAGGCCGTGAGACAAGGGGTGGTAAAAAAACCAAATGCCGCAAGCCGTTGGAACCCGTTGTGACAGTAGGGGTATATTTAAACCAATTTTTAAAACCCGAATTTTATAATAGTTTTTAAATTGCTTCTATCTCGGAAGCATTGGGTTTTGTAAGTGTTATATGAATGAATTGTCAAAATTGGATTGAACAAGTGATGGAATAGAAGTGGCTAGAAAATACCTCATAATAATTTTTTGAAAAAAGAGTACGTACAGTAACCAAAAAAAAATGTAAAACACAAGAAAAGTACAAAAATACATCACGCGTACAGCAGTAAAAAAAGTACAACATAGGAAGACATTAAGACAAGTTGTACTGGCCAGGTGTAAATCAACACCAAACTCCCTTTTATCCAGAGGTTGACTCTTATTTTTTTCCAGATTTTTTTTTTTTTGTGTTTTCGAAATTTTTTTAATATATGAATGTGAAGACAGAGAGAGCTAATTATTTAATAATTCAAAAAAAGTTTTTTTTTTTTTTTTTTGTTATCCAGTACAAGTTTTTCTAGTTGCTACTTCCTTATATTTCACATTTAAAGGGTATCTTAGAATATACCCCAAAAAGGATTCTAATCTCGATTATTCAGAATTATAAGACTACGAAAATGCAACAAAAAAAGGAAGCTTATAACTTTTTTGCAGCGATTTTTTTGGTGGGAAGAAAAAGGTCAAAATGGCCAAATAAAACAAAAAGTGAAAACAAAAAAAAAATAACGAAAACCTTTGTCCCCGACTTTGTTTCTGGTCAGTTCACAACGCTTTTTTTCCCCGCCTTTTTTTTCTGGTTTTCAGTTACAAATGCTGGGCGCAGTCTTAGAAAAAAAATGGAAATATGTTTAAATTTTAAAAAAAATATTGTGTTTGTCCTTGCAATGAAAATGTCAAAAATTTGATGACAAGGATGGAAAAAAACAAAATATAAAAATAAATAACTGACTAGGTTTAGAAAGAGGGAAAGGATGTGTGTGCTTTAAAAGTAATTTCGCAAAATTTAATAAAAGAAAAAACGAATTTTTACAAAAGTATTGTGTTTTTTGCCCCAGTTGCTAACGTACATTTGCCCCGTCACTTTTACCTTAGCCCACGTCCTGTTTTTATTCACAAAAAGTACGAAGATACTGCGTCTCCATCCGTGGGCCCCCCGGGTGTCAACCCCTTCCACAGTTGTTTTGGTGCCTCCTTGTTCCCTTTCCCGAAGTCTGTGCCCCTCGATGAACCCCAGGGGTGGATCAGGGGGGTGGTTTTTTGGGAGGCTAGTGAGGTGGGTGTAGGTGGGCATGGTGAGAGGGGGGTCATAGTGAGGGTGGTCGAGATGTGGTCAAGGTGGAGGGTGGGTCATGGGGAGGTGTGGGCGTAGATTTGGGGATAGGTGAGAGGTGGGCAAAAAAGGTGTGGTCGAAATGTGGTCATAGGTGAGGGGTTTTTTAGGTGAGGTCATAATGAGCTGTGGTCATAGTTAAGTATCCCAAACCAACACTATTTTCCCCTCCAAAAACCCTATTTTTCCCCAAAACCCAACACTATTTCCACTCATCAAGTAGATTTTTCCAAACCAAAAAACAAGTGGGTAGAAGAAGAAAAAAAATGTAAAACACAGTCACTAGTGAAATGGTTGTGAAGCGATGACAGACTAACCAAAAAAAAGTCGCGGGACCCGTGAGGTTTTTTTAAGGGGTTTTTAAGGGAAAGCAAAAAGGAACTCGTGAACCTTAATATTTTTTTTAATTTATCTCTTTAAAAAGCTTAGTGTCTGATATGTGGAAGATGGCTAATGTAATTCCCATTTTTAAACAGGGGAAAGTCGTTACCGCAAATTACCGCCCAAAAGCCTGACCTCAATTGTAGGCAAATTTCTAGAGTCAATTTTTAACTGAGATTATAAGAAGCCATCTCGATAAGCATAGCTTGATTAATGATACTCAGCATGGATTCATAAGAGGCCAGTCTTGTCTAACTAATTTATTAACTTTCTTCAGTAAAGCTTTTGAGGCTGTTGACCACTATAAAGAATTTGATATTATTTACTTAGATTTTAGTAAGGCTTTTGAAAGAGTTCTGCACCATAGACTGTTAAAGAAAGTGGCAGCTCATGGCATTGGGGGAAAAGTGCTCTCGTGGATCGACTCATAGCTCACTGACAGGAAGCAGAGAGTGTCCATAAATGGGGTTAAATCCGAGTGGGGATCTGTAACAAGTGACGTTCCACAGGGATCAGTCTTGGGCCCGTTGTTGTTCATAATATATATCAATGATCTTGATGAGGGAATTACTAGTGATATGAGCAAATTCGCCGATGACACAAAGATAGGTAGGATAATTGATTCAAACGTAGATGTTATGGAACTTCAGGAGGATTTAAACAAACTCTATTCTTGGTCAGAAAAGTGGCAGATGCAGTTCAATGTAGATAAATGCAAGGTTCTGAAGCTGGGGAGTGCCCATAACCCTAGTACTTATAAGTTAAATGATGTAGAACTTAGCCATACAGATTGCGAAAAGGACTTGGGGGTTATGGTGAGCAGCAACCTTAAACCAAGACAGCAATGCCTAAGCGTACGTAATAAGGCAAATAGATTACTGGGATTTATATCAAGAAGTGTAAGCAACAGAAATCCAGAGGTCATACTGCAGCTTTATACATCATTAGTAAGGCCTCACCTAGATTATGCAGCTCAGTTCTGGTCTCCATATTACAGAATGGGACATAAATTTCGTTAGAAAACATTCAGCGTAGGATGACTAAATTAATACATAGCATTAGAAATCTTCCTTATGAAGAAAGATTGAAGACTCTTAAGTTACATTCACTTGTTAGACGAAAAATGAGGGGAGTCCTGATCGAAGTGTATAAGTGGAAGATAGGTATTAATAAAGGGGACATTAATAAGGTCTTGAGGATATCTCTCCAAGAGAGAACCCGCAGTAATGGATTTAAATTAGATAAGTTTAGATTTAGAAAGGACATAGGAAAGTATTGGTTTGGAAATAGGGTAGTTGATGAGTGGAACAGTCTACCTAGTTGGGTTATTGAGGCTGGGACTTTGGGTAGTTTCAAATTTAGGTTGGATAAGTACATGAGTGGGAGGGAAATAAATGGTATAAAATACCGATACAATGGAAATATAAACACAAATGCAGTATAATGTGATCCTTTATTGACAACGTTTCACCCACACAGTGGGCTTTTTCAAGTCACACACGGATCTACCTGGGGTTGGAAGGTACGAGAGTATTTATAGTCATGTTCAGAATGTTGAGGTCAGGTGGAGAATGCTGCATCTGATGATCTACCGGGTGGGGTTATAGGCAATACCCCTGCCTAGCTACCCAAGACTCTATAACCCCACCCGGTAGATCATCAGATGCAGCATTCTCCACCTGACCTCAACATTCTGAACATGACTATAAATACTCTCGTACCTTCCAACCCCAGGTAGATCCGTGTGTGACTTGAAAAAGCCCACTGTGTGGGTGAAACGTTGTCAATAAAGGATCACATTATACTGCATTTGTGTTTATATTTCCATGAGTGGGAGGGGTTGGATTTGAGTGGGACTTTCACATCAGAGCTTATTTCTTGGGTGGCATTGAAAATTGGGTTGGGCAAATGTTTTGTTAGTGGGATAAATTGTAAAGGACCTGCCTAGTATGGGCCAACAGGCCTCCTGCAGAGTTCCTCCTTTCTTATGTTCTTATGTTCCTCTCATCAAGTACACTATTTCCAATCATCAAGTACACTATTTCCAAACCATGTCTTCCCTCAATCTTTCTTCATACGGAAGTTTTCTAATGCTATGTATTAATTTTATCATTCGTCTCTGAATGTTTTCTAACAAATTTATATCCATGGAGACCAGAGCTGAGTTGCGTAATCTTGATATAAATCCCAGTAATCTACTTGTCTTATTCCCACCACTTAGTCACTGTTGTCATGGTTCAAGGTTGCTGCTCTCCACAACACCCAGATCCTTCTCGCATTATGTACGGCTAAGTTCTTCATTATTGTTTTTATATTTTATTTAAAACATTGCACAACACAAAAAAGTATAAAGTATAATAAAACAGCCATGTAGCGGCTATAGGCAAAAAAAAATTCTACAATACATCCCTAACATAGATAACAATACATCAGCTTTGTGGCAACAGCATCCTAAACACAACTCTCAACATATGACTGAGACTGCATATGTACATAATAAGACTCCTGTGCTGCAACACAGTTGACGCAACACCCTCCCCCGCCCCCCCCCAACTCTCTCACACACATATGAGCTATAACCACAGTTCCTCAACTGAAAATTATAACAATTTAGGAGATCCCTGACGCTACACGTCCCCTGAGGAAAGAGTATTTTCATCATCGGTGGTACATGGTCACTAAATACACAATACCCGAAAATAACTAAACACAATACAACGCTTCCGTTCCGTAAACACCTGTGCACAACTACCAATGAATTGGTATGATCGTGTATAACTTATACAGTGCACACTTCATTGTCCCCCCCCCTAATTATTTGCCGCACCAACATGGCAGCATGTAACCCAACTTAACCTTAAGTGTCTAAGCCAAAAAAGACATTACAAACACATTGGTGGAACAATCTCACCAAGACACAGTTCATTATTTAACAATATGACCATAAGGTAAACTTGACCTAGTAATACACAGCATCTCCTCAGCCAGGTGGATAAACAATCACTGGATTAATGTTACCTTGAACATCTCGGCATGAAGTTTCACTAATCCCGAAAACAACTTTCGTACATAATGAATTACCTTTGAACTCTATTTTAACAACATGATAATAAATCTAATTTAAAATAAGTCATCACAGTCATTCCCGTTATAACAGTTCCGTGTCCCACTTGTATGCGGTCGCATCTTTCTACATACAATAATATGCTTATTATCTGCACGTGAGGGACAGTACAACCACACTGGACAATCAACTGTCCATCGCGTTCATCATAATATACTGCACCTACGCCTCACTCTGCACAGTGATACAGGCAAAGACCCCCCCTCCCACTTATACCTTATCCATCACTCACTCCAACCTTGAAGTTACATGAGCACTGTATAAATGGTGTACAGTCCGTGACATATAAGAAACTGGACATCTCCACAGGTGCATGCACCTACGTTCCATACATTATTCCACTCACTCATCACGCATTCAACACACACGCAAACTTTGCTTCCATCCAAAACCCCAGGGAGGCGACGCTGTTTCTACCCCTGACTTCCCTACCCACAGTGTCACTTTCCATTCGTACCCTCCCCTCCCTCGTACATTACAAGTCTAATAAATCCCCTAACGTAAGTTTCCTGTATCCCTCTCCCAACTCCTTCCATAGATTTCCCTGTTTCGACATACTTTTTTATGCAAGAGTTCGTCACGGCCACGCTAGTTGGAGATACTTTTTTATGGAATGTTACCGCTAACACCCTCCTCTTCACCTCACTAACTACTTTCCTCCGCAATCCCCACTATATATATATATATAAAATATATATATATATATATATATATATATATATTATATATATATATATATATAAAATATATATATATATATATATATATATATATATATATATATTATTATTATCACACTGGCCGATTCCCCCCAAGGCAGGGTGGCCCGAAAAAAGAAAAACTTTCACCATCATTCACTCCATCACTGTCTTGCCAGAAGGGTGCTTTACACTACAGTTTTTAAACTGCAACATTAACACCCCTCCTTCAGAGTGCAGGCACTGTACTTCCCATCTCCAGGACTCAAGTCCGGCCTGCCGGTTTCCCTGAATTCCCTTCAAAAATTTTTACTTTCTCACACTCCAACAGCACGTCAAGTTTTTAAAAACCTTTTTTGTCCCCCATTCACTCCTTCAAACACGCTCACGCTGCCTGCGGGAAAGCCCAAACCCCCCCGGGCCACCCCAAAACCCCCCTTTTAAACCCCCTCCCTCCAACCCTTCCTGGGCCGCCCCCTTTTACCCCGCCTTCCTTCCACTAAGCGATACACTCTTAAATTTTATTCTTTTTTCCCGCTCCTTCTTCAAAATGCCAAAACCACCTCAAAAACCCCTTTCCCACCCTTTGGGACAACATTTTGGGAAATTTCCCGCACCTCCCCCTAACTTCCAAAACTCAAATTCTCTGCATTATTTTTCCACACTCACTTTTGCCCTCGGGGAAAAGACATCTCCACTCCCTCCACCCTTTCCCCTCGCTGAAACCATTCATCCCCCTTTCAAAACCCATTTTAAAGGGCTTTGGGGTAAAACTAAATTCTTACATTCCCCTCTTTGCCTCCAAGGAAAAGTTCTTTTTCCCTCCCCCACCCCTTAAGTGCCCCACTCACCTTTTTTTCCCTCATCAATTCTAGGGATTCCCCCTTTTCCCATTTTCAAAACCCCCACCCCGCTGACAGGGCCCAAATCCCAAAAAACTTTTTTATTTTTTCACCCCCCCCTTCTCTCCCCCTTTCCAATTGATATTCAATCTTTTCACCCTAACCCTTTTTTTTTTTCCTCATAACCTTACTTTTTCCGAAAATTCACCTTTAATTTTTTTTCTTTTGCACCCCCTTCCCAAAATTTCCCAATCCAAAATTTCCTGCAGTTTCCCCTTTCAAAATTCTCCCAAAGCACAGTGCCCATCAGCAAAAGGAAAGCTGTGACAACCCCCCCCCTGTGTTTTATTCTTTATTTTTTAAAACCCCCCCTTTGCCAAGACCCTCGCATTTATTTTCTTAAAACCCCCTTTTTTTAAATATTTAAAAAACCAGGGTGCCCAATACACACCCTTGTCAAAGGGCCCTATTTTTACTGGGAAAAAATTTCCCTCTTTTCTACATTTCTTTTAACTTGAGCCCCCCACTTTTCCTCGTAAAAAAATCTTCACTGCTTTCGTAAACCCACCCCTACACCCTACACTTGCAACCCTCTGCCCCATTGGGGCCCCCCTACCACCCTTCCCTAAGCCTTTTCCAAATCCATTAAAAAGCCACAAAGACCTTTTTTAGCCTTTTTAAATACTGTTCACTTATATGTTTCACTGTAAAAAACCTGGTCCACACACCCCCTAAACCTTCCTTAAAGGGCCCCCTTGTTTTTAAAATCTATCCTTTTTTCCTTTCCCTTTACTCTTAATTCTTTCAATTAAAACTCTAAAACCCTTTCACTTTACCCCGGTACATCAACAGACTTAAACCCCCTTTAAAAATTTTCACTCTCTTTTTTTCCCCTTTGCCTTTATACAAAAGGAAAATATGCATGCTCCTGCCCAAACCCCGGTACCTTACCCTTTTCCCTACATTTATTTAAAAAATTGCACAAAACCCCTCCAAAATATATCCCCCCCTGCTTTTTTAAAATTTCTATTTTATCCCCTCAAACCCGGCTGCCCTTTCCCCCTTTCATTTTTCCCAAAAGCCCCACGAACTTCCCCCACACTCACAATGGCTCTTTTCACTCCAAAAAATGTTATTCCTCCTTGCCCTATACACGAAATCACACTTCCTACTTCCCTAACCCCTTTTTAAAAATTCCTCAAAAATATTCCCTCCAACTTCCCAATCCTCTAACTCTCCATTTAAAAACTCCCTCCCTATTTTTTTAAAATGACAAATCCATTTGTTCTCTAGGCTTCCTTTTTCTTTTTTAAACTACTCCAAAAATTTTTCTTTTTTTTCAACAAAATTTGTTTATAACAGCTCACCCAAATCTCTCATTTTTCTCTCTTTTTACATTGCTTTTAACCCCTCTCTTAAACCCCCTCTTTTTTCTCATATACTCTTCCCCCCTTGCATCACTTCTACTTTGTTTAAAAAATTTTCAATGCTAACCATTTCTCCCTTTCTTTCTCTCTTTACAACCTCATTCCCCAATCGCTTTCCTTTTCCCCCCCCTCACCCACTTTCCCGTAACCACAAAATTCTGCCCGAAACCCTAAAAACTACATTTTTTAAACCCCACCCCAAATTTCTTTTGAAACCCCCTTTCCCATGCCTTATTAGCCCATCTTCCTCCAAAAGCTGTTTATATCTTACCCTAACTGCCTCCTCTTTTGTTTAAAAAACCTTCCCCTCCCCTTTTCCCGATGCTTCTATTCCCCTTGTATCCCATTCCCCTTTTACTCTCAGTGTAGCTACAACTAAAAAGTGATCTGATATATTTTGGGCCCCTCTAAACATGTACCCCTAAAGTCTATCAACAGTCTTTTATCTACAATACATAACCCAACAAACTCTGTCATTTCGCCTAATCATTCGTGTATACTTATTTATCCTCTTTTCTTAAAATATGTATTACCTATAACAAAAACCCCCTTTCTATACAAATTTTCAATCAAGGGTCCCATTATCTTTACCCCTGGCACCCCAAACTTACCTCCCCAAAACCCCTCTCAAAAAGTTTCCCCCTATTAGATTCAGGCCCCCTCCCACAATTACTCTCTCACTTGGTTCAAAGGGTCCCATTCTTCACTTAACCTTTTCCCCAAAAACTCTCTCTCTCCTGATTCCTCTCTTCTCCAGGTGCATACACCTTATTTTACCCACTCCGATCCAAACCTTTACTTTAATCCAATAATTCTGAATTTCCCCTTAATTCTCTTTCTCCTTCCTAAATGATCATTTAACATTACGTACCCTTCCTTTGCTCTAACTCCTCGTCTCCAGATTTTTAATCCCCTTTTTTTCCCCCCCACTGAAACTCTCCCACCCCCCTTTAGCTTTGTTTCGCTTAGAGCCAGGGCATCCAAATTCTTTTCATTCATAACATCAGCAAACATTGTTTCTTTTCATCCCCACTCATCCACGCACATTTAAACACCCGTTTTTTTAAAGTTTTTCTTTTTCTTTTTTAGTAAATGTATACGGAGAAGGGGGTTTCTAGCCCTTGCTCCCGGCATTTTAGTCGCTCTACGACCGCATGGCTTACGAGGAAAGATTCTTTTCCACTTCCCCTGGACAAAAGAAGAATAAAAAAAAACAAGAGCTATTTAGAAAAAGGGGAAAAACCTAGATGTAATGAAATATATATATGCAAGTGCGTGTCTGTGAGTGGACCAAAGTTAAGTAGGAGTAGCAAGATATCCCTTTATCTGCGTGTTAGAGACTGAAAAAGAAAACCAGCACTCCCTACCATCAGCAAAACAGTTATCAGGTTTTGTTTCACAGTCATCTGGCAGACGGTAGTACATCCCTGGGCGGTTCTGTCACCACCTACTACCTTTATATATATATTAAAAATATAAATATAATATAAATATAATAATATAAATAGTATATATATATATATATAGATATTTATATAAATATATAATATATATAAGATCAACCATAGAGTGTACTTCCACAGTGACCTAATGACACTCATGCCAACCCCCACACGTCCATATTTAACACTCCTCAAAGCAAAATTCCTTTAAACGTCGATCCTATTATCACCCCGTGACTCGCCACATTCCTTCACTAAAATATACTACATGAAACCCCGACCCTCCCCACCGCACATATCACCCCCCTCAACCACTCGTCCCTATTCCGTAAGAACCAACACCTGACGGCAAAATGTCGTGCATAAAACGATACATTTCGTCACGAGCACGAGGTTGTAACCTCATCCTGCTTAACCTTTCCCATATACTTCCCCATGTATACATGGGAAAAATTCCCTTCTACATGAGCGCCACAACCCTCCCCACTAAACCATCTACACATCCCACATATTTTGACCTTCACCCGGCTCTATGATCCCCACGCCATAGCCCTCAAAACGGTTTGCAACGCTCACGCAGCTGAACTCTGTATACAATTCGTTTCAATCTTATCATGATTCTGACCAATCTCCTCCCCCCCCCACCCACACATTCCCTCATCACCTCCCTCTTAATGAAGACACATTTTAACCCTCCGCTTTTAATCCACGAATCCCAATACCTCCCCTTCCACCTTCCCCTTGTTCTGAGACGCACAGGTAACATTACCACGTCGCCGTTTAAGCCACTCACAGCCTGAACCCCACAAGAATTTCAAAACCCTCCAAAGTACGTCCGCTATCGCCGTCCCAGTTAATGGGAACACGGCTGCCACGTACCATACCTTACTATACAATAAGACGTTAATAACAATGGCACGCTGCACAAGGGTCAAATGCAATGCTCCCAAGCATCCCTGAATCCTGTCTACCAACCTAACCGAGTTTTCCACGCGTGCCACAGTCAGATCGTCTGCATAGATAAGACCACAATCAACCATCCCCGCCCAAGCTCCCAAGCTCCATGGACTTTTCTGAATTCACTCTCATACCAGTTGCACCTGCGAACATTTGCACTACCCCATCTAAGGTATCCACTGGCATCCCCTCCCGAACCAGGACAGTAGTATCATGTTAAGACTAGCCAAACCTCCCCAACACCACTCCCTTCTCCCCCTCTATTGCACATACGCTGCTCCACCATTTTATAAAAGGGGTCCTGTATGCACGCAAACAATAGTTAATTAGTACTAGGGTCATGAACATTCCCTAGATCCGGTTATTTTGGCGCTTTCCCTAGTTCCGTGTGTCCAGAAGTCCAATTGTGTCCCCTCAGATGAACTCCCAGGTGTGGTCATAGTGAGGTGAGGTCGTAGATGTGGTCATAGGCGAGGGATGGTCATAGTGAGCCATAGTGAGGTGTGGTCATAGTGAGGTTTGGTCATAGATAGGTGTGGTCATAGTGACGTGAGGTTTGGTCATAGTCATGTGTGGTCATAGATAGGTATGGTCATATTTAGGTGAGGTCATAGACAGGTGTGGTCATAGTCAGTTGTGGTTTATGTTTCCAGGTCTCCATCCGTGGGCACCCGAATGTCAACCCTTCCACACTTCCCACTCCCGGTTGTTTTGGTGCTTTCCCTAGTTCCATGTGTCCAGAATTCCATCTGTGTCCCCTCAAATGAACTCCCAGGTATGGATCATGGTGAGGTGTGGTCATAGTAATGTAAGGTCATAGTGAGGTGTGGTCATGGTGAATTATAGACATAGTCAGGTGTGGTTTATGTTTCCAGGTCTCCATCCGTGGGCTCCCGGATGTCAACCCTTCCACACTCCCGGTTGTTTTGGTGTTTTACCTAGTTCCATGTGTCCAGAATTCCATCTGTGTCCCCTCAGATGAACTCCCAGGTATGGATTATGGTGAGATGTGGTCATAGTGATGTGAGGTCATAGTGAGGTGTGGTTATGGTGAATTGTGGTCATAGTCAGGTGTGGTTTATGTTTCCAGGTCTCCATCCGTGGGCCCCCGGATGTCAACTCTTCAACACTTCCCACTCCCGGTTGTTTTGGTGCTTTCCCTAGTTCCGTGTGTCCAGAAGTCCATCTGTGTCCCCTCAGATGAACTCCCTTCCTCACTTTCCCAGGTGAGTGGGTGGGTGGATGGGTGGGTGGGAGGTTGGGTGGGTGAGTGGGATGTTGGGCTGGTGGGTGGGTGTGTGTTTGTGTATGTTGTGTGTGTGTGTTGTGTATGTGTTGGCCCCTCCCCAGTGACCTTGTTGTATGGTAACTTGGTCTTGTCTAGCTGGTCTCCTGCCGAGACTGTCCAGGTGGGTGGAATTACAGGAGGGAACACACAGGAAACTGCGTCCTGTAATTACACCCACCAAGACAGCCTGGAACAGTAGTCAGCTAGACGAGACCAAGCTGCCTCCCAACTCGGCCACCAAGGTGAGGTTACTTAGTGATAATCTCGGACTTCTATTTATGTTTCATTATGTGTTCAAGTTAATTTTTGTTTTGTTTTCCCTCGTGCAGCTTTAAAATCAGAACATATACTGGAGTACTCCTTTTGTGATCGGTTATAAACCTTTACTAATGATGGACTTCACTAAAACACATCACGTCATTCACTCTGAGCTGTAAAATTTTCTTACGCAAATTGTTTCCGATGAAATAACTAGAAAGAGCTTCGTCAGATCAGCTTCAATTGGAAGTATTGTTATATTAATTTTGAGAAAAAAATTAGATTTGTTTTCTTCAGAGTAGGTTCCAGCTTTCTTCTTTAAACAGAAAATAAAATATTCTGTTCCATATAATTTCTGAGTGTGGCATCTTATGAACTTCAAACTTTCCACAACTCAACATTTAAGTGGCTTCAAGCCTAATGTACTTACAAGTATTTTAGAATATTTTCCTCTATAGTTTCTCCGATAGATTTTTATTAAATTTTGGCTGTGTACTTCCTAATTTACCACTTTTTATTTAAGAAATATGGGTATTAATATCCATATGACGATTTGTGAAAGTTGCTTTTGATTCCCTTCGAACTTTCAAAGGTAATTGTAGCAGCGAGCACTGAGACACAGAACAAAGTGGTTATTGAATACTGGGATTCCTTTCTAGTGTTCTTATTACAACCCAGGAGTCCAAATGGCCTGTTATCCTGGGTGTAAAGGGAGCAAAATAAACACAGCAGAAAAACTTTTGACTTATAATATCCTTCACCAATTAGAACAGAAGTATGTACACTATATACACTATGTACAGCAATAGGTATTAGTGCACTCCACTGTAAGCAAGGCAGAATAGAAGCCACTAGAGAGCAGACCGTGCTTCAACTAGCTCTAGAATGGTAATGACAAGGGCAGACAGGAGAGTGGTACCCACATAACCTCTGCGATTGCCAAAACCATCTTCTCATTGGCTGGAACCTGGGTACCGGTTGAACGATGGGGCCCCATCGTCAACCCTCAGTCACCTGGTTCGCTGGTTGGGGGAGATAGCCTGTAAATGAGGGTGTGTACATGCGCCGAATAAAGGTTACGTACTCTTTGCATGCCACAGTTCATTTTTTCCAACTCTTTTTGTTTTATTTTGCTCATAAATGGAGGCCTCATTCAATATGCTTCAGAATATCAACAGTTGTGCCGGGTCTCTAGACCAGAGTCTTGGAACAATTGGCATGTACAACTGTCCTCTGATGACCAAAGTTGTTGTACTTGTTCCCAACATTCTGGAAATGCTGATAACTTCCACAACCCTGAGTGACGCAGCTTCAAACTTACAAAAAAGGTGTCTGTTAAGTACGATGGCGGCGGAAAGTAAAATTCAAGCGTTTAGGTCAGGATTTGCATTTTATGTGTAAAATAATGTGATTTTTTATTCACTTCAAATCACGTTAAATATAATTCTGTTCTCCACTTTGAGAGGTTTCAACATTTAATGGGTGATGTATCTTACAGCCAGAATACAGTAATCATTAAGCTTTGTTTGCATGTTTGCAATTTGCACCGCTGCTGTGGTTTCTAAAACTCAAGATTCATGATGTTATTCGGTGGGATGAATCTTCATTTGTCATTCAGTAACTTTAGAACAATTCTTCTCATAGCTTCGAAATATTAATGATGATGTATTCTCTAAGAAGGTTGATAACCAAGAAGGTTGATAACCAAGAAGGTTGATAACCAAGAAGGTTGATAACCAAGAAGGTTGATAACCAAGAAGGTTGATAACCAAGAAGGTTGATAACCAAGAAGGTTGATAACCAAGAAGATTGATAACCAAGAAGGTTGATAACCAAGAAGGTTGATAACCAAGAAGGTTGATAACCAAGAAGGTTGATAACCAAGAAGATTGATAACCAAGAAGGTTGATAACCAAGAAGGTTGATAACCAAGAAGGTTGATAACCAAGAAGGTTGATAACCAAGAAGTTTAGTCTGAGTAGCGGAAATTTTAAAAAAATTTTGAAATTGTTAGAAAACATCGAATCCTTCGAATGGGATCAATAACTAGAGAATGATAGGTTTGATCAGTTTCAAACTTTCACTGTGGAGGCTGATGGTGGTATTACCCCAGGGTGAGGGAGGAGGATGATGGTGGTATTACCCCAGGGTGAGGGAGGAGCTGATGGTGGTATTACCCCAGGGTGAGGGAGGAGGATGATGGTGGTATTACCCCAGGGTGAGGGAGGAGGCTGATGGTGGTATTACCCCAGGGTAAGGGAGGAGGCTGATGGTGGTATTACCCCAGGGTGAGGGAGGAGGATGATGGTGGTATTACCCCAGGGTGAGGGAGGAGGCTGATGGTGGTATTACCCCAGGGTGAGGGAGGAGGATGATAATGGTATTACCCCAGGGTGAGGGAGGAGGCTGATGGTGGTATTACCCCAGGGTGAGGGAGAGGATGATGGTGGTATTACCCCAGGGTGAGGGAGGAGGATGATGGTGGTATTACCCCAGGGTGAGGGAGGAGGCTGATGGTGGTATTACCCCAGGGTGAGGGAGGAGGATGATGTGGTATTACCCCAGGGTGAGGGAGGAGGCTGATGTTGGTATTACCCCAGGGTAAGGGAGGAGGCTGATGGTGGTATTACCCCAGGGTGAGGGAGGAGGATGATGGTGGTATTACCCCAGGGTGAGGGAGGAGGAGGATGGTGGTATTACCCCAGGGTAAGGGAGGAGGAGGATGGTGGTATTACCCCAGGGTGAGGGAGGATGATGATGGTGGTATTACCCCAGGGTGAGGGAGGAGGATGATGGTGGCATTACCCCAGGGTGAGGGAGGAGGATGATGGTGGTATTACCCCAGGGTGAGGGAGGAGGAGGATGGTGGTATTACCTCAGGGTGAGGGAGGAGGATGATGGTGGTATTACCCCAGGGTGAGGGAGGAGGATGATGGTGGTATTACCCCAGGGTGAGGGAGGAGGATGATGGTGGTATTACCCCAGGGTGAGGGAGGAGGATGATGGTGGTATTACCCCAGGGTGAGGGAGGAGGATGATGGTGGTATTACCCCAGGGTGAGGGAGGAGGCTGATGGTGGTATTACCCAGGGTGAGGGAGGAGGCTGATGGTGGTATTACCCCAGGGTGAGGGAGGAGGATGATGGTGGTATTACCCCAGGGTGAGGGAGGAGGCTGATGGTGGTATTACCCCAGGGTGAGGGAGGAGGCTGATGGTGGTATTACCCCAGGGTGAGGGAGGAGGCTGATGGTGGTATTACCCCAGGGTGAGGGAGGAGGCTGATGGTGGTATTACCCCAGGGTGAATGAGGAGGATGATGGTGGTATTACCCCAGGGTGAGGGAGGAGGCTGATGGTGGTATTACCCCAGGGTGAGGGAGGAGGATGATGGTGGTATTACCCCAGGGTGAGGGAGGAGGCTGATGGTGGTATTACCCCAGGGTGAGGGAGGAGGATGATGGTGTTATTACCCCAGGGTGAGGGAGGAGGCTGATGGTGGTATTACCCCAGGGTGAGGGAGGATGATGATGGTCGTATTACCCCTGGGTGAGGGAGGAGGATGATGGTGGTATTACCCCAGGGTGAGGGAGGAGGATGATGGTGGTATTACCCCAGGGTGAGGGAGGAGGCTGATGGTGGTGTTACCCAAGGGTGAGGGAGGAGGCTGATGGTGGTATTACCCCAGGGTGAGGGAGGAGGCTGATGGTGATATTACCCCAGGGTGAGGGAGGAGGATGATGGTGGTATTACCCCAGGGTGAGGGAGGAGGCTGATGGTGGTATTACCCCAGGGTGAGGGAGGAGGATGATGGTGGTATTACCCCAGGGTGAGGGAGGAGGCTGATGGTGGTATTACCCCAGGGTGAGGGATGATGATGATGGTGGTATTACCCCAGGGTGAGGGAGGAGCTGATGGTGGTATTACCCCAGGGTGAGGGAGGAGGATGATGGTGGTATTACCCCAGGGTGAGGGAGGAGGATGATGGTGGTATTAACCCAGGGTGAGGGAGGAGGATGATGGTGGTATTACCCCAGGGTGAGGGAGGAGGATGATGGTGGTATTACCCCAGGGTGAGGGAGGAGGCTGATGGTGGTATTACCCCAGGGTGAGGGAGGAGGATGATGGTGGTATTACCCCAGGGTGAGGGAGGAGGCTGATGGTGGTATTACCCCAGGGTAAGGGAGGAGGCTGATGGTGGTATTACCCCAGGGTGAGGGAGGAGGATGATGGTGGTATTACCCCAGGGTGAGGGAGGAGGCTGATGGTGGTATTACCCCTCTTACATTCTTTCACCACTGTCTTAACCTCTCTTTTTCTCTCCATATACTTATCATTCCTTATATCACTTCTACTTTTAAAAAACCTCTCATATGTTAACTTTTCCTCTCTTTACCGCATCATTCAACGAATCGCTCTTCATCTTCCCTTCCTCATCCACTTTCCTGTAGCCACAATCTACTGCTTAACAGTGTAACATCACATTCTTAGATCGATCCCACACCTCTTCAATCTCATTGCCTATACTCTAACTTGCCCATGTATCTTCTAATAGTTGTTTATATCTTACCCTAACTGCCTCTTCCTTTAGTTTATAAAGCTTCACCTCTCTCTTACTTGTTGATGCCTTTCTCCTTGTATCCCATCATTTTTTTACTCTCACTGTAGCTTTAACTAAAAAATGAACTGATATATCTGTGGCCCCTCTATAAACGTGCACATTCAGAAGCCTACCGATCAGTCTTTTATATACCAATTCATAATGAAACATAGTCATTATGCCCTATATCATATATATCCTTTTTTTTTTCTTAAAATATGTATTAAGAAATTAGAA
>NC_069454.1:32633208-32689796 GCF_026875155.1 Cherax quadricarinatus
ATAATATATATATATATTATATAATATTATATAAATATATATAGTAATTATATATAATTAATTATAATTATAATATGTAATATTATATATATAATTATAATTATATATATATAATATAATATATATATATATCTAATATATATAAATTATAATAAATAATTATATATATATATATATTAAATATATATATATATATATATATATATATATATATATAAATATATAATATATATATATGATATAAATATTTTATATATTATATATAAATTATATATCTTATAATTATAGGTTATAGTAGTAGGTTGGTAGACAGCAACCACCCAGGTAAGACTATCCGTCCTGCCAGATGACTGTGAAACAAAAACCTGTAACTGTTTATCATGATGTAGGATTGCTGGTTCTTTTTCTTCTCATAACACGCTAAGATACAGGGTACTTTACTCTACTTACCTTTAGTCACACTTCACAGACACGCACATGCATATTATATATACTACATATAGTTTCTCCTTTTACTAAATAGCCTTGTATTTTTTTATTTCTTCTATTTCCATGGGAAGTGAAAAGATTTCTCCGTAAGCCAGCGTGTCGTATGAGGCGACTAAAATGCGGAGCAATGGTAGTAACCTTCTCCTTATACAATTACTAATAAAAGATATAATAAAACTTTATAAAAATGGTTCATTAAATTGCTAAATAGTGCGATGTTAGAAAAAAGAAGTTGTGATGTATGAAGAATGTGCCCTGCCCTAAGCGAAACAAAGCTGAAGGGGGTAGGAGAGTTTCAGTGGGGGGAAATAAATGGGATTAAATCTGGAGTATCTGAGAGAGTTAGAGCAAAGGAAGGGGTAGCAGTAATGTTAAATGATCAGTTATGGAAGGAGAAAAGAGAATATGAATGTGTAAATTCAAGAATTATGTGGATTAAAGTAAAGGTTGGATGCGAGAAGTGGGTCATAATAAGCGTGTATGCACCTGGAGAAGAGAGGAATGCAGAGGAGAGAGAGAGATTTTGGGAGATGTTAAGTGAATGTATAGGAGCCTTTGAACCAAGTGAGAGAGTAATTGTGGTAGGGGACCTGAATGCTAAAGTAGGAGAAACTTTTAGAGAGGGTATGGTAGGTAAGTTTGGGGTGCCAGGTGTAAATGATAATGGGAGCCCTTTGATTGAACTTTGTATAGAAAGGGGTTTAGTTATAGGTAATACATATTTTAAGAAAAAGAGGATAAATAAGTATACACGATATGATGTAGGGCGAAATGACAGTAGTTTGTTGGATTATGTATTGGGTAGACAAAAGACTGTTGAGTAGACTTCAGGATGTACATGTTTATCGAGGGGCCACAGATATATCAGATCACTTTCTAGTTGTAGCTACACTGAGAGTAAAAGGTAGATGGGATACAAGGAGAATAGAAGCATCAGGGAAGAGAGAGGTGAAGGTTTATAAACTAAAAGAGGAGGCAGTTAGGGTAAGATATAAACAGCTATTGGAGGAAGATGGGCTAATGAGAGCATAGGCAATGGGGTCGAAGAGGAATGGGGTAGGTTTAAAAATGTAGTGTTAGAGTGTTCAGCAGAAGTTTGTGGTTACAGGAAAGTGGGTGCAGGAGGGAAGAGGAGCGATTGGTGGAATGATGATGTAAAGAGAGTAGTAAGGAGAAAAAGTTAGCATATGAGAAGTTTTTACAAAGTAGAAGTGATGCAAGGAGGGAAGAGTATATGGAGAAAAAGAGAGAGGTTAAGAGAGTGGTGAAGCAATGTAAAAAGAGAGCAAATGAGAGAGTGGGTGAGCTGTTATCAACAAATTTTGTTGAAAATAAGAAAAAGTTTTGGAGTGAGATTAACAAGTTAAGGAAGCCTAGAGAACAAATGGATTTGTCAGTTAAAAATAGGAGAGGAGAGTTATTAAATGGAGAGTTAGAGGTATTGGGAAGATGGAGGGAATATGTTGAGGAATTGTTAAATGTTGATGAAGATAGGGAAGCTGTGATTTCGTGTATAGGGCAAGGAGGAATAACATCTTGTAGGAGTGAGGAAGAGCCAGTTGTGAGTGTGGGGGAAGTTCGTGAGGCAGTAGGTAAAATGAAAGGGGGTAAGGCAGCCGGGATTGATGGGATAAAGATAGAAATGTTAAAAGCAGGTGGGATATAGTTTTGGAGTGGTTGGTGCAATTATTTAATAAATGTATGGAAGAGGGTAAGGTACCTAGGGATTGGCAGAGAGCATGCATAGTTCCTTTGTATAAAGGCAAAGGGGATAAAAGAGAGTGCAAAAATTATAGGGGGATAAGTCTATTGAGTGTACCTGGTAAAGTGTATGGTAGAGTTATAATTGAAAGAATTAAGAGTAAGACGGGAGAATAGGATAGCAGATGAACAAGGAGGCTTTAGGAAAGGTAGGGGGTGTGTGGACCAGGTGTTTACAGTGAAACATATAAGTGAACAGTATTTAGATAAGGCTAAAGAGGTCTTTGTGGCATTTATGGATTTGAAAAGGCGTATGACAGGGTGGATAGGGGGGCAATGTGGCAGATGTTGCAAGTGTATGTGTAGGAGGTAGGTTACTGAAAGCAGTGAAGAGTTTTTACGAGGATAGTGAGGCTCAAGTTAGAGTATGTAGAAAAGAGGAAATTTTTTCCCAGTAAAAGTAGGCCTTAGACAAGGATGTGTGATGTCACCGTGGTTGTTTAATATATTTATAGATGGGGTTGTAAGAGAAGTAAATGCGAGGGTCTTGGCAAGAGGCGTGGAGTTAAAAGATAAAGAATCACACACAGGGTGGGAGTTGTCACAGCTGCTCTTTGCTGATGACACTGTGCTCTTGGGAGATTCTGAAGAGAAGCTGCAGAGATTGGTGGATGAATTTGGTAGGGTGTGCAAAAGAAGAAAATTAAAGGTGAATACAGGAAAGAGTAAGGTTATTAGGATAACAAAAAGATTAGGTGATGAAAGATTGAATATCAGATTGGAGGGAGAGAGTATGGAGGAGGTGAACGTATTCAGATATTTGGGAGTGGACGTGTCAGCGGATGGGTCTATGAAAGATGAGGTGAATCATAGAATTGATGAGGGAAAAAGAGTGAGTGGTGCACTTAGGAGTCTGTGGAGACAGAGGAACTTTGTCCTTGGAGGCAAAGAGGGGAATGTATGAGAGTATAGTTTTACCAACGCTCTTATATGGGTGTGAAGCATGGGTGATGAATGTTGCAGCGAGGAGAAGGTGGAGGCAGTGGAGATGTCATGTCTGAGGGCAATGTGTGGTGTGAATATAATGCAGAGAATTCGTAGTTTGGAAGTTAGGAGAGGTGCGGGATTACCAAAACTGTTGTCCAGAGGGCTGAGGAAGGGTTGTTGAGGTGGTTTGGACATGTAGAGAGAATGGAGCGAAACAGAATAACTTCAAGAGTGTATCAGTCTGTAGTGGAAGGAAGGCGGGGTAGGGGTCGGCCTAGGAAGGTGTTGGAGGGAGGGGGTAAAGGAGGTTTTGTGTGCGAGGGGCTTGGACTTCCAGCAGGCATGCGTGAGCGTGTTTGATAGGAGTGAATGGAGACAAATGGTTTTTAATACTTGACGTGCTGTTGGAGTGTGAGCAAAGTAACATTTATGAAGGGATTCAGGGAAACCGGCAGGCCGGACTTGAGTCCTGGAGATGGGAAGTACAGTGCCTGCACTCTGAAGGAGGGTGTTAATGTTGCAGTTTAAAAACTGTAGTGTAAAGCACCCTTCTGGCAAGACAGTGATGGAGTGAATGATGGTGAAAGTTTTTCTTTTTCGGGCCACCCTGCCTTGGTGGGAATCGGCCAGTGTGATAATAAAAAATATATATAATATATATATATATATATTATATATATATATATATATATATATATATATATATATATATATATATATAATTATATAATATATATAAATATATATATATATATATATATATAATATTATATATTATATATATATATATATATATATATATATATATATATATTATTATATAATTATATATATAATTATATAATATAATTATATATGTATTATTATATATATAATTATATATATATATATTATATATATATATATATATATATAATATATATATATATATATATATATCATATATATATATATTTCTATCTTTATCCCATCAATCACGGCTGCCTTACCCGGCTGCAGGTGGGGATACAGTTTTGGAGTGGTTGGTGCAATTATTTAATAAATGTATGGAAGAGGGTAAGGTACCTAGGGATTGGCAGAGAGCATGCATAGTTCCTTTGTATAAAGGCAAAGGGGATAAAAGAGAGTGCAAAAAATTATAGGGGGATAAGTCTGTTGAGTATACCTGGCAAAGTGTATGGTAGAGTTATTATTGAAACAATTAAGAGTAAGACGGAGAATAGGATAGCAGATGAACAAGGAGGCTTTAGGAAAGGTAGGGTGTGTGTGGACCAGGTGTTTACAGTGAAACATATAAGTGAACAGTATTTAGATAAGGCTAAAGAGGTCTTTGTGGCATTTATGGATTTGGAAAAGGCGTATGACAGGGTGGATAGGGGGGCAATGTGGCAGATGTTGCAGGTGTATGGTGTAGGAGGTAGGTTACTGAAAGCAGTGAAGAGTTTTTACGGGGATAGTGAGGCTCAAGTTAGAGTATGTAGGAAGAGGGAAATTATTTCCCAGTAAAAGTAGGCCTTAGACAAGGATGTGTGATGTCACCGTGGTTGTTTAATATATTTATAGATGGGGTTGTAAGAGAAGTAAATGCGAGGGTCTTGGCAAGAGGCGTGGAGTTAAAAGATAAAGAATCACACATGAAGTGGGAGTTGTCACAGTTGCTCTTTGCTGATGACACTGTGCTTTTGGGAGATTCTGAAGAGAAGTTGCAGAGATTGGTGGATGAATTTGGTAGGGTGTGCAAAAGAAGAAAATTGAAAGTGAATACAGGAAAAAAGTAAGGTTATGAGGATAACAAAAAGATTAGGTGATGAAAGATTGGATATCAGATTGGAGGGAGAGAGTATGGAGGAGGTGAATGTATTCAGATATTTGGGAGTGGACGTGTCAGCGGATGGATCTATGAAAGATGAGGTGAATCATAGAATTGATGAGGGGAAAAGGGTGAGTGGTGCACTTAGGAGTCTGTGGAGACAAAGAACTTTGTCCTTGGAGGCAAAGAGGGGAATGTATGAGAGTATAGTTTTACCAACGCTCTTATATGGGTGTGAAGCATGGGTGATGAACGTTGCAGCGAGGAGAAGGCTGGAGGCAGTGGAGATGTCATGTCTGAGAGCAATGTGTGGTGTGAATATATAATGCAGAGAATTGTAGTTTGGAAGTTAGGAGGAGGTGCAGGGATTACCAAAACTGTTGTCCAGAGGGTGAGGAAGGGTTGTTGAGGTGGTTTCGGACATGTGGAGAGAATGGAGCGAAACAGAATAACTTCAAGAGTGTATCAGTCTTTAGTGGAAGGAAGGCGGAGTAGGGGTGTCGGCCTAGGAAAGGTTGGAGGGAGGGGGGTAAAGGAGGTTTTGTGTGCGAGGGGCTTGGACTTCAGCAGGCATGCGTGAGCGTGTTTGATAGGAGTGAATGGAGACAAATGGTTTTTTAATACTTGACGTGCTGTTGGAGTGTGAGCAAAGTAACATTTATGAAGGGGTTCAGGGAAACCGGCAGACCGGAACTTGAGTCCTGGAGATGGAAGTACAGTGCCTGCACTCTGAAGGAGGGGTGTTAATGTTGCAGTTTAAAAACTGTAGTGTAAAGCACCCTTCTGGCAAGACAGTGATGGAGTGAATGATGGTGAAAGTTTTTCTTTTTCGGGCCACCCTGCCTTGGTGGGAATCGGCCAGTGTGATAATAAAATATAAAAAAATATATATATTATATATATATATATATAATATATATATATATATATATATATATATATATTATATATTATACATATAGTATTATATATATATATTATATATATATATATATATATATAATATATATATATATATATATTATATATATATATATATATATATATAATATATATATATATATATTACATATATATATATATATATATATATTATATATATATATATATATATATATAATATATATATAAATATATATCGATATATAGATATATAATGTGTGCCGAATATGTAAAACTGGTCAATTAGCAAGAACTCATTTAAAATTAAGTCCTTTCTGAAATTTTCTCTTTCTTTCTTTCTTTCTAAATCTAGATGTCACCATAATGGCTTGTTAGATACCTCTCAAATTTTAAGTGTTTTCTTCACCGTGATCTCCAGCTCTTGGGGCTCATACCGGTGTTAAGTTATAATTCATAAGCATTCTGAGGGTATTGAACTATGGCTGCTGGGTTTGCATTGCGCATGAGCCCATGACTGAGAATTTTCACGAAAGAAAACAATAGCGAGTTTAAACAATTCTTTGTAAACTCTTGTTTTTTTTTTTTGCCCGAATTAGTCTTTGGAAAACTTTTGAAGCACATTAAGGATGTTAGTCAGCATTATTTTGGTCTCTTGGGTATCTTAAGATACAACTTTTGGTTCATATGAATGTGATGAGAAGGTTGTGTATCATTTTAATATTCACTCCTTTCAATGTGTTGAGTTACAGCTCCTGGGCCTTGTGATGTATATAACACAAAACTTTATTCAGTGCAACTCTGTACACCTTGCATTTACCTCTTGTTTTTGTTAGTTATGTTTTTGTTCGGAGTCCCGGTTTAAGCAAGTGAGTGAGAGAGATATGTTACGTGAAGAGATATTTACCACCTTCAGTAACTCGGGTTAAATCTTGACAAAACTGATGGATTGAACACATCGACTCAAGGCTGAGGGACTGATTACCTCAAACTCCTCCTCTTATTCCATCTTTTTCTGCATTGGACTGAAGAAGCCACTGTGAGGCGAAACCTTTCCAGAATGCAGATACCCAAAATGTTGCAAGAGTGTATCATTTATCAACGTTTCAGGCTTGTTATGGAGGTTTTGTGTGCGAGGGGCTTGGACTTCCAGAAAGTATGCGTGAACGTGTTAGATAGGAGCGAATGGAGACAAATGGTTTTAAAGACTTGACGTGCTGTTGGAGTGTAAGCAAGGTAACATTTATGAAGGAATTCAGGAAAACCGGCAGGCTGGACTTGAGTCCTGGAGATGGGAAGTACAGTGTCTGCACTCTGAAAGAGGGGTGTTAATGTTGCAGTTTTATAACTATAGTGTAAGCGCGCCTCTGGCAAGACAGTTATGGAGTGAATGATCATGAAAGTTTTTCTTTTTTGGGACACCCTGTCTTGGTGGGAAACGGCCCATGTGTTAATAAAAAAATATTCAAATTCTTCATCTTGTTGGTATCAAATACCATTCATGTACATGAGGTTTGCATAATAACAAAGGCTGCCCCCAGCTGCCAGGGTCAATGATTGTGCATCTGAGCGTGGTGTGAGACACACCTGGATATATCTGAAGTTAATACATTTTTTCTGTCTGCATTATCTATTTATCCAGATGTCTAGTTAAGTTTCCTTAACAGGTATTATAACTTAGAATAACATATTATGGTAAACCATACCCCCGGCCGGGATTGAACCCGCGGTCATAGAGTCTCAAAACTCCAGCCCGTCGCGTTAGCCACTAGACCAGCTAGCCACAATAAGATTCATCCAACTAGGTATATTTCTACACCATAGGAAGGTTAGCACAGGCACCTCTGTGACCACAATGCAAGTTTTTACAGACGAATCTCCAGCTAGCGTGGGGGGGGGATATTTGGTGGGGAGGAGTCGGCGTTTCATGTAGTATATTTTTGTGAAGGAATGAGGCGTGTCACGGGGTGGTTAGGTAGGGTGATACATAGGATCGGGCGTAAAGGAATTTCTGTTCTGAGAGCGTTAAGTATGGACGTGGGGGGTTGGGATGAGAGTGTCATTACGGCTGTGGGGCACATTATATATCGTGGGGATTGCGGGGGAAACTGGTTAGTGAGGTGAAGAGGAGGGTGTTAGCGATAACATTCCATAAAACAGTATGTCGAAACAGGGAAATCTATGGGAGAAGGTGGGAGAGGGATTTTTCAGAGGGATACAGGGAACTTATGTTAGGGGATTTATTAGACTTTTAATGTACGAGGGACGGAAGGGTACGAATGGAAAGTGATACTGTGGGTAGGGAAGACAGGGGTAGAAACAGCGTCGCCTCCCTGGGGTTTTCGATGGAAGCAAAGTTTGCCTGTGTGTTGTATGCGTGATGAGTGAGTGGAATAATGTATGGAACCTAAGTGCATGCACCTGTGGAGATGTCCAGTTTCTTATATGTCACGGACTGTACACCATTTATACAGTGCTCAGGTAACTTCAAGGTTGGAGTGAATGATGAATAAGGTATAAGTGGGGGGCGGTCTTTGCCTGTATCAGTGTGCAGAGTGAGGCGTAGGTGCAGTATATTATGATGAACGCGATGGACAGTTGATAGTCCAGTGTGGTTGTACTGTCTCACACGTACAGATAATAAGCATATTATTGTATGTAGAAAGATGTGACCGCATACAAGTGGGACACGGAACTGTTATAACGGGAAGTACTTTCTTACGTCTGTTTAAGTTAAGGCGGATTCTATCTGCTGTGATGACTTATTTTAAATTAGATTTATTATCATGCTGTTAAGATAGAGTTCAAAGGTAATTCATTATGTACGAAAGTTTTTTCGGGATTAGTGAAACTCAGCCGAGATGTTCAAGGTACTTAATCAGTGATGTTTCCACTGACGGGAGACTGTGTATTACTAGGTCAAGTTACTTAGTCATATTGTTAATTATGTACTGTGTCTTGTGAATTGTTCCACCAATGTGTTGTATGCTATTTTGGCTTGTCATGTATGGGGGGCAAATAATTAGGGAGGGGAACAATAGTGTGCACTGTAGTTTACACGATCATACATCATTGGTAGATTTGCACAGGTGTTTACGGAACGGAAGCATTATATTGTGTTTAGTATTTTCGGTATTGTGTATTGTGACCTGTAACACGATGATGAAAATATCTTCTCATGGGACGTGTAACGTGGGATCTATAAATTAATGTAGAATCTTTCAGTTGGGAAATTTGGTATAGTTCATATGTGTGTGTGAAGTTGGCGGGGGCGGGGGGCGTATTAGGGGGGGGGGGAAGCGAGGTGGAGGTGCGAGTGAAGGGAGCGGGGAGCGAGGGGGTGTGCGGGCAGGTGCTTGTGTAGTTGTGTCACAGGTGTTGACGCACAAGAAGTCTTATTTATTGTGATTTTAGTTATTTTCAGGTGTTGGTATTTAGTTGCCACGTAACATCGTTGATGAAATATTTTTCGGCTTAGGGTTAAGTTGTAGATTTCAGGGTACATCGCTAAATTTTAATACGTTTAGATTTTCAGTTTGAGGCAATTTGGTTATAGTTAAAATTAAAATGTGATGTGAGAACTTGGCGGCGGCGTGGGAAGCGAGGAGGATCGGGTTGGGACGAGGGGGTGGACCTGACAGGTGGACTAGTGGTGAGTGTAATGTGTTGACAAGTGATACTTGGTTTATTAATGATTACAGCTCAGTTGGTTATGGATATGAGATTGTGTTAGGATGCGTTTGCACAAGTGATGATTGAATATCTTGTTAGGAGAATATTCCGTATGAGTGAAATTTTGTTATTGGATAGCCATGGTAGTTTTGAAATAGTGTACTGATGAGTGGAATAGTTGTTGGTTTGGAAATAGTGTACTTTGATGAGTGGAAATAGTGTGGTTTGGAAATAGTGTACTTGATGGTGGAAATAGGTTGGTTTGGAATAGTGTACTTGATGAGAGAAATCGTGTGAACTTGGAAATAGTGTACTTGATGAGTAAGAAATAGATGTTGGGTTTGGATATAGTGTACTTGATGAGAGAATACGTTTGGTTTGGAAATAGTGTACTTGAGTAGTAGAAATAGGTTAGTGGAATAGTGTACTTGATGAGTTAGAATAGTGTTAGTTTGGAAAATTGTATGAATTGATGGTGAAATAGTGTGTTTGGAAATAGTGTACTTGATGAGTGGAAATAGTGTTGGTTTGGAAATAGTGTACTGATGAGTGGAAATAGTGTTGGTTTGGAAATAGTGTACTTGATGAGTGGAAATAGTGTTGGTTTGGAAATAGTGATACTTGATGAGTGGAAATAGTGTTAGTTTGGAAATAGTGTACTTGATGAGTGGAAATAGTGTTGGTTTGGAAATAGTGTACTTGATGAGTGGAAATAGTGTTGGTTTGGAAATAGTGTACTTGATGAGTGGAAATAGTGTTAGTTTGGAAATAGTGTACTTGATGAGTGGAAATAGTGTTAGTTTGGAAATAGTGTACTTGATGAGTGGAAATAGTGTTGGTTTGGAAATAGTGTACTTGATGAGTGGAACAGTCTGCTGAAATCGTTTTTTGGACTTTATCGACTACGACCACATCTCACTATAACCTCACTTAACTATGACCACAGCCTCATTATGACCTCATCTAACTACCCGTCACCTATGACCACATCTACGACCACACCTCACTATGACCACCTCTCACCTATGACCACATCTACGGCCACACCTCACTATGACCACCCTCTCACCTATGACCACATCTACGACCACACCTCACTATGATTTCACCTCACAATAACCACTCCTCACCATGATCCACACCTGGGAGTTCATCTGAGGGGACACAGATAGACTTCTGGAGACACGGAACAAGAGAAAGCACCAAAACAACTGTGGAAGGGTTGACATCCGGGGGCCCACGGATGGAGACAGCCGTATCTTCGATATTCACAGCAGCATCTTCGATACTGCTGTGAAAAAAACTGTGACGTGGACTAATGTACGTTAGCAACTGTGGCAACAAACACAATGTCTTTTGTAACAATTCGCTTTTTCTGCTTATTCAACGTTTGTAAAATTACGTTTATGCACACATATCCTTCCTCTTTCTAAACCCAGCCAGTTATTTATTACTTATAGTTTGTCTTTTCCATCACTCTGTCAGTCACAATTTTGACATTCATTGCAATGGACAAACACTAATATTTTATTTAAATTAAACAATATTTTTCACTTTTATCTAAGACTGCGTCCAGCAGTTGTGAACTGTACCAGAAACAAAGACAGGGACAAAGACAGTTGTGAATGTACCAGAAACAAAGACAGGGACAAAGACAGTTGTGAACTGTACCAGAAACAAAGTCAGGGACAAAGACAGTTGTGAACTTGTACCAGAAACAAAGTCAGGGACAAAGACAGTTGTGAACTGTACCAGAAAACAAAGCGGGACAAAGACAGTTGTGAACTGTACAGAAACAAAGACAGGGACAAAGGGTTGTTGTTAATTTTAGTTATAATTGTCACTTATGTTTATGACAAAATAGGTTCGTCGAATCTGTCCACAATAAAAAACTATGGACAAAAAAGTTGAATCTGGACAATGCAGTGTGTTTTTGTTACACTGCAGTTCATACTCGTCTTAAATGTCTTCATCTGTATTTTGATCGTTTAGATCTAGTAGAATGTATTGTTACGTATGTATTTTGTAGATATTCTTAATGTGAAGATATAAGGAAGTAGCAACTGAGAGAATCTTGTACTGGATACAGCAAAAAAAAACAACATTCTTTTGAATTATTAAATAATTAGTCTCTCTCATGTCTTCATGACAAAAATATTCGCAAACACACAAAAAAAAAAAAACTATGGAAAGAAAATAAGAGTGAACCTCTGGACAAAATGGAGTGTTGGTGTTGATGTTACAACCTGGCCAGTACAACTCTGTCTTAATGTCTTCCATACTGCTATTTTATGTATTATTATCTAGTATTATTATCTCCTCCCTTATTTTATTGTTTTGTTCTTGTGTGGTACTTGTTTACTGCTGTGCTGCTGTGATGTATATTATTGTACTTTTCTTGTGTGTTACAGTATTTTTCTTTTGTGTTACTGCACTGTACTCTTTTGTTCTATAATTATTATGAGGTACTTTTCTAGCCACTTCTTTTCCATCACTCGTTCAATCACAATTTTGACATAGTCATTCATATAACACTGATCAACAACCAAAATGCTTCCCAGACTAGAGTAGCCATTTACAACTGATTATGAATATTATGGTTTCAATATACACGTACGTGTCACAACAGGTTCCAACAGGGTTGCGGCAGTGTGTTTCTTACCACACTCAGTCTCACTGCCTGTCATTATTGTTCCAGCAGTCATATTTTGAGGTGAAAGTTAAGTGATATTCATAGCTTGCTTGTTATGTGAGTGTGACAGTCGTGCAAGAGGTTCCCACTGGTCACCCCGTCAATCACTGGAGTCTGGGATGAAAAATGTTCACCATCACTTCATGAACCAAACAAAATTTTGCTACCACAACTACACATAAAACTGGAAGGCAACTATGAAGAATTGGTGGAAAACCTCATCATGGTTTACAAGAACATGGGATGTAACATGTCACTTAAATCCACTTTTTGAACTCACACTTAGACTTTTTTTCCAACGAACTGAGGAAAATGGTACCAAGGCAAGAGATGATTCTTCAGCCCACTATAAGCGTCAAGCAAAAAGGCAGAGAGTAGGTACGGATTAGAGTTCAGAACATACTGACACATATTGTACGTTATAATAAAATAATCAAGGTGACATCTGGATTCATGACATGAAAATACCTAAGAATTGACTAATCTCATTTAAGAAGCATACAACTTTTCAAAAATTGTTGACCAGTGCAATTAGCATAGACTAGGTCATCACCTCACCTGTAGTGAGGTGTTCTCATAGTCAGGTGTGGTAATAGTCAGGTGTGGTTCATGTTTCCAGTTCTCCATCCGTGGGCCCCCGGATATCAACCCTTCCACAGTCGTTTTGGTGCTTTCCCTTGTTCCGTGTGTCCAGAAGTCCACCTGTGTCTCCGCAGATGAACTCCCAGGTGTGGATCATAGTGAGGTGTGGTCATATTGAGGTGAGGTCATAGTGAGGTGTGGTCGTACATGTGGTCATGGGTGATGGTCATAGTTCTGTGAGGTCATAGTGAGATGTGGTCATAGTTAAGTGAGGTTATGGTGAGATGTGGCCATAGTCAGGTCATAGTGAGGTGAGCTGTGGTCATAGTAAGATGAGGTGGTCATAGTGAGGTGTGGTCACGTCAGGTGTAGTTTATGTTTCCAGGTCTTCATCCGTGGGCCCCCGGATGTCAACCCTTCCACACTTCCCACTCCCGGCTCTTTTGGTGCTTTCCCTTGTTCTGTGTGTCCAGAAGTCCATCTGTGTCCCCTCAGATGAACTCCCGGGTATGGATCATGGTGAGGTGTGGTCTTAGTGAGGTGTGGTCGTAGTGAGGTGTGGTTGTTGTGAGATATGGTTGCATCCCTCAGATATTCTCCCTTTCCCACTTCCCCAAGGTATCCTAACCTTTCCCAGGTTCATGTGTCCAGGAGTCCATCTGTCCGCCTCAGATATTCTCCCTTTCCCACTTCCCCAAGGTATCCTTACCTTTCCCAGGTCCATGTGTCCAGGATTCCATCTGTGTCCCCTCAGATATTCTCCCTTTCCCACTTTCCCAAGGTATCCTTACCTTTCCCAGATCCATGTGTCCAGGCGTCCATCTGTCCGCCTCAGATATTCTCCCTTTCCCACTTCCCCAAGGTCATAGGTGTGGCCATAGTCAGGTGTGGTTTACGTTTCCAGGTCTCCATCCGTGGGCCCCCGGATGTCAACCCTTCCACAATTCTCACTCCCGGTTGTTTTGGTGCTTTCCCTAGTTCCGTGTGTCCAGAAGTCCATCTGTGTCCCCTCAGATGAACTCCCTTCCTAACTTTCCCAGGTGGGCAGGTGGTTGGGTGGGTGGGTGGTTGGTGGTGGGTTGGGTGGGTGTGTGTTTGGGCAGGTGGGTGGTTTTGGGTGGGCGTGCGTTGTGTGCGTGTGTGTTGTGTATGTGTTGGCCCCTCCCCAGTGACCTTGTTGGATGGTAACTTGGTCTTGTCTAGCTGGTCTACTGCCGAGACTGTCCAGGTGGGTGGAATTACAGGAGGGGACACACAGAAAACTGCGTCCTGTAATTACACCACCAAGACAGCCTGGAACAGTAGTCAGCTAGACAACACCAAGCTGCCTCCCAACTCGGCCACCAAGCTGAGGTTACTTACTGATAATCTCGGACTTCTATTTATGTTTCATTATGTGTTCAAGTTAATTTTTGCTTTGTTTTCACTCACGCAGCTGTGTATGTGTATTTCTAAAAGTTTTACTTTTGGTAAAAAATGGGGGGAGCCCCGAGGTTGGTGCCCTTTTGTCTTCCCACCAGCAAATTTTGTTAAAAAAAATTTTATCAGTTTTTCTTTTTTGTTTTTTAGTTTTTTTTCATTTTAAAGGGACACTGAAAAGGGTCCACAAGTAAATATGAAATTTTCAAAAAGTACATTCACACCCCCACAAAACCAGGCACATATAATTATCAAAATTTAAAGGAAAAAGGGCCCCAAAACCAAAAAGGGTCTTTAAAAGGGCGAAATCCCCTTGCACACAAAAACCCACAACACATGTATTTCTCTCGTTCCTCTCAAAACCCCTAATTTCCTCGCACACGTAAAACTTTCTTACAATCCAAACTCTGTCACCCCAAAACATTTTTCTCTTTTTTTTTTAAAATTTAAAATTTAAATTTTGAAACAGGAAAAAAAACCCGGGAAAATAAAGAAATTTTTTAGCTTTAAATTTTTTTATTAAACCCTTTTAGTTTCCAAAAAACCCATCTTCCAAAAAGGTGTCTCCCACAAGGGTTTTTTCATTTTTCCCAAAAAAAAAATTTTTGGGACTCAAATTTCCCCAAAACTTTAAATTTAAAAACATTTCTCGGAAAACCCATCACTCTCCCCGTCCAAATTAAAAATTCCTTATTGTTAAAATGCCTTCACGGTGAAAAAAAGGGCGATTTCAGCATTTTGGTTTATTTTTCATATGCGGGTAATTTAAAACTTGATGGGGGGACTAAGGTAAAAGTGACGGGGGCCCAAAGGTAAAGTGATGTGGAAAAGGGTAAAGGAGTGGGTTTGGGGGTTTCGTGATGGGGGACTAAGGTAAAAGTGCCCGTGGACTAAGGACAAGGGGACGTGGCCCCTAAGGTACAAGTGATGTGGCCCTAAGGTAAAAGGGTGACGTGGCCCAAAGGTAAAAAAGTGACGGGGGGGCAAAGGGGTCCCAAGTGCGTGGGCTAAGGTACAAGTGACGGGGGCCCAAAGGGGTCCCAAGTGACGTGGACTAAGGTACAAGTGACTGGCCCAAAGGGTTTAAAAGTGAGGGGGGGGACAAAAGGGTACAAGTGATGGGGGGGCAAAGGGTTAACAAGTGATGTGGGTTTAAGGGGTTACAAGTGACGTGGACTAAGGTAAAAGGGGAAACGGGGGGTTTAAAGGTAAAAATTGATTTGGGCAAGGGGTACAAGTAAACCGGGGCCCAAACTGGTTTAACTAGTGACGTTGGATTTAAGGTAAAAAGTGACTTTGGATAAGGTACAAGTGAGTGGCCAAAGGGTAAAAAGTGATGGGGGACTAAGGTACAAGGGATGGGGGTTTAAGGTAAAAGTGAGGGGCAAAGGGGTACAAGTGGGGGGAAACTAAAGGTACAAGTGCGTGGGCTAATTTAAAAAGTGACGGGGGGTTTAAGGGTAAAAAGTGACGTGGGTTTTAAGGTACAAGTGACGGGGACTAAGGTCAAGTAAATTGGGGGAAAAGGGTTTACAAGTGATGTTGGGCTAAGGTACAAGGGACGGGGGCCCAAAGGTACAAGTGACGTAAAACAAAGGTACAAGTGACGGGGGCCCCAAAGGGTACAAGTGACGTGGACTAAGGGAAAAGGATTTTGGACTAAGGTACAGGTGATGGGGGGCTAAGGGAAACAATTTGTTTGGGGGGCAAAGGGGACAAGTGACGGGGGCCCTAAGGTAAAAGGGTGATTTTTGGGCCTTAAGGGTTTTAAAAAGGGGACGTGGGACTAAGGTACAAGTGATGTGGACTAAGGTACAAGTGATGTGGACAAAGGGTTTAAAAGGGTGATGTGGGTAAGGTACAAGTGATGGGGGGCCCAAAAGGTAAAAAAGTGACGTGGCCCCTAGGGTTTTTACAAGTGACGTGGGCAAAGGGGTACAAATGTGTGGGTTTAAGGTACAAGCGATTTTGGGCAAAGGGTAAAAAAGTGACGTGGACAAAGGTAAAAGGGTGACGTGGATAAGGTAAAAAGTGATGTGGGTTTTAAGGTACAAGGGGACGGGGGCTAAGGTAAAAGGGGACGTGGGGCTAAGGTCCAAGTGAGGGGGGCCCTTAAGGTACAAGTGAGTGGAATTTAAAGGCAAAAAATTTGATGTGGGTTAAGGGTACAAGTGGGGGGGCCCCAAAGGTAAAAGGTGATGGGGGGTTTAAGGTACAAGTAAAGGGGGGAACCCCTTAAACTAATTAATTTCATTTCCGGGGGTTAAAGGTAATTTTTCAAAAAACCCCCTTACGCTTAGCAGAGACAATTACTTCAAAGGGTGCCCAAGGCTGAGTTAGACTTGCGTCTTAATATCAAGCTTGAACCCCACCCAAACATTTTTTTTTCAGACCTTACGGTTTTTAGAATTACATTAGACGTAGTCTCAGATCTTAGATGCAAAATATGCCCTTTAAGACAATGTGATTGGTTTATCAGTGGTATTTTTCAAGTTTAAGTTGTCCCCCAAAAACCCTTTAAAACGTTTAAATATTATGTTAAATAAACGCTATTTCACTTGGGGAAATTAGAATTTGGTTTAAAACAATTTTTTTCAGGGAATGAAAGCAACGAGAAAAGAGGGAAAAAATCCCAAATCCTACTGTGGATAATAAACCTTAAACCCTCAGTATAAAAAGGGGTTTTAAAAACCAACTCCAACCCTAAAAACAAAATTTGGGAAACCCTATAGGGCATTTATCAAGTTTGTAAATTACAACGGGACATTTAAAACGGACTGTCATACAAAAAACCTTTACTCCCAAAAATGTTTTACTTTGTGAGGGAAAACCATTGGGACGATTGTAGTCAATAAAACATCAATGGAGGACGTAAACAACGTGTTCATCGGTTTAAAAAGGTTTCCCTTTCAAGTTTTTTTGGGTTGAACAAAGGGAGGTTAAAGGGTCAGGGAAGAAGTGTTTTTAAACCCAAAGGGTATGCATCTACACCCTTAGCCCAAAATTTATTTTCGCTGAACAGAAAGCAGACTTCCACGAATCGGGAAAAGTAAAACAAGAAACCCAGAAAAAAATGTGAGGGGGAAAGTTTAAAGGGAAACTCCCTCTCCCGATGGGCTCGGGGTTTGGTTATCTAAAAAATTTAACAAAAAAAAAACCAATGTGGCTAAACTATTTAATCGATCCCAAAAAACAGTTAGATATAGCGGGTTTTTTTCCCAAAAAATTTTCGGGGAAAAACCAGACATATCCCTTTAGCCAGAATCATGTTGGTCTGGGAAAAACAGGGGAAAAAAGACAGTAAAAAAGCTGTGGTAGTAGTTTGATTTCCCAAAGGTCTGTGAGACCAGGGTTCAGGGATTTGGGGGCCCGGGCCCTTGGGGAAAAAAACTGGGGAGGGGGGAAGACTTCCGGGGGTTAAGGAGGGAAATCGTTTCCCTGGATCATGAAACCTGGGGGAAGGAAAGGGAAAAAACCGTTGGACTTTGGGGGGAAGTGGGGAAGGGTTTCCCACCTAAAGGGGGGACACCAAGTGGACTCCGGGAAAAACACTGACCCGGGGAAAGGCACTGAACCTAACTCGCTAAACCTTAGGTAAGGGGGGAAAGGGAAGAAAGAAATCTAGGGGGCGAAGGGAAAGGTTTCCCGGGGGACACATGAACTTGGGGAAGGTTGTTGTTGAGGTAACCTTGGGTTAAGTGGGGAAGGGAGGAAAAACCGGGGAGCGAACGGAAGGATTCCGGGATGCAGGAACCGGGGGGAAAGCAGGGAATACGGGTTTTGGTTTGAGGCTGACCTTGGGGGGGAAAGGAAGGGAAAACATCCGGAGGCAAAAGGGAAAATAAATTTCCCCGGGGATACATAATTTTTAGGGGGGCCGGGGGGCGGGAAAGGGCCAGAGACGAGGGGGCGAGGTGACCTTAGGGAAGTGGGGGGAAGGGGGGGAGACTTCCGGGGGGCCCCCCAGGGATGGTTTCCCTGGACACATAAACCCCGGGGGAAGGCGAGGGGGGGGGGGGGGCCCTTTAAAAGGACAAAACCACGGCCTCCAGGGTGGAAAAGGGTATGGTAATCAGAGATAATTTCTGAGGGGGCCGGGTGGGCCCCCAAATTATTATTTTTTTTTAAATTATTTTATTTTTTTTAAATTTTTTATTATTATTATTATTTTTATTATTATTTTTTATATTTTTCAAGTTTTGTTAATTTGGTTTCCCAAAAGCGTTTTCCACAGGGGAAAATTATTCCCACTCCAGCCACTCTCATAGGAGCCAGGGGTTGGGTTTTTCTTATTTTGTTCATTCACCGGACGTTAAATTAAAAAAAATTAACTTTTAAAATAAACCCAAAATTGTTATATTTTTGATTAAGTCCAACGAGATAACATTGCAACAAAATAGAGCTGGGGGGGAGTTAAAAATTTTGTTGGAGAGTCGTTGGGCGAGGTGAAGATGGCCAAGGGCTCCTGGGTAATATGTCTGGGGACTCAACTAACGTAGGTCATCCCGGAAAGACCCGGACCGTTTTGGGAAAACCTTGGGGGTGTTGTGGGGGGGAGGGTCCAACAGTTAGGTGTCTTCAATCAAAAAAAAGTTTTCCCCACACAGTAGGCTTTTTTCGGGTTTAAAACAGAGGCGCAAAAGAGAGAAGCAGGGGAATTTTTAAAGGTGATGAAAATTTTAAAACATGCGGGGATCCCGGAAAAATTTTTCTCGTACGGGATAAACCCTTTTTGTTCATTTTTGTTGCTGTACATTTTTCGTTTTCTTAAATGGGACTGTATTATTGTACTGTTAAATTTTACCGTTTTTTTTTGTTTTTAAAATTTTTTTATGGGTTTTCTTCTGTACTCTTGGGGGTCCCCTGTTACTGTTAAACCCCTTCCCCCGTGTTTTCTGTACTGGTCTTCTGTGTGCCAGTGTCAGTTTTTAAAAAGCCTTCCCCCTGAACAAAAAAAAATGGAAAAAAACTAAAGAATAACTTGAGGTAATTAAAATTTTGGGATTTTTCTAAGGAATTTAATTAAAAATAAATTAAAAATAAAAATTTTGGGGCCCCTGTGGTCCCGTTGGATGTTGGGACGGAGTATTTATAACCCCGGGATGGTTTCTGATGTTTTAGTAGGAAAAGGTTTTGGGGGTTTATCCTGGGTTTGGGGGGTGTCCGTCCCATGTTTTTGGAAAAACCTGTCACTACTTGGTTGTTCAACCCCAATTCATATTTCAGAGGGGGAGGAGTCGTAATGCCCCCTACGTCCGTTTGAAGGGATTTGCCCCCAATTTTCTAGCGTCTACCCTGGTTTACCAGGTCAGCAGCCCGGCTGAAATAAAGAAAACACTGGTTTATAAGTGGTTTAAAAATTTAAATATGACAATGAAGAAAGACAAAAAGGGTGGTTTTACTTCAATGTAATTTCTTTTTAACCGGTAAATTTTGTATCATTGACGAGTCTTCTTTATATTCATCAATTTAAACGCTCTCACCCATCCACCCCTGGGGGTTTTTCCACTGGTGATAAAATTTTCCATTTAAGGTGGGGTCACCCTGGGCGGATCTTGGAAACCAAGGGGGAAACTACAGTTATCCCCCTTTTTTTCTCTATACTGTTTACCCTTTAGACTGTTTTATCCCTACGGGGTTTACGCTTTTCCCCGTGATCCCTATGGTGGGCAAAAGTCGAAAGCCCGTACGCTGAGGTTTTTTGGGCAGTACGTGAGGTCAGTGGTCACGTGTGGTTATACTTGTCCTGAGCTGTTGGGTATTAGTGTGGGGTTTGTTACCAAGCCAAACCCTGACTTTTTGTAGTGTTTTAGGAAACTTTAGTGGGTTTAAAATGTTGAAAAAAAAGGGTTTTATTTTTTCAGGGGGAAAAAAAAGGAGGCTGAAGTTTTGGCCTAGATGTGTTGGGGGGTTTAGTGTGGGATGCTGGTGCTGGAAAAAGGGGAAATGCTTACCCCCTTTTGAGAGTGGGGTTTCCCCCTTTAAAATGGCAAGGGTTTTTACAGTTCAGGAAGAAAGGGAAAATTAAAGGGGGGTTTTAATTTAAAGGGTGTTTAAGGTAGGAAATTGATTTCTCTGTCCTCCCCAAAATGAGTGTACTTGGAGTGGTTAGTGAGGTTAAAGGTACCTCTGACTCCCCCTGCTAATCAAGGTGGAATTTCCCGAAATTTTTGGGGGGGACTCTTCCCCCGGGGGGAAAGGGTATTGGGGCTGTGCTTTTTTGGGTAAAAAAAAGTCAGGGCAGGGGGTGGGCCCCCCCAGGAGCTGGTTTTTGGTGACATTTGTCAAACAGGTTTTGGGTAATATTTTTTGTCAGGTTAAGGGGAAAAAAGCCCCTTTTCTGTCTTAGTTTTTGGGGAAAAAAGGGCATTGGGGAAAAGGACAGGAGTTTCGGATAAGAAAAGGGTCACCAAATTTGAAGGGGTCAGGTCTAAAAGGGGGGGATCCCTTTTCATATTTTAGCATTTTGCCTAGAAAGGGGAGGTTTTGGGGAAAATTTAATTTGGAAAGGGCTAGGGTAATTGGTTTTAAAATTTTTGGGTCTAGGACAGGTACTGCAAGGGGAAATTGCAATCCCATTTCCCTTTTATAAATGGGACAAAATTTTATGGGCCCAAAAAATAATTGGGATGCAAAGGTGGGGTTCATTTCTTCTGGGGGTTGGAGTGGTTTTCAAAGCAAATTCGATTGAGGGGGCAAATTTATGACTTGCAAAAGGTTTTGGGTGTTTGTAGGAAAAATTTTGGGGGTGCAGTATTATTGTTGGAAAAAAAAAAACAGATAATTTCCGGGGTTTCCAGGGAAAATGTTTTAAAAGACAATAAATTCCCAAAAAAAGTTCCCAATAAAGGGGAAAAAACAACCGATCAATAAAAAAGAGATAGGGAGAGGGCAACCCCCAGTAACTAAACTCCGTTAAAATTTTTCTATACAAATAGTAGGAGTTTTAAAAAAATTAAAATGAGCTTTTTAAGGGTTACTCGCAAGTGCAGGTAATTAATTTGATTTTATTGCATAACTGGAAAAAAAAACCCGGTTTTAACTTGAAGGGTAGGAAATTTCCTTTCTGAATGCAGCATAAAGGGTTATAAACATTCCCCCACTGGGCGGGGGAACAGGAAGGGTGGTGGGGTGGCGATGTTTTGGGCCCGAGATAATTTAAAATTTTTTTTGTGTGGCCCGAAACATTTGCCCCATAATTTTTTTGGCTACAGTTTCTTTATGGGTTGAAAAATTTTAAATTTTGGGGTGTGATATATAGGCCCCCAAAACCCTTTACAGGGGTGCAAGGGAAAACCCGCTTTTGGGGGCGGGAAAATTTAAGGCGTTTTTGATGTGAAAATGTTGCGTTTTTTAAAGGGGGGGATTTTAATTTAACAAATTGATTTGGAAAAAATTTGACAGGGAAAACTTTTAGTTAGTGACTTTTTGATACAGTTCAGGGGTTGCTTTTTTTTTTAAAAAGTTTTGACTGAAACAATTTAGAAAAAAACAATCTGCTTTCTTGGTTCTTTGCCAAAAAAGATTCACTAATTAATAATCTTGGGGTTAAAAATTAAAAAAGATGGGCTTTGGGGAAAAAATGATCACAAATCATTAGTTTCCCAAAAATTTTTATGGGAAAATTTCCAGTAAACTCAATTTAAGTCTTTTTCCCAGATTTGACTGGCTGACTTCAAGGGACTGAAAAAAATACCTGGGTGGGGGGTTTAAATTTGGGGTGACCTGACTATGGGTCGGGGTTTGGGGGTTGGTTTCCAATTTTGGGCGTTTTTCAGAGCATAATTCTAGCTGCCCAGACAACCTTTTTGTTTGGGGTAGGGAAAATTAGATCTAAGAAAATGATCCCCAAAAGGAAAGAACGGGTTAAAAAAAATCTCAAATGGTCAAAAAAGAGAGGCATGTTTAGGCGTATTAAAAGAGGATAAGGGCAATTATGAAATCAATATATTCATTTAAAGAGAGAAATAAAAAAAAATGAATAAGAAAAGCAAAAAAGGATTATGAGGCTAAGGTCGCAAGACTAACCCAAATGGGTTCTTTCAGGTATATAGAAGTATGATTAGAGACAAGATAGGCCCACTTAAGAGTAACTCAGGTCAGATCACTGACAGTGATAGGGATATGTGTGAAATTTGAAATTCTTACTTCCTCTCAGTCTTTATTCAGGAAGATACTAACGAAATTCCAGAAATAATAAATTATGTAGAACAGGACGATAATAAACTATGAACGATTGCGGTAACTACTGACATAGCCCTCAGACAAATAGAGAAATTAAACCTAACAAATCCCCAGGCCCTGATGAACTGTTTGCAAGGGTGTTAAAGGAATGTAGAGAGGAACTTTTTAAACCTTTGGCTAATCTTTTCAACATATCACTACAAACTGGCATAGTGCCTGATAAGTGGAAATGGCAAATGCAATCCCCATTTACAAGGCAGGTGACAGGTCCTTAGCTTCGAACCATAGACCAATAAGCCTTACCTCCATAGTGGGAAAATTTATGGAATCAGTAATTGCCGAGGCAATTCGTAGCCATCTTGATAGGCATAAATTGATAAATGAATCTCAACACGGTTTTACTAAGGTGCGTTCCTGTCTTACGAATTTACTAACTTTTTTTCACTAAGGTGTTTGAGGAGGTAGATCATAGTAATGAATATGATATTGTGTATATAGACTTCAGTAAGGCTTTTGACAGGGTCCCACATCAGAGACTTTTGAGGAAACCTAAGGCACAAGGAATAGGAGGAGAAATTTTTTCCTGGGTAGAGGCGTGGTTGACAAATAGGCGGCAAAGAGTTTGGATAAATGTGGAGAAATCAGAATGGGGCACGTTACAAGCGGTATTCCAAAAGGGGGGTCAGTGTTGAGCCCCTTTGTTGTTCACAATTTACATAAACGATATAGATGAGGGAATAAATAGCGACATAAGCAAATTTGCTGATGACATCAAAATAGGCCGTCCAATTCATTCCATTGAGGACATTAGTGCACTCCAGGATGATTTGAATAGACTGATGCAGTGGTCGGAGAAGGTGCAGATGCAGTTTAATATAAAACAAATGCAAAGTGCTAAATGTTGGACAGGACAATAACCATGCCACTTATAAACTGAATAGTGTAGATCTTAATACTACTGATTGCGAAAAGGATTTAGAGTTTCTGGTTAGCAGTAATCTGAAACCAAGACAACAGTGCATAAGTGTTCGAAAATAAAGCTACCAAAATCCTTGGCTTCATATCAAGAAGTATGTTCTTCAACTCTATATATCTAAAGTAAAAGGACACAAGTGCAACTAATGTGACATTTATTGTGGCAACGTTTCTCTCTCCAGGAGCTTTATCAAGCCTTTTAAAAAACAATACAGGGGAACAGAGGGTATATAAAGGCTCAGAGTGAGGTGAATACTAGTGAGGTACCATTCGATGTTCCACTATTTGGTATTTGTAGTATATAGTGGTAGTGACAAAAGCAATTAATTCGTACATGAGTAAAAAGGATATAAAAGCTATTACTTGGGTAACATAAAATAGGTTGGACAAATATAAACAGGAATGAGGCAGGTTGTTTCAGTGTTCACTCTCTGTGCTTGTGTAGTTATAACAGGAAAAGACTATGTGATGGCAGGGTTTACTGTTTTCAGGAGGATTTCTTGCTAAGACTTCGGAGATGGTGAAGCTGCCGTGTTTGTTTAAATTGTATTCAAACCCCCAGCGATCAGTGTGAATTCAAGGCTTTGCGTGGGGCGGAAAAATTAGTTTCTTTTATCACTATTGGGCGTCTCTGAATTTCATAAGATAAATTGGTGGAATTTCGGGGGTTGTACACAGGCGTTGTTTAAGTTGTCGTTCCTACATGCGTATATGTGTTCATTGAGGGGGTGTCGAGGTTCTTGCTGTTTCACCTACGTAGATCTTGTCGCAGCCTCCACGGGTATAGTGAAAAAACTCCTGCATTGACTGGTTCGTGGTGCTTGGGTTTGTCCTGGTTAAAATCCTTTATTGAAGTGGTAGAAAAGCGATGGCGATCTGGTGTTAGCTTGTGAAAGTACTTTTGAGACGTTTAGTGCAACCTGGCTGTTGGGAAGAATTATAACTTTGTTGGGAGGGGTTGTTGATGCGTGGAGAATTGTTTGATCTGAAGACCCTCTTTTCTTGCAGTCTTTGATGAAAAAAGGGGAAATTGTACTCAGTGAATGTTTGGTGAATGTAAGTACATTCCTCGTCAAGAACTCAGGACTACAAATTCGGTATGCTCTTAGGAAAAACCCGATGATGATGCCTCTTTTGGTCTTGGTATCTTGACTGGAATAGAAGTGTGTGAGTTTCATTTTTATTGGTGGGTTTCCGATAAATTTGAAATCTTAGGTTGTTGTCTACTTTGTGAATGAGGGACGTCGAGGGAAAGGTAGCTTGTCATTGGACTCCTTCAATAAAAAGGGCTCTCAAAAAAAACCTCGGCATGGGAATGGGGTCCCCAATAAGTGCCGTCCCAGCCAACTTATACATGGAAACCTAGAGTCCGAACACTTCGCCAAAAATCATCCCTTCAAGCGTCACTTGGTTACGTTACGTGGATGATGTCCCGTAATAACTCCAAAACGTTTTGATGTAACGGGATCTTCAGGCAAGGCTCAACGCAGTTGAACCAGCGATTCAGTTTACACTAGAAGAAGAGTCCAATGACAAGCTACCTTTCCTCGACGTCCTCATTCACAAAGTAGACAACAACCTAAGATTTCAAGTTTATCGGAAACCCACCAATAAAAATGATCTCACACACTTCTATTCCAGTCAAGATACCAAGACCAAAAGAGGCATCATCATCGGGTTTTTCCCAAAAAGCATACCGAATTTGTAGTCCTGAGTTTCTTGACGAGGAATGTACTTACATTCACCAAACATTCACTGAGTTACAATTTCCTCCTTTTTTCATCAAAGACTGCAAGAAAAGAGCTCTTCAGATCATCAATTCTCCACGCATCAACACCGCTCCCAACAAGTTTTAATTCTTCCCAACAGCCAGGTTTGCACTAAACGTCTCAAAAGTACTTTCACAAGCTAACACCCAGAGTCGCCATCGCTTTACCACTTCAATAAAGGATCTAACCAGGGCAAAACCAAGCACCACGAACCAGTCAATGCAGGATTTACACTATACCCTGTGGAGGCTGCGCGGGCAAGATCTACGTAGGTGAAACAGCAAGAACCTCGACACCGCCTCAATGAACACATATACGCATGTAGGAACGACAACTTAAACAACGCCTGTGTACAACCCCCGAAATTCCCAATCATCTTATGAAATTCAGAGACGCCCAATTTGTGATAAAAAGAAAACTAATTTCCGCACACGCAAATGCCTTGAATCAGCACTGATCGCTGTTTCGAATACAATTAAACAAAACAACGGCAGCTTCACCATCTCCGAAGTCTTAGCAAGAATCCTCCTGGAAAAAAAAGTAAACCCTGCCATCACATAGTCTCTCCTGTTATACTACACAAAGCACAGAGAGTGAACACTGAAACAACCTGCCTCATTCCTGTTTATATTTGTCCAACCTATTTTTTTGTTTCCCAAGTAATAGCTTTTATATCCTTTTACTCATGTACGAATTAATTGCTTTTGTCACTACCACTACTACTACAACTACTACCACTAGTGAAAAATCGGAATGGTACCTCACTAGTATTCACCTCACTCTGAGCCCTTTTTATACCCTCTTTTGTCCATGTATTGTTTGTAATGGGTTGATAAAGCTCCTGGGGGGAAACGAAACGTTGCCACAATAAATGTCACATTTGTTGCACTTGTGTCCTTTTACTTTAAATATTGTCGGTAATTTACCAACTTTATTACAACTTTATATATCCTTGGTTAGGCCTCATTTAGACTATGCGCCCATTTTGGGCCCACCATTTTAAACAAATGGAAAATAAATGCACTGGAAAACGTACAGGGGAGGATGCCCAAATTTTGATCCCATGTATCAGAAATCTTCCCTATGAGGATAGACTGAGGCCCCTGAATCTGCACTCGCTAAAAAGGCGTAGAATTAGGGGGGAAAGGGGTTTTGAGGTGTTTTAAATGGAAAAAAACAGGAATAAGAAATGCAAATGCGTCTGAAAATATCCACCCAAGACGGGAAATGCAAAAAATTTTTTAAAATTTGGGAAAAAAGTTCAATTCGGGGAAGGGTACTAGGAAAGCACTGGTTTGGTAACAGAGGGGGGAAATGAGTTGAACAAACCTCGAGTCCCGGGCATAGAACTAAGCCCTTTGTGTATTTTTTAAAAAGGGCGGAAAATACATAAAGTGGGGGGGGGGGTGTGAGTTGGACCTGCAAGCTGGGGCTATCGGGTCTGGTGCCGGTTTCCTTTCCCTTTAAGTAGAAGTGATCGACAAGGGCCTATGTTCTGCCCTTTTCCCTTCGCATGGGTCAGTAGGCGTCTGCAGTTTTTCCTTCTTTTTATTTTGGGTTTTTCTTAATATTTTTATTTAGGGGGTCGGATAAAATAAATCATTCAAACAAAAACCCAAAATTTTAAAATTATAAAAAAGGTTCGGGATTTGGGGGAAAACCTTAAATTAATGAAAATTGGAGTTACTGATATCTAGATAAAATTAAAAAGTTTGTTTTAAAAATCTTACCTTTTGATAAACATATTTATGATACTGGAGACACAGCAGATGACACAAAGCAATTGTTTGCTGTCATTTAATGGTTCCGGGGGTGATCGCCCCCGTACTGGTTTCTCGGAAAAAGATTTCCCTTTTAAATTTTAAATAAAAAATTTTAAATTGGGTAACTGTAATTTAAAAAATTAATTAGTATTTTTTAATATAAAGGGTACCTTTTTTTTTTTAAAAAACATTTACTAAAAAAATATACCCGTGAAAAGTAATCATACTTAGCTACCTACGGTTTAAATAATCGAAGAAAAAATTTAAACCAGGTAGTAAACACCTTTACCTTCATTATAAATGTAAACTGTACACGCGATTTTACACCTCTCTATCGTTTTAAATCATCCACTGTACCCCGCGAGTTAAAACCTCTCAAATCTTCTTTATCATCTACGTAAAGGGCGGTTACCCCCTCTCAAAACGTCATTACATCTCACTGTACACCGAGTTACACCTCTCAATCTTCATTATCATCTCAGTGTACAGGTGAGTTACACCTCTCTTCTTCATTATCATCTCATTTAAACGGGTTGAGTTTACACCTCTCTTTTTTCCCATTTTTCATCCCCAGTGTACAGGTGAGTTACACCTCTCTTCTTCATTATCATCTCAGTTTTACGGGTGAGTTACCCTCCCCATCTTCATTATCATCTCAGGGGTACAGGTGAGTTAAAACCTTTCTACCTTCATTATCTTTCTCAGTGTACAGGTGAGTTACACCTCTTCCCTTTCATTATCATCTCAGTGTACAGGGGGGTTACACCTCTCTATTTTCATTATCATCTCATGTACAGGTGATTTTCACCTCTCAAAATCTTCATTATCATTAAAGTTTACAGGTGAGTTAACACCTCTCTACCCTTCATTTTTTAAACTCAGGGGTACGGGTGATTTAAACCCCTTTCTACCCTCATTTCATCCCCAGTGTACAGGTGAGTTACACCTCTCTACCCTCTTTATCAACTCATTGTACAGGGATTTAAACACCTCTCTATTTTCCCATTATCATCTCAGGGAAACGGTGAGTTACACCTCTCTATCTTCATTATCACCCTCAGTGAAAAACAGGGAGTTAACCCCCCTATTTTCTTATCATCTCAGTGTTCCCGGTTTGATTTCACCCTCTACCTCTTATCATCTCATTTTTAACAGGTGAGTTACCCCTCCCCTATCTTAAATTATCATCTCAGTGAACAGGTGAGTTAAAACCTCTCAATTTTCATTACCCATCTCAGTGTACAGGTAGTTAAATTTCTCCACCTTCATTATCATCCCCGTGAAGGTGAGTTACCTTTCTTTGAACAAATATACATCCCCAATTTCAAAAATCTGAACACCAACATTGTTCGATTTTAAAAAAGGACCCGGGAAGGAGCAAAAACATCATTATTTTGTTCTTTCTAATTTTTAAACTTATATGTTTACAGGGGGGTTACACCCAAAATTTAAAAATTTTGCTTTTTATTCTAAAAGAGGCTGCAAATATTCAGATAAAATATTTTACAGGGATAAGCAGTAAAAAACATTGAAATTTCAGGAGAGGGAGTAAAAATCATTCTTTTTTTAATTAAAGTCATTTAAAACATAATTTTTGGGTGACCAACTGGGGGGAAGCATTGCCGGGGTAATTAGGAAATTTGGGTTGTGGCCAGACGGGTGGCACCCGTGCCCGGGGAAATTTAAATGGAAACTTGTTGTGGCCAACTGTGGCAGCAGTTTTCGGGGTAATTATGGTACTTGTTGTGGCCAGACTTTTCAGCAGTTTTGGGGGAAATTTAAATTTTACTTTTTGGGGCCCAAAAAAACTTGGCAGCAGGTGGGGGCGTAATTTTTGGTACTCAAAACCAGTCACTCTAATCACGCCTTCTTTTTTTTTTTTTTTGGATTTTTTTTCGTTTTATGTTTAAAAATTTTTAAATAGATTAAATTTTATAAAAAAATAAAATATACAAAAATTTCGCATGCTTTTTTCGTGTTTAAAATTTTTATCATTAAAACCCAAAAGGAAAGAAGCTAGTGTTGTCCCCTGGCGAGGAGTCCCGTTTTTGGAAAATTTTAAAAACACCACAACACACAGATGATTTTAAAAAACCTGGCGAGCAACCCCGTCTTGTCAAGGTTATTAACAAAAGAGATGACTTTTTTAACTTTGGCTAGGGTAAAAGTCATACGAGGTTAAAAAAAATAAACACAGATGCCCTTTCCCAAACCCCGGCGGGGAAAGTCCCCCCTTTTCAAGGTTAAACACACACAGGGGGGGAACTTTCTAACCTGGCGGGGTTCCCTTTAATCAAGGTTATACCCACACAAAATTTTAACTTTTTTAAACCTGGCTGGGAAGTCCCGTCTATAAGGTTTACAACACAGGAGATTTTCTCTCTTTAAAATTTATTTCTTTGGCAGAAAATTTTTTTTTTATTGGGTTTTAGCAGCGAAATTTGATAAAGAAATTTGTGTGTGTGTGTGTGTGTGTGTGGGGTTGTTGTGTGTGTGGTAAAGAGGAAGTAGTGTGAAACAAAGGGGAAAAAAGTGTGTATAAAAGGGAGGAAATAGTGTGTATCAAAGGGGAAATTTAAGTGTGAATCAAAGGGGAAAATAGTGGTACCCAAAGAGGAAATATTTGGTTCCCAAAAAGGAAATAGTGTGAAATAAAAGAGGAAATATTTGCGTATAAAAAGGGGAAAATAGTGTGTATCAAAAAAGGAAATAGTGCTTTATCAAAGAGGAAATATTGGTATAAAAGGGGGAAATTTGGGGTGTACCCAAAGAGGAAATAGTGGGGTGAATCAAAAACTGTTTTTGAATTAACGTTTTTAAGTCAAAAATAGTTGGGGTTTAACCTGAATAAAAACTATAAAAAAATAAGCACAACAAATTAAAAGTAAAAAAACAATTCCAAAATAGATTTCCCCGGGGAAAAAAAAACCCCTGTTTTAAACCCCCCCGATGATCACAACCAGTCCACCATTTTAACTTCCGGGGGAAAAAACCCCGCTTTATCCCCCGGTGATCAAAACCATTCCACCATGTTCTTCCTGGGGAACAAAACCTGCTTTATCTCCCGATGATCAAAACCAGCCACCATTTTTTCTTCCTTTGAACAAACCTGCTTTATCCCCCGATGATACAACCTTTCCCCACCATTTTTCCCTTCCTTGGTGAACAAACCTGTTTTATTCCCGGGGATAAACAAGCAGCCCCACCATGTTACTTCCTGGGAAAAAACCTGCTTTATCTCCCGATGTCACAAACCAGTCCACCATGTTTTTTTCCCTTTTTTGGTGAAAAAAACCCCTCCCTTTTTTCCCCCGATGACACAACCATCCCCCATGTTCTTCCTGGTGAAAAAAACCCTTTTTTTAAATCCCCCGATGAAAAAACCAGTCCCCAAATTGTTTCTTCCGGGTTGAACAAACCTGTTTTATCCCCCCGATGATCAAAAACCAGTCCACCTTTTTTCTTCCTGGTCCCAAAAACCTGCTTTTTTCCTCCCGATGATCAAAAAACCAGCCCCCCATGTTTTTTTCCTGGGGGGAAAAAAACCTGCTTTACCCCCCGAGATCAAAAACCACCCCACCATTTTCCTTCCTGGTGAAAAAAACCTTTTTTAAATTCTCCCGATGATCACAACCAGCCCACCATTTTTTTCTTCCTGGGAAAAAAACCTGCTTTATCCCCCCCATGTTTAAAAACCGTCCCACCATGTTTTTTTCCCTGGTGAAAAAACCCTGTTTTATCTCCCGATGTCAAAAACCATTCCACCATGTTTTTCTTCCTGGTGCCCCAAACCTGCTTTACCCCCCCGATGATCACAAAACCAGCCCCCACCATGTTTTTTCCCTGGGAAAAAACCTGTTTTAAAAATCCCCCGATGTTCAAAACCCAAAGTCCCCCAAATGTTTTTTCCCCTGGTGAAAAAACCCTGTTTATCCCCCAAAAGATCACAACCAGTCCACCATGTTTTTTTCCCTGGTGAAAAAAAACCTCCCTTTATCTCCCAAATGATCACAACCAGTCCCCCTTGTTATTTTCCGGGTAAACAAACCTGCTTATCCCCCCGATGATACAACCAGTCCCCCCTTTTTTTCCTTCCTGGTGAACAAACCTTTTTTAAATCTCCCCATGATCAAAAACCAGCCACCGGTTTCTTCCTGGTGAACAAACCTGTTTTAAACTCCCGATGATCAAAACCCAGTCCACCATGTTTCTTTCCTGGTGAAAAAACCCCTGCTTTATCTCCCCCAAAGACCCCCCAAACCCGCCCCACCATGTTTTTCCGGGTGAAAAAAACCGGGCTTTATCTCCCGATGATCAAAACCCACCACCATGTTTCTTCCCCCTGGGAAAAAAACCCCTGCTTTATCCCCCGGATGACCCACAACCAGTTCCACCATTTTTCTTCCTGGGGAAAAAAACCTGCTTTATTCCCGATGATCACAACCGTCCACCTTTTTTATTTCCCGGGGTGAACAAACCTGCTTTTCCCCCGGGGGGGTCAAAACCACCCAAACCAGTTATTTCCCTTTGGTGAAAAAACCCGGGCTTTATCCCCCGATGATCAAAAACCAGCCCAAACCAGTTTCTTCCTTGAACAAACCTGCCTTTATCTCCCGTTTGACCCAAACCCCGGCCACCTTTTTTCCTTCCGGGGAAAACCCAAACCTGCTTTTTTCTCCCCCGGATCACAACCATCCACCATGTTTCTTTCCGGGTTTGAAAAACCTCTTTATCCCCCCGATGATCACAACCAGCCACCATTTTCTTCCCTGGTGAAAAAACCCGCTTTATCTCCCGTGATAAAAAACCCATTTCCCCCAGGTTTTTTTCCGGGTTTTAAAAACCCCGTTTATCCCCCGATGATCACAACCAGTCCACCATGTTTTTTCCTTGGTGAAAAAACCCGGGCTTTATCTCCCGATGATCAAAACCAGCCCCACCATGTTACTTCCTGGTGAAAAAAAACCTTTGTTTTTAAAATTCCCAAATGATCACAACCAGTCCCCCAAATTTATTCCCTTTGGTGAAAAAAAACCTGCTTTAAATCCCCCGATGACCCACAACCAGCCCAACCATTTTTATTTCCCTTTGGTGAAAAAAACCTGTTTTAATCTCCCTGACCCAAAAACCAGACCCCCCATTTTAAACCCCCTGGTGAAAAAAAACCGTTTTTAATCTCCCGATGATCAAAACCCAAATTCCCACCATGTTTCTTCCGGTTTGCCCAAAACCTGCTTTTTTCCCCCCCAAAGATCAAAACCATCCACCATGTTTTTTTCCCCTGGTGAAAAAAAACCCTGCTTTATCCCCCGATGATCACAACCGGGTCCCCCAATTTTTTCTTCCGGGGGAAAAAAACCCTGTTTTATCTCCCGAAAATCACAACCAGTCCACCATGTTTCTTCCTGGAAGAAAAAAACCCTGTTTTACCCTCCCGATGATAAACAAACCATTCCCCCATGTTTTTTTCCTGGTGAACAAACCTGTTTTAAATTTTCCCGATGATCACAACCATCCAAAATGTTTCTTCCTGGTGAAAAAACCCTCCCTTTATACCCCCGATGATCAAAACCCCAGTCCCAGGTTTCTTCCGGGGTGAACAAACCTCCCTTTATCCCCTTTGATAAACAACCATCCACCATGTTTCTTCCTGGTGAAAAAACCCTTTGTTTTTAATCTCCCAAAATAAATCACCCAGTCCCCCCATTTTTTTCCTTCCTGGTGAACAAACCTGCTTTATCCCCCGATGATCAAAAACCATCCACCATGTTTTTTTTTCCCTTTGGTGAACAAACCTCCCTTTAACCCCCCATGACAAAACCCAGCCCACCATTTTACATCCTGGGAAAAACCCTGTTTTAAAATCCCCCCCGAGGGAACAAAACCAGCCCAACATTTTTATTTTTCCTGGTAAACCCAAACCGCTTTTTTCTCCCGATGACAAAACCAGCCACCATGTTTCTTCCGGTAAAACAAACCCTTGCTTTTCCCCGATAAACAAAAACCAGTCCACCTTTTTTTTCCCTTTGGTGAACCCCCCTCTTTATCCCCCGATGTTCAAAAACCAGTCCACCATGTTTCTTCCGGGGTGAACAAACCGTTTTTACCCTCCCGATGATCAAACCCAAACCACCAGGGTTTCTTCCCGGGTGAACAAACCTGTTTTAAATCTCCCGGATCACAACCAGTCCACCATGTTATTTCCTTGGTAAAAACCCGGGCTTTTTTCCCCCCATGATCAAACCATCCCCATTTTTACTTCCTGGTGAACAAACCTGTTTTAAATCTCCCGATGATCACAACCAGTCCCACCATGTTACTTCCTGGTGAACAAACCTGCTTTATCCCCCCATGATCACAACCAGTCCCCCCCATGTTATTTCCCTTTGGTGAAAAAACCTTTTTTTATTCCCGATGATCACAACCAGTCCACCATTTTAAACTTTTGGTGAAAAAAAACCTGCTTTATCCCCCGAGGGATCAAAACCATTCCACCATTTTACTTCCGGGGGGAACAAACCTGTTTTTATCTCCCGATGATCACAACCGGGTCCCCCATGTTTCTTCCTGGGGGCCCAAAACCCTGCTTTATCCCCCGTGATAAAAACCCAGCCACCATGTTTTTTCCCTGGTACCAAACCTGCTTTTTCTCCCGATGATCAAAACCCAGCCCCATGTTTCTTCCTGGTAACAAACCGGGCTTTATCTCCCGATTTTCACAACCAGCCCCCCAAATTTTTTCTTCCGGGGGAAAAACCTGCAAAAATCTCCCGTTTATCAAAACCCAGCCCACCATGTTTCTTCCGGGGTGAACAAACCTTTTTTTAAATCCCCCGATGATACAACCATTCCCCCATGTTTCTTCCTGGTGAAAAAAAACCCTGCTTTATCCCCCGATGATCAAAACCATTCCACCATGTTTTTTCCCTGGTGAAAAAACCTGTTTTAAATCCCCGATGACCCAAAACCCCACCCCACCATGTTTTTTCCCGGGTAAACCCAAACCTGCTTTATCTCCCGATGATCAAAAACCAAATTCCCCCAAATTTTACTTCCGGGTAAACCCAAACCTGCTTTTTTTCCCCCATGTCACAACCAGCCCCCAATTTTTCTTCCTGGTGAACAAACCTGCTTTATCTCCCATATAAAAAACCAGTCCACTATTTTTCTTCCTGGTGAAAAAAAACCTGTTTTAATCTCCCGATGTTTCACAACCATCCACCTTGTTATTTCCCCTGGTGAACAAACCTGCTTTATCTCCCGATGATCAAAACCAGCCCCAACCAGGGTTCTTCCTGGGAACAAACTTGCTTTTTTCCCCCGATGATCACAACCAGCAAACCATGTTTCTTCCGGGTAAACAAACCTGCTTTATCTCCCGTGATCACAACCAGTCCCCATTTTTACTTCCGGGTGAAAAAATTTTCTTTATCCCCCCCGATTATCAAAAACCAGTCCACCAGGGTTTACTTCCTGGTGAAAAAAACCTGCTTTACCCTTCCCCAAAGATCACAAAAAATTCCCCCATTTTCATTCCGGTAAAACAAACCTGTTTTTATCCCCGATGATCCAACCGGGCCCCACCATGTTTTTTTCCTTGGTGAAAAAAACCTGCTTTATTCCCGTTTATCAAAAACCAGTCCCATGTTTCTTCCTGGTGAAAAACCCTACTTTTTTCCCCCAAAGACCCAAAAACCACCCACCTTTGTTTTTTTCCCCTGGGAAAAAAACCTTTGTTTTAAAATTCCCGATGATCACAACCACCCCACCATGTTTTTTTCCGGGGTGAAAAAACCTGTTTTAAATTCCCCCGATGATCAAAACCCCAGCCCACCATGTTTCTTTTCCCTGGTGAACAAACCTGCTTTATTCCCGATGATCACAACCATTTCCCCCTTTTTTTTTCCTGGAAAAACAAACCTGTTTTAAACTCCCATGTTTCACAACCAGTCCACCAGTTTTTTCCGGTGAACAAACCTTTTTTATTTTCCCCGATGACCCCAACATTCCAAAAAGTTTTCTTCCTGGTGAAAAAACCCTGCTTTATCCCCCGAGATCAAAAACCCAAAGTCCCCCAAAGTTACTTTCCGGGGTGAAAAAAACCCTTTGTTTTTTTCCCCCGATGACCCACAACCTTCCACCATTTTCCCTTCCCTGGGAACAAACCTGCTTTATCCCCCGATGTTCACAACCAGTCCACCAGGTTTTTCCTGGGAACAAACCTTTTTTAAATCCCCCGGATGATCACAACCTCTCCACCATGTTATTTCCTGGTGAACAAACCTGCTTTATCTCCGATGACAAAACCCATCCCCCATGTTTCTTCCTGGGGGACCAAACCGGGCTTTATCTCCCGATGATCCAACCACCCACCTGTTTTTTTTCCTAGTAAACCAAAACCTGCTTTATCCCCCAATATCAAAACCCAAGCCCAAACCATGTTTTTTTCCCTGGTGACCCGATGATAAGGCATCAAAAAAACCCATATCTTTTGGAAGGAGCTACAGTGTTGTGAAAACTCTTATGTGACACCTTTAAAAATTTAATTTAAAAAAAAAGGGTAAAAACACTGGAAAATTATTTTTCGTTTGAATGGCCTTAAATAGCCCCTCCGTTACCCCCTCATCAACCCCCATTTTTCCTTTTGCATTGGAACTCACCTTTTTGCCCCTTTTTCAATTTTATGTGAAAGGGGCAAATTTTTTTTTAAGTAACATAGGTACTTGAGTCCCCCTTGTATTTAGTGGATTTTTTGGGTTTTAAAAAAGCTTCACTTTTGACCAATTAAATTGTTCCAAGTTGGGGATGTTGTAATAATCACCAGTCTTTTGGTATTGTACTTTCATGGAGAATGTTTTTTAAGCAGGGGGTAACTGTCTATTTTCCAGCTTGGTGCAGAGAGGGTCCCTGTCAATAAACGAGAAAAACTTGGGGAGGACTAACGTCCTGAGCGTCCCCTTTTGGATTTAATTACCTGTGCCCTGTATGAAATTGCGGCGAAACCCCCTCATCATTGCAGTGGTAAAGCCCCCTGCTTTCCTGTCGGGGGTTATTTCCGGCTATACTGTGAAGAACTAGCCGTGGGTCGAAAACCAACACCTGCGCCCCCCCACCCATATCGAAAACGGCTCGATTTCAACAACACAGTGTCCCCAAAAATCCAGCCCCCCTTATATATCAGGTTTGAATTGTTATTTTTATATTTTTCATTTTTCTTTTTTTTAAATGTAGGATTAATATTTCTTTTTAAAGTATTTTTGTTTTATATTTTCGTATAATAAGTGTTTATGTTTGTCTGTTATTATTTCTTTTTCTATTCATTAATTTTTCCGAGAGGAGCCAGCCTGAGTAATACTGAGAATTTATTACAGGGCTGAGAAACCTTCACAAGTGGCGCCCTTGCCAGGATACACTCTACTAAATAGATTCAACTCCATCTCGAATTACCTTTGGGAAAATTCAAGCCGATACCACAGACGGTTACCACCAGCCATGAGTAATCATTCTCTAGGTAGTATACGGAACAGGTTTTTAAAAGATTGGTGATTGTTATATTAAATTTATTTTTTAAGTAAAGTCAGGAGGAATAATAGTTAATTCTCCCAAACCTTTCTTTGAGCTTAAAACACATTGGAGGTTAGACTTTAGGGCCCCGGATTTTCCAAAAGAAATTTGTTTCATTGGCTCTTTTTATATCAAGGGAATGTTTTTAGGACACTTTTGATTTGTTGGTGAAAAGATTGGATGGTCAAGTGACCCATTCTACTTCTGTTTGCTCGGACCCGGGCATAGAACCCCTTCTTTTCATTAATACATATTGTTTAATTAAGCAGGGATCGAGCCCCTGGTTTTTTTACAGTTTGACCGGGAGCGGAAATTGAACCCCGTTTTCTTTAATACCCGTTTCATTTCCCCTGTAGTTTAAGTTATTCTTGAAAGCATGGAGGAATACCATTTTTAAAATCAATGCGGAAGAAAGTTAGGAAACAGGGAAAAATTTGAATCTTTCATTAGTGTAAACCCAGGAAAAAGACTTGAAAGAGGAGAATTGAGAGAAAAGAAAGACAGCTAGAAAGGGAAAGGAGAGAAAAAAGGAGAGGAGAGAGAATTGAGAGAAAAACCCGAAAAAGGACAGAAAAGAGACGAGAAGCCCAAAAATGCGTGTAGACTTGATCGTGGGAAAGAGTAGGAACGTGAGGAAAAAGCTAAGATAGTGGGAACAAGCTAAAATACGTGACGAACAGGTTAAATTAAGAGAATTTTGGGAAAAAAGCAAAGGATGAGAATTTGGGAAAAAGCTGGGAAAAACATGAGTTTAATAGAGAGAAAAGGTCGCGAGTCGAAAAATCTCGCCTTGAATTAGAGAATAAAAAGTTAACTTTACACAACAACAATTAGAGGAAGGGATGGAACAACTTGCAGTCAGTGCACATTTCCAACACCTAATTTACCTCCCTTCACAGAGGGGGAAGCTAATTCATCATTTCAGGTTTGAAAATACCCATACCCCCTGTGAATGGCCCGCGCACCCGGGTAAGGTTAGGAATGTTATTTTTGGTACAGCTTTTTAATATCTATGCAACTTTGTCGCAGTTTTCATATGTAAATTTAACCCACTGAAGAAGGCAATCCCTTAAAGCATATAAAAAAAAAAACAAATTTTTACGGAAAAAATAAACAGGTAGCCCCCCTTAAGCCTGGCCAGAACTTTCGCAGTTCGGTAAATCTTTCGTTTGTTCGCTTTTTGGATGAGGTTCGGGGTTGATCGCGTTTTGAATTCTTTGAGATTATGGTTGCTGACCATTCCTGACAGCTTTCCCCCTCAGATACGAACATTCATAGAAGAAAATAACCTGATTAAAACTGAGGAAGTTGCTGAGGCTGCTGCCTGTATGTGAGATACATTCCTATAAAGACCCAAGGGGATCGAACCCTAAGGGCAAGGGTTATCAGCCTAAGAAGTCCCAAAACCTTAGGGAAACTAAAAGACTTTTTTATTCCTGTTTGTCATTTGTTTTGGTGTTTTGGGACATAAAGTCCGATTGTCCTTCTAAAAAGGTCCAAATTTGGAAGATGTTTTAAAGACTGTAATGACCAAGCACCCTTCTGTTCAGGAACGTTAATGGCCTTAAGTATCTACCTTTTTTTGAGACACTGGAGCAATGTATGTCATTTCTGATAAGCTGTTCCTAAACTTAAAAAAAACTATTTCCCTTTCTTACTTTTAGACTATTGGGGGCCCTACGGACCTTTTCCTACCCCTCCCTTTTTTACATTTTGGGCTAAATGGTTAAAAGGTTGGTCTGAAGTGTATAGTCCCATCACTTCTTGCCGTACTAAAAGGGAATGTAAAAGGAGCATTTTCCTTCGGGTTGACTTTATACCAAAAAAAGGATTAAAAATGTTTTTAGATCCTCTTCCGTAGAGTAGAGAAGCCCCTTTAAAATTAGATGAGACAATGTCTCGCGTATTATGGGGATTAAAACCAGTGATGTACTCTCGAAAGCGAGGAAGTAGATCACGGTTATTGTTAGATAATAAGTAAGTAAGTGTTTTATTCAAGTATCACAAATACAGTTAAAAGAAATTTCAACATAGCAGCATATGTGTGAGAACCGGGGAACCCAAAAAAAATCAGACAGAGTGACTTATTTTCCCTTGAGGTCCTTTTAAAATTCACCTCCCATACCCTAAATGTTTGACAGGGCTCAGACCCAAAAACCCAGGCTTCTCCTTGTCCCTCCTTTGATTTTCCCTGACTTTAAGCCCTTTTGTTATCGAAGGCCCCCCTTTTTCTTTACACTAATTTTCCCTTTTCTTCGAAATTGCCATTAAACCGTAAACAAAAAAAGTTATTAAATTTGAATATTAAAAAGTATCTTGTACAAGTCAGTATTCAAATTAAATTCAGATGAGATAGACTATTCCATCTTAGTTGTTCCAAGTCAATGCAGGGATGCCCCATGTCTCAGATCCTATTTGCATGTCTACAAGATCCTTTATATAGGATGATTAATGTTGGGGTAGATGAAGGGGGGGTATGGCAGCGGGGTGCTCCTGGTATAGTTGGTTATGTTGACGATACGACGGTTTTAGTTGGGGAGAGGAGGGATTAAGGAATTTAAGTCGAATCGTTGAGATATTTAGTGGGGCAACAGGTATGCGTCTTAATGGAGTTAAGTCTAAATTGTTAGAGGTTGGTTCATGGGTGGGAGGGAACTTGGTTTGCAGGTAGTAGATCAAATTAAAGTATGTGGAGTATTATACAGAAGGGCAGCGCAAGAAGCTAGAGAGGTCAACTCCGTAAGGGTTGTGCAAGGAGTATTAAAGAGATTGGGGGGAATACGGACGAGTGAGCTGGCGATCCATCAGAGGGTCATAGTTATAAATACAATCATTTACCCTAAATCGTGGCATGTGGCAGTGGTTTATCCATTGATGAAGAATGATGTGAGGTTGGTCCAGAAGAAGGTAATGCGTTTTATTTGGGGATATGGTTATCATTGGCTTAAGCAGACAGTCGTGACAACATCATTGGGGGAGGGAGGATTAGGATTAATTCCACTGTTTTAGTAGACTGAAAAGCATGTATGTGAAACATAGTTATATACGGTTGGGTGGGGATCGGGGTGTAAGGATGAGTGAGGTTATGGATGATGTGCGGCAGTGGTGGGGGTAGGGAATTGGAGGAGTGTATGTGTATGTTGAGATTTTTATTGAGGGTTAGTATACCGGGAAAAGTGTTGGTGCGAGTATTGGGGAGGACTGTGAGGGGTAATGAGGTGATGGAGGGGAAGAGTCTCTTTCCTTTATATAACTGGGCAGGTATCTGGGGTGCGTTTCGTAAGGTACGTTTAAAGTAAAGGGCGCGGGAAACTATGTATACGTTTTTACATGGGATATTACCCACTAAAGTACGTTTGAATCAGATGAGAGTTGTGCAGTCCACATGTTGTGCTTTGTGTGGGGAGGCGGAGACTGCATATCATGTGGTGTATTTTTGTGAGGGTATCGCAAGGGTACGTCTATGGTTTCGTAGGGTCTTGGATGGGGTTGGAGGAGGTAGGTTAATGGTATTGAAAGCATTGAGTTTGGACATAGAGGGAGTGGGTGATAGTGTGAGAAGGGCGGTCATGTATTTGGTAGTGGATTGCATTAATACATCGTGGGCTATGAGGGAGGTGGAGGGGGAAGTGCGAATACGGGCTTTAGCTGGCATTTTTATAAAACAAAGTGTAGGAATGAGGTCGTGTATGGAAGGAGATGGGATATAGAAATTCTAGTTCAGTATAGAGTTATGAATATGCGTAGGTTGCGAGAATTAACGGTATAATGGTTGAATGGAGTTGGTCTCAGCCAGATGGGGGGGGGAGGGATGAGTGTATTCCTAGCATAAATTTTAAATAGAAAACTCTCTTGATGGGGCAAAGCTTTAAAAGTAGATGTGTTTTATCATGGGTGGTCATGGGGAAGCGAAGGGGCGCACCAAATTGGTTGGGTATTTTTATATTTGTATATATGTTACTGGGCATGTAGGGCACTGTTATAAATCCTGTGGACATATTGTTCAATCACATGTCATGTGATATTATGTTTCGACTTTTGTACATATATATGTAAAAAGTGAGTCTGTGAATATTCATCAGGAGTAATGTTACCACGACTGATGACATTCTTAACTATAAGTCGGGTTTTGTGTTGGTCATAATAATAAGTTCAACCATGTGTTAATTTTCTTAATGTCAAATTGTAATGTGCACATAACAGTATGTATATTAAACTATTGGAAAGATTTTTTCGTCATCAAGATACTATGTCCTAGGGTTAAATTATGGTTATTTGTTTCTGTGTTCAATGAACAATGGTAAGACGTTGTCCAATATGATGATCTGAGGTAAATGGGGGGGGGGGGGTAGTTGAACTATCCAAAAATATTTGTTATTGAATGTGCTTAATTAATGTCTATATTGGGCATGGGAATGCGAGGAGGCTTAATAAATTGATTCGGTATTTTTAATATCTTATGTAAGTTAATGGACATGTATGACACTGATATAATTCCTGTGAATATAAATTTTCATAAGTCATGTGATATTATGTATCAACTTTTGTATATATGTGTATATGTAATATGTGAGTCCGTGACTATAACATGTGAAATGTTCTCATGGGTGACCACATTCATAATTATATAAACGGTTTTTATTTATAGTCAAAATACTAAGTTCAATCTTATGTTCTTTTTTCTAAATATCATTTGTCATGTTGACATAATCTATGCATCTTGTACTAAAGAGGAAATTTTTTATTGTTAACAAGATACTATGTTCAAGGTTTAAATTATGTTGGTTATTCGTTTCTGTGTTCAGTGAACAATGGTATAATCTGGGGTGGCGGGGGCGGGGGGGGGGGGGGGGTTGTGGGGGGTTGTGGGGGGGTTGTGGGTGTACTGCTCATACATATTTTATTACATGTATATAATTAATGTTTATATTGCCGATAGGAAGGGGTAATTGAGTACTGTTTTTAATTAATATTGCTTGCACAGTTTTCCTTTGTTTTTGTATAAAGACATTTTATATGTATGAGGTGTGTGCAGTGTACTGACATATTATTGTAACTTGAAATGATGTGATTGATGTTGGTATAATATTGTGTGATCTTGTTGTTCACACACGTGTTGGTGTTGTACCGAGGCATTTGAAGAGAAAATTTTCTAAAGGCAGTGTAACACTTGTAGTGTTTTGCTTATGAGGACATAATTGTTTTTGTATGTGAAATATCTGACACTGTATGTTTTTATTTATTTATTGTAATGTGTGTTTTAAATAAAATTTAAAAAAAATCCTAAATTTTTATTTGAAATATACTCTTAGCATATATAAACTGAAAAAATTGAATGTTTAGTGCATATATTATATATATATATATATATATATATATAAAAAATATATAAAATATATATATATATTTTATATATTATATATATATATATATGCAAAACAACCACTGTGAAAAAAACAGACAAATTTCCCAAGCCCTTTCGTGACTACTCAAAATTATCAAGGAATAATGAACAAGGAAATTGTTCCTTGAATGTTGGAATTTCTTTATTCTTTCACAGTGGTTGTTTTGCATATTCTGAAATCACCTGTTTACTGTGATCTTATTGCTTACATATATATATATTATATATATATTATATTATATATATAAAATATTTATTATATAATCAAAAAATTTATATTATATATTTTATTATTATATTTTTTATATATTTTTATATATATATATATATATATATTTAGTAGGTTGGTGACAGCAACCACCCAGGGAAGTACTATCGCCCTGCCAGATGACTGGGGAAACAGAAACCTGTAACTGTTTTGCATGATGGTAGGATTGCTGGTCTCTTTTTCTGTCTCATAAACACGTAGATAACAGGGATATCTTGCTACTCCAACTTACACTTTGGTCAACTTCACAGCATGCACATACATTATATATATACATACATCTAGGTTTTTCTCTTTTCTACATAGCTCTTTTTTCTTCTTTATTTTTTCTATTGTCCATGGGGAAGGGGAAAAGAATCTTTCCCCCTTAAGCCATGCGTGTCGTATTGAGGCGACTAAAATGCCGGGAGCAATGGGTAGTAACCCTTCTCTGTAGACATTTTACTTAAAAAGAAGAAAGAAAAACTTTAAAAACTGGGATGCTTGGATGTGCGTGGATGTAGTGCAGATGACAAGAAACAGATGATTGCTGATGTTATGAATGAAAAGAAGTTGGATGTCTGGCCCAAGCGAAAACAAAGCTGAAGGGGTAGGGGGTTTCGGTGGGGGGAAATAAATGGGATTAAATTGGAGTATCTGAGAGAGTTAGAGCAAAGGAAGGGGTAGCAGTAATGTTGAATGATCAGTTATGGAAGGAGAAAAGAGAATTGAATGTGTTAAAATTTAAGAATTATGTGGATTAAAGTAAAGGTTGGATGCGAGAAGTGGGTCATAATAAGCGTGTTATGCACCTGGAGAAGGGGAGGAAGCAAGGAGGAGAGAGATTTTTGGGGTGTTAAATGAATGTATAGGAGTCTTTGAACCAAGTGAGAGGGGTAATTGGGTAGGGGACCTGAATGCTAAAGTAGGAGAAACTTTTTGAGAGGGTGTGGTAGGTAAGTTTGGGGTTGCCAGGTGTAAATGATAATGGGGCCCTTTGATTAAACTTTGTTATAGAAAGGGGTTTAGTTATAGGTAATACATATTTCAAAAAAATAGGATAAATAAGTATACATGTATGATGTAGGGCGAAATGACAGTAGTTTGTTGGATTATGTATTGGTAGATAATAGACTGTTGAGTAGACTTCAGGATGTACATGTTTATAGTAGGGCCAGATATATCAAGATATTCTCTTTCTAGTTGTAGCTACACTGAGGAGTAAAAGGTAGATGGGATCCAAGGAGCAAAAAAAAAAATAGAAAGCATCAGGGAAGAGAGAGGTGAAGGTTTTTAACTAAAAGAGGAGGCAGTTAGGGAAAGATATTAGAACAGCTATTGGTGATAGATGGGCTAATGAGAGCATAGGCAATGGGGTCGAAGTGGTAATGGGTAGGTTTAAAATGTAGTGTTGAGTGTTCAGAGAAGTTTGTGGTTTTAAGGAAAGAGGGGTGCGGGCGGAAGAGGAGCGATGGTGGAATGATGATGTAAAGAGAGTAGTAAGGGAGGGAGACAAAGCATAATGAGAAGTTTTTACAAAGTATAAGTGATGCAAGGAGTGGAAGGTATATGGAGAAAAAGAGAGAGGGGTTAAGAGAGTGGTGAAGCAATCGTAAAAAACGAGAGCAAATGAGCGAGTGGGGGGTGGAGATGTTATCAAAAAAGTTTGTTGAAAAATAAGAAAAAGTTTTGGAAGTGAGAATAACAAGTTAAGGAAGCCTAGAGACAAATGGATTTGTCAGTCAAAATTAGGAGAGGAGAGTTATTAAATGGAGAGTTATAGGTATTGGAAGATGGAGGGAATATTTTGAGGAATTGTTAATGTTGATGAGATAGGGAAGCGGTGTGTTCGTGTATAGGGCAAGGAGGAATAACTTCTTGTAGAGTGAGAGAGCCAGTTGTGAGTGTGGGGGGAAGTTCGTGGAAGCAGTAGGTAAAATGAAAGGGGGTATGGCAGCCGGGATTGATGGGATAAAAGATTAGAGAATGTTAAAAGCAGGTGGGGATATAGTTTTGAAGTGGTGGTTGCAATTATTTAATAAATGTATAGAAGGAGGTAAGGTACCTTAGGGATTGACAGAGCAGCATGCATAGTTCCTTTGTTATAAAGGAAAGGGGACAAATAGAGAGTGCAATATTTATTAGGGGATACGGTCTGTTGAGTATACCTGGTAACGTGTATGGTAGAGTTATTTTTGAAAGAATTAAAAGTATAGACTGAGACATGGATAGCAGATGAAAGGAGGCTTTAGGAAAGGTAGGGGGTGAGTGGATCCTGGTGTTTACAGTGAAACATATAAAGTGAAGAGTTTTTGTTAAAGCTAAAGGGTCTTTGTGGCATTTATGGATTTGGAAAAGGCGTATGACAGGGTGGATAGGGGGGCAATGTGGTTACTGAAAGCAGTGAAGAGTTTTCACGAGGATAGTGAGGCTCAAGTTAGAGTATGTAGGAAAGAGGGAAATTATATCCCAGTAAAAGTAGGCCTTAGACAAGGATGTGTGATGTCACCATGGTTGTTTAATATATTTATAGATGGAGTTGTAAGAGAAGTAAATGCGAGGGTCTTGACAAGAGGAGTGAGTTAAAAGATAAGAATCACAATAAAGTGGGAGTTGTCACAGTTGCTTCTTTCTGTTGACACTGTGTTTTGGGAATTCTGAAGAGAAGTTGCCGAGCTTGGTGGATGAATGGGGGGTGTGCAAAAGAAGAAAATGAGAAGTGAAAAAGGAAAGGAGTAAGGTTATGAGGATAACTCAAAAATATTAGTTGATGAAAGATTGGATATAGTTTGGAGGGAGAGAGTATGGAGGAGGTTGAATGTATTCAGATATTTGGGAGTGGTCGGTCAGCGGATGGGGTCTATGAAGGATGAGGTGAATCATAGAATTGATGAGGGGAAAAGGGTGAGGTTGAGTGGTGCACTTAGGAGTCTGTGGAGACACAAGAACTTGTCCTTGGATGCTAAGAGGGAATGTAATGAGAGTATAGTTTTAACCACACTCTTATATGGGTGTGAAGCATGGGAGGTTGAATGTTGCAGCGAGGCGAAGGTGGAGGCAGTGGAGATGATCAAGTCTGAGGGCAAATGTGTGGTGTGAATATAATGCAGAGAATTCGTAGTTAGTTTGGATGTTGGAGGAGGTGCGGGAATACACAAAACGTTGTCAGAGGTGAGGAAGGGGGCTTGTTGGAGGAGGTTTCGGGAAATGTAGAGAGAATGGAAGTGCGAACCAGAATGACGTTCAAGAGTGTATCAGTCTGTAGTGGAAGGAAGGGGGGTAGGGGTCGGCCTAGGAAAGGTTGGAGAGAGGGGGTAAAGAGGTTTTGTTTGCGAGTGGCTTGGACTTCCAGCAGGCTGGTTGCGGGAGCGTGTTTGATAGGAGTGAATGAAGACGAATGGTTTTTAAATACTTGACGTGCTGTTGGGTTTTAGTGTGATGAGCAAAGTAACATTTATGAAAGGGGTTCAGGGAAACCGGCTCTGGCCGCGGACTTGAGTCCTGGAGATGGGAAGTACGTGCCTGCACTTGAAGGACGGGTGTGAATGTTGCAGTTTTTAAATAACTGTAGTGTAAAGCACCCTTCTGGCAAGGACAGTGATTAGATTGAATGATGAGTGAAGTTTATCTTTTCGGGCCACCCTGCCTTGGTGGGAATCGGCAGTGTGATAAATATATATATATATATAATATATATATTGTATATATATATATATATATATATATATATATATATATTTTATATATTAAATATAGGGAGTTCCACTCTAGAACTGTATGGGGACCTCATCCTCAGTGAAAAGAATAAACTTGCTTCAGGGAAATCAAGATTCTTCCCTGAGCTGTTTGAGATTTTCCCTACCCCCCCTAATATTATGTATTTATATTTTTTTTAAAGACAACAAAATACATTGACGAATCATTCACAAAAATATGATACAAGGTAAAACAACATAAGGTACACTTAGTGCTACAATCTCGAATACTTCGTCCAGCTCCCCTGCGGTGGGCCGCTTCGCCCAGAATGCTGCAGGATTTCTCTCTGGATCGCAAACACTGGTTCTGAAAGAGGGGAATGGTCGCCCTGTGGTCCTTGGTTTTATGATGAGCTTTTCACCCAGTCTTTTGAGGAAATACTTTAGAGCACACTCTGCCCCATGCTCAAGGTCTCCGACCCTAGTGGAATGAAGTTTAGCAAGGGGGTAAGGTCTCTTCATATTTCGGATCTTCTGGGTCTCCCTGTGGTGGCAGCTCCACCCCTTCCACTACAGAGTATGGCAAGTAGGTGTTCTGCAATGTGGCAGCACAGGTGTAGTCCCAGGCAATTGCTTTCCATCCTTCCGGGTAGTAGCATAGTGGCTCCATTCAGGACGCCTTTTGACTTCCATCAGACCTCTGTACTTGGGGTTCCCGTTGAGCTGGGTCAACGGGCCTGTCCCCCATATTCTGTGCGAGGCTTCTTCTTTATTATGTTCATTGATCTCCTCATGTCTGGCCATTACTTCCCTTCTGCTGTGTGTCACACGGAGACCATGGAGTCCGAATAGATCAGCGTCGCCCTGCCGTCAAATACACCTATGTTCGGTGTGGATGCGGGCGGCTAGGCGAAGAGCAACACCAATCCGAATGGCCTGTGGGTCGAGACGGGTGCCCAGGGAGGAATTGGGAAACAGTAATAGGAAATTCCTGAGTGTGGTGCCTTCACGGAGGAGGACGAGCTTTGTTCTTTCCTGAGCATTGGAGAGCATTGTGTTGGCGATTTTTTTCCATGATCGGTTTTGTCCAGTGGGATGTTTGTGCTGTTTGGAGGAGTGTTATGGAGGAGTCTGTTGTAAAGGGTGTATCACCGAATTGCTGCTCAGTAAACCTGGGGTCTTGAGCTCCTACCAAGTCTCTCAAGCGTTCGGGCACTAGTTTCTTGACTATTGCACTGGTAGCCAAACACGAGACAGGAAAAGCAGGTAAGCAACATGCGTTGCTTTACGCCCCCTATTACCTCCCAGTCGCAATGGAGGGTTGCCTGATCCCATTGCTCATCCATCTGTGACAGGTTCAGTGCTTCTTAAAAGTGATCTAGGTGTGCGTCATATTAATCGAGTGTGTGGGTTGTCAAAAGTGGGTGCATCACCTCAAGCAAGTTAAGTGAAGTCTTGGCATAGTTAAGACACTTGTGAGGAGATACAGAGCATCACTGGGGCTTCAAGAGCGTTATTCTCTCCTCATTCTCATAAGGTCATTCCAATTTGTCCCTGCGGACAGTATCGATGGCCTGGTGACCAGCGGTGCCCCCAAGAGGGTACAGTTGGGGACGGAGTTGTAGTTGCGATTTCGGGAGGATTTCTTGCACAGCTATTGATTATTTCCTGGTTCGCTGTGATGATTTCCACACTTAGAGGGATCGAGGATGAGTCCCAAGCATTCTCCTGTGTTTTACCAGTTGTAGGTCCCACGAGGACTCTTCAGTACAGCAGAGTGCGCATCCAGGTACCATCTATTGAGCTCATGCGTAGGCTGGAATGTTAGTTTCTTACTGCCAACGCAAAAGAGAAGTGGAGCAAGAGGGTCTCCCTGCTGATACACCCTCTGATGATGAATTTTCATGTTCTCCAAACATAAAGAATTGAGGGTTTGCTGTAGCGGCTGAAATGAAGGAAGAGACTGGGGAACCGAAACCCGAACCGGGCAAAAGACAGATCTCTCCTCAAGCCCATATAATAGGCATTTCTAAAATCAGTTTGACTATGGCCTTGTCTTCTGGTAGGTCCTGATGTAGGGCCTTGCCGCATGAGCTGCGGCTTCACTGCCTGAGAGGGGACCCCAAAGACCCGTTGGTGTGGCTGGGTAAACGTGGCAGCTTCTAGGCGAATGTTTCTCTCTGCTTTGGCAACGAGACGGCGAAGAGTGTTCCCAAACCGCAATGGGTCGATTCCCCCATCCTATTCTTCAATGCACATAGTGGAGGCTCCAAAAGAAGGTTTATTTCTTCTGGGATTCGCCAGCCAGGCAATTGTTGACGAAAGTTGTAAACTCGGTGAGAAGAATGATGCTGATTCACGAGTATGGATTTACCTTCTCTTTGAGTGCTGAGGTCGAATTCCAGTGTAACCTCCTGAGATCTGATGGAAATGGACACGATTTCGCTTATAGGACTTCCGATTCTGGCAAAATTTAATTGTTCAGTGATTGTGGTCTTCTCAGGGTTGTCGTTGATGGTTGTGGTATTGTCCCTGGTTGGGGTGCTTGTCTCTTAGTGCTTTGCGTGGTCTCATCCGTTGGGGGCATACAGTGTCGTCTCTTGTAATTATTCTTATTGACCAGCAAAAAAATTGAGGAATGTAACCAGTGGGAGCCATAGATAATTACAAGTGACGGAACTGTAGCCCAAGGATGAGACCTCGGCCAAAGCACTAGAGACAAGCACCCTAACCTGGGGCCACCACAAACATCAACGACAACTGAGGGAAGACCCTATCACTTGGAACAATTAATTTTGCCAGAATCGGAAGAGTTATAAAGGCGATCGTGTCATTTCCCGAGGATCTGCAGGAGGTTACATGGAATTCGACCTCAGCACCTCAAAGAGATGGTAAATACAGTATCGGTGAATCTGATCAATTCTTCTCACCGAGTTAACAACTTTCGACAAACAATTGCCTGGATGGGCGAATCCCAGAAGAAATTAAACCTTTCTTTTTTGGAGCCTCACTATGTGCTTTGAAGAAGAGGGATGGGGGAATCAGACCCATTGCGGTTGGGAACACTCTTCGCCGTCTCGTTGCCAAAGCAGCAGTGAGAAACATTCGCCTAGAAGCTGCCACTTTACTCCAGCCACACCAACTGGGCTTTGGGGTCTCTCAAGGCAGTGAAGCTGCAGCTCATGCGGCAAGGGCCTACATCAGGGGCCTACATCAGGGACCTACCAGAAGACAAGGCCATAGTCAAACTTGATTTTAGAAATGCCTTTAATATGGTGAGGAGAGATGCTGTTTTGCCAGCTGTTCGGGTTCGGTTCCCCAGTCTCTTTCCCTTCATTTCAGCCGGCTACAGCAAACCCTCAATTCTTTTGTTTGGAGAACATGAAATTCAATCATCAGAGGGTGTTCAGCAGGGTGACCCACTTGCTCCACTTCTCTTCTGCTTGGCAGTAAGAGAACTAACTTCCAGCCTACGCAGTGAGCTCAATATATGGTACCTGGATGACGGCACTCTGGCAGGTACTGAAGAGTCCCTCGTGGGGGACCTACAACTGGTGAAAACACAGGGAGAAGGCTTGGGACTCATCCTCAATCCCTCTAAGTGTGAAATCATCACAGCGAACCAGGAAATAATCAATGCTGTGCGAAGAATCCTCCCGGAAATCTCAACTACAACTCCGTCCAACAGTACCCTCTTGGGGGCACCGCTGGGTCACCAGGCCATCGATACTGTCCTCAGGGACAAATTGAATGACCTTATGAGAATGGAGGAGAGAATAAGCGATCTTGATGCCCATGATGCTCTGTATCTCCTCATATATACAGTGGAACCTCAAAAATCGAACTGCTCCCAACGCAACCAATTATGTAAGTGTATTTTTGTAAGTGCTTTTATAACTGTATTTTTAAGGGTCTGAAATGGACTAATCTAATTTACATTATTCCTGATGGGAATAGATTCATTCGGTAAAGGCACTCGAACAGATTTCTGGACCGAAGAAAGTTCGATATTTGAGGCTCCACTGTATTTTATATAATTATATATATATTTTAATAATATATATAAATATATATATATATATAATATATAAAATTTATATATATATATATGTATATATATATATATATATAATATATATATATATATATAATATTAAATTGCAAGGAATTGGCAAGAGCAGGCGAAATATACACAAACACTGATCTCTGGCTGAAGGAGACTCGAACCTACGAACCTTGGAACAAGGTTCGCAGTGCTTCACCAATCTACCCACACTGGAAGGGAAGGGAGTACCATCATGGTATTGTAGTAACACCGCACCTAAGCCAGTATTGGAGGCATCAGTTCTTAAACAAAATGTTTTATTAATATCTGGAATCTTAAGTATAGGGTCTTTCGAAAAGATGCTTTTAATCTCATTAAACTTTTCCCGAGCTACGTCGGAAAGTTCAAGAGGTTCCTTCACAGACTTTTTAAGGAAGTCGGATAAGATGCCTGTAAGATCAGTAAGGTTCGGGATAAACCGTGCATAAAAATTTACAGAACCAAGAAAGCTACACATGAGCTTCTTGGTTTGGGGAAATTAAATTCTAATAAAGCTTTTTATCTTACTGGGGAGAGGCTGCAGAGAGTTTTTTAGAAAGTATCAGTCCAAGATAATCTAATCTTGTTATAAACCCCAAAGGGAAGCATTTCTTCGGTTTGGCAGTGAGGCCATGCGAGCGTAACCTATGCAAAACTGATGTTAATGTTTGGATATGTTCGCCCCACGTGGATGTCATTACTTTAAATGTTATCAAAATAAACTGAAAAAATTTGGCATATTACCCAAACCTTTCTCATCAGTCTCTTTAGGTAGCACGGGGCAGTTACCAAACCAAAAGGGCATGGGTTCTAATTGCATCAGTCCTTGGTGTGTAGGAAAAGCGGTGTACGCTTAGAAGAAGGATCTAACATTATTTGATGAAAAATGCCTGCGCAATATCAATCTCTGAAAAAGAAGGAAGAGTCATAAAAATTTGTGTAGATCGCTAATCTATCAAGGGCATAGGTTCAGCATCCCACCGAGTTATATAGCATTAAGGCCTCTGAAGTCAATAAAAAAGTCATATGAATTATCCTCCTTCTTAACCATGACTACTGGTGAACAATATGAAGATACTGAAGGCTCAATGATCTTTAGTTTAATAATATGTCTACCTCTCGGGTCAAATGCATCCCTAAGGTGAACTGGAACTGGGTATAATTTTCGTTTTGATAGGATTGTCCGTCACTAAGTAAATCTTAGGGACTACCGTGGAGGTAACACCTGGAATATCAGTAAAGACGTCTGAAAAGTTACTCACACATTGAAGTAGTTCATTTCTTATGGTCATCCAAAGATTCATTAATATTAATGTTGGTTGCGCCCGAGTGGTCAAGAGTCACCAAGCCCATGTATTTCTTCACCCATAGTCTAAGTTAGAGGGTCAATTACGCACACCTTACATTCTTTAGTTGTCGTATCCATTGTGTGGAAAAACAAGTCAAAGTTATTAAGGCATTAACCGAATTTTTTTGGGTTAATATTTTAAGGAGTTGATATGATAAAGCTTGGGTTTCCCCTTGACTTCTATGAGGTAGTCAACTTTCCACAAATTTTTAATACTTTATATGGACCTTTCCATCTACTAATAATTTATTTGACATGATAGCAAAGTACAAGAAGCTTCATCTCCTACTTTAAACACGAGAAGAGTAGTGGGAATCAAAATAGGGTATTTTTGTACTGTCCATTGACACCTTTAGGCTCTTCGAAACTAAGCATAGTCTCCTCAAGTTTGGACATAAGGTCAAGGAGAAACTGGTAAGAAGACTGAACCACAGCATTTACCTCCTCAATTAGTCCATAATCATTAAGGGATGGACAGCGGACCCTCAGTCCTGACTACCATATGAGAAGTTCCAAAAGGTGAAAACCCAAAAAGTCACTGGGAACTTCCCTCAATGTGCAAACAAAGCACAGGGTAGGTAACGATGCCACTCATAGTTTAAGGGATGCAAAGTTCCCATAAAATGGACTTGAGAATCGGAATGCTGCGCTCAATCCCTCCCATTTACAGCTGGGATGATAGGGTGTGGTGAAGAGAGGCTTCACTCCCAGAAGTTGGAATAGATGTTGCATTAAGTCAATTTGAATTGTGTCTCACGTCAGACAAATTTTCTCTGGGGATGCCCACTCTTGAAAGTATGGCCAAAAGGGCTTCAAGCCCACCACTGTAGTAGTTATGGTCCTTTTAGGTAAGGGCTTAAGGAAACTCGAAGCATAATCAACAATTTGAATACATACTATGACCCCCCAGAAGAAAAGTGGGTAGAAAAAGGACCATGATATCAACAGCAACTCTTTCAAACGGTAACCTGTAAGATAGGCAATTTTGACTATAGTACTCGCCTGTACCTGATGGTTTATCCACCCCATAAAACATCCTCCAACTCACCCTTAATAATCATTCACATGCAAACCCGGCATTCCTGCATCTCCAGTATTGCGTCTTTATATCCCTCGATTTCTGAAACCGGGATACACTCCACGACAACCTCGATAAAAGTTTTAGCTGCCTTCCAAATACCTCAGTAATCCCTATTTCCGATTGTCCGACCTCCCTCTTTCCCATATAAAAACTACGGATCCCGTTAGTACATGCTCCCACCACAGTAAATAAATCACTTCCCAGCTTTCCTTTAACCATTAATTTACCACCATTCCTCAAATCTAAGTCCATCCTCCAAACCCTCTAACAACTCACATTTTAGTTTCCAATAACTCATTAAACGATCGTAACTCAGACCCAGTCCACGTCCACAACCACCCCCTCTATGATCCGAAAAAACACATTTCCAGTTCATAAATTAACTTGTATCCCAGGAAGATCATATATGCGGTCCAAGCGAGCTGCATAACGTTTTCTTCACATAAGTATGCTCCTACCACCCACCCCTCCCCACTACAACATCCATTAATCCGACTCCCCCTAATACACCCGTAGGATTTTCAACACCATCCACTCCCCGCGCTCCACATCCTTCTTAAGGTATCACAACAATTTCCAACCCCCTCCAAAAAAATTATAAACTGTTAACCCCCTCATATGATAAATTATGTGTCCCGAACAAACTCCCTCTTTAACACGCCTATTCTGTCCGCCGGCATGAACACACTCACAAAACACACTCGTACCCCACCCCATGTCCCATCCACCCTCACTACACTCCATACTCCGCCCTTCTTCCCCATTGCAACAATTAAAAGGACTGCCCCAGCTATTAAAACCGCAGCACCTCCCTTCAGCTTCCCAGTAAGCCCAGCAAAAACCTTATACTCATCTACAATAAAACTCCTTTCCATACTTAAAATTTATGCTCTTTGTATTCCATGTTCTTCAAAAGTCACTAAAGATCCTGCGCTTACATCGGCCCTTAGTGCCATTTACATCAACGTTAGGCAACTTAATGCTATCGGTGGGCTTACCAATCGACCGATGTCCATACGGTCCTTACGTTTTTGCACATATGCTGTTCACAATCCCTTTCCTTGCCTCACCTATATCCCCTGCCCCTTACTCTCCCCGTGATACTTTTTGGGACATCCACAGATGTTCTTACAGATCTTTGCTCAGTGTCAGAACATCATCACTGTCAGAAGCACCTGCTCTCTCTTTCGTGATGCCTCAACTAATGTGCATGCCCTCATCAGCATTTCAACAATCATGCACTTCACACAGCCTCACAAATCCTCTGTGGTTGCCCACCCACCACCCACAATGCCCTCCTCTTGAATCCACCCTTACTGCAGGATGTCCCAGCCGACACCATACGTATTATTCCGTCCCTATACTGACCTCCAAGAATCCCTGTATAATAGTGTCCTATTGCAGCTGTAACTTCGCTACTCAATTCACCTGTCATCACCTCCATCCTCTATACACATTGTCCTCAATCACCTGAGAGACCTCACGTAATGTTACACATTCCACCGCGATTGTCCTCACGATTTCACTTCATGCGCTGTGGGCCCGAGGATTCTCCTGTGTTGACTGGGTCGGTCACCTTCTCTCCTTCTCCACTCCTTTCCCCTCTCCATTGTCCTCAGTTGACGATCGTTGATGACACATCATACGCTCCACACAGTCTTCATGTTCTCCTGCCTGCAATTTACATATACCTGATTCTAAAGTCACTCAATGTCATATATGATTGTGAATAGTTTTTTGCTCATGAATCTAAGGGTAAAGGATTCCTCAACGCAGTCCAGCATACATTCCCTCAGACCACCTTCCAACTGTGGCATGATGTATCTCACCAACCCACGAAACCAACCAACGTTCGGTGATAGAATCCGCAGGTCAAGCGTTCTCAAAACTCAGACCGTCGCGTTAGGCACGACTCAGCCACCACAATAAGATTCGTCCAGTAGGTATATTTCTACATCAATAGAAGGTTATCATAGTCACCACTTTGACCACAAATGCATGTTATTTACCGACGAATCACCAGCTAGCTTGCGAGACGATCTCTAGCTCAAGTCCCCTCAAATCCGTTAACATGACTCACGAATCGTAATGACACGATTGCAAACAAACCAAACACGGGTGAGGGATTTGATCCCGCGGTCAGAGAGCCTCAAAACCTCCAGACCGTCGGTATAGCCACTTGACCACTGTAGCCACAATAGGATTCGTCCAACAAGATATTTCTACACCAAGGTTTGTTTGCAATCTGTGTCATTACGAATTTAGTCGAGATCAGTTAGCGCTTTTTAGGGACATGAGCTATATTTCGTCTCGCCACGCTGCTGGAGATTCGTCAGTAAAAACTTGCATTTTTGGTCACAGTGGTGCCTAGCGAACCTTCCTATGGTGTAGCAAATATCCCTATTGGACGAAACATATTGTGACAAGCAGGACATGGCATAACGCGACGGCTAGAATTTGAGACTCTCTGATCGCTGGTTTTATCGCCCGCCCTGTATGGAATTTGTTTGCAATCGTGTCATTACGATTTTCGTGAGTCCTGTAACTCATTCGGAAGCTGCTTTTATGTCTTCCTCATCCCGCCTCAAATGGGACATTCCGTAACTTTACCCAAGTATAATACTTGGATACATCCCTCATACGTACTTCTAAACCAGCGTTAAGCAGCATATACACATCCTGGTACTTTTCCACCATCTTGTCATATACAGCAGCCGTCACGAATTTCACAAAGATTGTTGTAGCTCCATTCAAAGCAATTCTATACAAATCGCCGCTGTTGATGCAGTAGGTATCTCTTAAGATGGCAGGCAGCATAACTGATGTATTGGTGTTATAAACTGCGCCTGTGTAGCGAGTGCAGCAGCCAACGTCCGCCCTCCACCAATGGTGTTTGAGGGATGCAGAAGCAAAAGCGAAGCACAACCTCTCGGCCCGAAAGCGAAGAGGTCAATGAATTTTAGGAATCAAATTATTTTTGTGGGTAGATTTTGAACCCCATTAACCATCCAACTCAATATATCTTTAAGAAACGAGAGATTCATCACCCCTACGAAGACGACGGACTAATACCATCAAAACTGCTTCTTCTACTGTTTTTACTGTTCTGAATTCGACCATAGAAGACGGTAGCAGTAGCGGTATTAAAGAAGCTATGTTATGAATTCTATCATTCACACATGCGCACACACACACACACACACAAAGACACACGGACAAGAACGCATATACATGCATACCCACACACCACCCACACACACACCTGCACGAACACCACACACTACACACACACACACACACACTACTCACACACACACCATCACACAGTCACAGTCACGCAAACGTTGGCACAAGAACCCAAGAACCTTAGTTTTATAGGCGTTCAGTAACGCTAGCAGAAATAAAAAAAAAATCAGTGTAGTGACAATGTCATGATAACCCAAGTCTTCGTTAAAAACAGTCGAGAGGAAGCTGAAATCATTAATATTTCAAAGTGCCAAATCATGTAGTGGACCTAAAGGCACCTGATCCCACACAGATTTCAAATATACAAAGATCAAAGGAGTGTGGCAGCGGTGTTCAGAATTACAGAGTCGGTTAACAAGTGAAATGTGGGGCACCATACATTGAGAGTGAAAAACGTTAAATAATGCAAAAGGAGAAAGGAAAAATAAAATATATAACAAGGGGAAGTGGTAGTAGCCTGCTAAAAGTGACGTCATAACAGTTGTGTGACATTATACATTTAAAGTGTAACACCGAATGTGACGTGTATTCTATCAAAGGGAAAAGTGAAATCACTAAAGAATGCGGGAATTATGAAGCATAATATAGTTATAACACACGTTGAAAGGAATTTTTCAAATAGAGATAGAAGCCTTAGTTACAACGTACTACGTCAATCAGCATCTGGCAACCTGTCACCAACACCGCTGCCCAGCGCAAGTATTGCTCACCTAATGGGGTGGTTTTGCATGTTGTCCCGGGTTCTGGCTTCTGGTCTTGCATCACTGTTAGATACTGTTACTCACTCCCTGCAAACCTATTACCAGAATTAGAGTAGAAAAAGTAATAGGTAAGGTGAAGAAAGAGGTGACGAGAGTCGATGAGTAAAGACGGTTAGATGGTAATGTCAGCACTCCAATAAGCTGAGACAAGCTAAATTTAAACAACTTAGTTACTTTCAGTAATTTATAAGAGAATTGCTAAGTGTTAGAATTAC
>NC_069454.1:32690296-32764247 GCF_026875155.1 Cherax quadricarinatus
TTGTCGTTCGTCGTGACGATCCCAGTAGTCGACTCACATTCGTCGGGTAGCACAGAGAATGCGTTGGAGGTTTCCACAGGAGTTTCCACGGCAGTCTCTTTCTTCTTCATCGTTTCTGGCTTTCCATTCGTCTTCTTGATCGTCAACTTCGTCGTCCCCTGCTGTCCAGCCACTGACCACGATCCCTTCTTGACCTGAGGACTCGAAACAGGAGGACTACTACGAATCCTCTTGTTTTCCTCGGTCAATCGCCGTATCTCCATCTTCGCTGCCCTCAATTCTTCCTTAAGTTGCTGGTAAAGTTGCTCGATGGAGGGCATCTTGGTTCAGTCCACGGGAGCAAACAAGACACTTCTTCACAGAGTTAAGTACAGGTCATTACTGGGTTAAGTACAGATTCACAGAGAGCACACAAACAGGTCTTCACAGAGCTAAGTACACGTCACCACTCGCTATTTTATCGGTATGTTCTTATGACATTCCTCAGATCACGTGCGTCACTCACACCTCACTCTCCGCCTATATACATAATGTCTTTCTACCTCTGTATGTTAGAAGTGATCAAGGTCCCAGGACCGAAACGTTTTCTAATAAATATGTCATAGTGCTTGCTTACGTGTCTTTCTAAACCGACTTGTCGGTATTTATTACCAAGGTTTATACCATCTTGTCTGACACTGCAACACACTATGGACATAGCATACAGAGAATACCTTTCTGTCCTACTCAAAGCTAATAGTCATCGGAACCTACACATCTTCCTAGAAGACTGTCTTGCTGAGATGGTGGTACCACGGTCCACTCCTCGACAACTGACCACATCTAGACACCCTTTTTCTCCTGCTGTTTACGCCTACCTTAGAGAAAGCTCTGATGAACTGCGACATGCTCAGAAAGAGGCCTCATTACGTGCCGCTCAGATTCGTGCTTCACTTCCTACTCCTGACAGAAGAACTGCAGAATATATACTCAGCCAAATTACCACTGCCAACATCCATCAGAAATTGAAGCTATCACGAAAACTATAAGACCTGTGCTCCCACAGCAAATGGAGAGAAATGGGACGACCAGAAATCATAAATACCTTATCTTCCTATACACTAACCGTCAGCGAGACAGTAGCCCTCAGCCTAGGGCTCAAGTTTACTACCGGCATCAACAAGAAACATAATCTGGTGGATATAAAAACATAAGAACATAAGAAAGGAGGAACACTGCAGCAGGCCTGTTGGCCCATACTAGGCAGGTCCTTTACAATTCATCCCACTAACAAACATTTGACCAACCCAATTTTCAATGCTACCCAAGAAATAAGCTCTGATGTGCAAGTCCCACTCAAATCCAACCCCTCCCACTCATGTATTTATCCAACCTAAATTTGAAACTACCCAAAGTCCTAGCATCAATAACCCAACTAGGTAGACTGTTCCACTCATCTACTACCCTATTTCCAAACCAATACTTTCCTATGTCCTTTCTAAATCTAAACTTATCTAATTTAAATCCATTACTGCGGGTTCTTTCTTGGAGAGATATCCTCAAGACCTTGTTAATATCCCCTTTATTAATACCTATCTTCCACTTATGCACTTCGATCAGGTCTCCCCTCATTGTTCGTCTAACAAGTGAATGTAACTTAACAGTCTTCAATCTTTCTTCATAAGGAAGATTTCTAATGCTATGTATTAATTTAGTCATCCTACGCTGAATGTTTTCTAACGAATTTATGTCCATTCTGTAATATGGAGACCAGAATTGAGCTGCATAATCTAGGTGAGGCCTCGGTAATGATGTATAAAGCTGCAGTATGACCTCTGGACTTCTGTTGCTTACACTTCTTGATATAAATCCCAGTAATCTATTTGCCTTATTTCGTACGCTTAGGCATTGCTGTCTTGGTTTAAGGTTGCTGCTTACCATAACCCCCAAGTCCTTTTCGCAATCTGTATGGCTAAGTTCTACATTATTTAACTTATAAGTGCTAGGGTTATGGACACTCCCGAGCTTCAGAACCTTGCATTTATCTACATTGAACTGCATCTGCCACATTTATGACCAAGAGTAGAGTTTGTCTAAATCCTCCTGAAGTTCCCTAACATCTACGTTTGAATCAATTATCCTACCTATCTTCGTGTCATCGGCGAATTTGCTCATATCATTAGTAATTCCTTCATCAAGATCATTGATATATATTATAAACAACAACGGGCCCAAGACTGATCCCTGTGGAACGCCACTTGTTACTGATCCCCACTCGGATTTAACCCCATTTATGGACACTCTCTGCTTCCTGTCTGTGAGCCATGATTTGATCCACGAGAGCACCCTTCCCCCAATGCCATGAGCTGCTACTTTCTTCAACAGTCTTTGGTGCGGAACTCTATCAAATGCCTTACTAAAATCTAAGTAAATAATATCAAATTCTTTATCGTGGTCAACAGCCTCAAAAGCTTTACTGAAGAAAGTTAATAAATTAGTTAGACAAGGCCGGCCTCTTGTGAATCCATGCTGAGTATCATTAATCAAGCTATGCTTATCGAGATGGCCTCTTATAATCTCAGCTATAATTGACTCTAGTAATTTGCCTACAATTGAGGTCAGGCTTATTGGGCGGTAATTTGACGGTAACGACTTGTCCCCTGTTTTAAAAATAGGAGCCACATTAGCCATCTTCCACATATCAGACACTACACCTGTTTGAAGAGATAAATTAAAAATATTAGTTAATGGTTCACAGACTTCCATTTTGCATTCCTTAAGAACCCTTGAAAAAACCTCATCAGGACCAGGTGACTTATTTTGCTTCAGACGGTCTATCTGCTTCACAACCATTTCACTAGTGACTGTGATGTTACATAATTTATCTTCTTCTGGCCCACTATAAAAATTAATTACCGGAATATTATTAGTGTCTTCTTGTGTAAAAACCGAGAGAAAATAATTATTTAAAATGGAGCAGATTTCATTCTCTTTGTCAGTAAGATGCCCATAGTTATTTTTAAGGGGACCTATCTTATCTCTGACTTTTGTTCTATATACCTGGAAAAAACTTTTGGGTTAGTTTTAGAATCCCTAGCAACTTTAATTTCATAGTCCCTTTTAGCTTTTCTTATCCCCTTTTTAATGTCCCTCTTAATGTCAATATACTGATTCATAAGATGACCCTCGCCTCTTTTGATTCGCCTATAAATTCCTTTCTTATGCCCTAGTAGATATTTCAGCCTATTATTCATCCATTTTGGGTCATTTCTATTTGATCTAATTTCTTTATAAGGGATAAACGTTCTTTGAGCAGCATGTATTGTGTTCAGAAAACTGTCATATTGATAGCTCTCATCGTTACCCCAGTCAACAGATGATAAGTGTTCTCTAAGCCCATCGTAATCTGCTAAGCGAAAATCTGGGACTGTTACTGAGTTATCCCTACTATCATACTTCCATTCAATGCTAAATGTAATTGATTTGTGGTCGCTAGCACCCAGTTCCTCTGAAACTTCTAAATTATTAACAAGGGATTCGTTGTTTGCCAGAACTAAGTCAAGCAGGTTATTACCCCTTGTAGGTTCTGTCACAAACTGCTTCAAAAAACAATCCTGAACTACTTCTAAGAAGTCGTGTGATTCTAAATTCCCAGTCAAGAAATTCCAATCAATATGACTAAAGTTAAAGTCTCCTAGAATTACTACATTATCGTGCCTTGTGGCCCTAACAATTTCCTCCCATAGTAGTCTCCCCTGGTCCCTATCTAAATTTGGGGGACGGTATATCACACCTAAAATTAATTTTTCATGCCCCTCTGAAAATTCTATCCAAACAGACTCTGTATGTGTTACTTCAGACTTAATACCTATTTTTATGCAACAGTTCAAGCTATCTCGGACATACAATGCCACCCCACCCCCCGTTTCCGACACTTCTATCTACTTGGAACAATTTAAAACCCTGGATGTGACATTCTGCAGGCATGTCCCGACTTTTTGAATTAAACCACGTCTCAGTAATGGCAAATACATCTATGTTACCTGCACTAGCAACTAGTCTCAACTCGTCCATCTTATTTCTAGCACTGCGACTATTTGTGTAATAAATATTTAAAGACCCTCCTCTCTCTTTACCCTTCCTGCTCCTTTCTGTTATTCCACTAAACCTATTACTGTCCTTGTCAATTAGTGCCACTGGCTTTCCAATATCCACCTCATTTTGCCTATTTCTAGTTCTCTTAGTACTCACATTACTACCCTGCGACTTCACAGTTTTCCCGCAAAAACCCATACCACTAACTATTCCTAGTTTAAAGATCTAACAGCTCCCTCCACTGTGTTGGCCAGTGCTCCCACCCCACACCTAGATAAGTGAACCCCGTCCCTGGCATACATGTCATTTCTGCCATAGAAGAGGTCCCAGTTGTCAATGAATGTTATCGCATTTTCCTTACAGTATTTGTCCAGCCAGCAATTGACACCAATTGCTCTGGACAACCATTCATTTCCAACTCCTCTCCTTGGCAAAATGCCACATATGACAGGTTTCCCACCCTTCCTCCTAATTATCTCTATTGCTGACCTATACCTGCTAATCAGGTCCTCACTCCTACGTCTACCAACATCGTTGCCTCCAGCACTGAGACAGATAATAGGATTGCTCCCATTACCTCTCATGATGTCATCCAGACGGCTAACAATATCCTTCATCCCAGCCCCAGGAAAACACACACTCTGCCTCCTACTCCTATCCTTCAAGCAGAATGCCCTATCCATGTACCTAATCTGGCTATCCCCAACAACAACAATGTTTTTGCCTTCCTTGGCGTCGTCCGTCGTGATGCTCCGTGTAGTCGACTCACATTCGCCAGCTAGCATTACACCACTTGTAGAATTCGTCAAGGCGTTCTCGATGGTCTTCGTTGGGGTTTCTAGGGATGTCTCACTCACTACTGCCAATGCTTCCTTGGTGCTCGTTGTGGCATTCCCAGTAGAACACTCACATTCGTCAGGTAGCACCGAGAATGAGTTGGAAGTTTCCACGGTAGTCTTCTGGTTTCTCGTTGTTTCTGCCTCTCCAACCGTTTTCTTGATCTTCAGCTTGGTTCCATGTTGCCCGGCCACTGACCAAGCTCCCCTCTTAACCTGGGGACTCACAACAGGAGGATTACTACGAATCCTCTTGTTCTCCTCCGTTAATCGCCGTATCTCCAGCTTAGCAACTCTGAGCTCTTCTCTCAGCTGCTGGTAAAGCTGCTCAAGAGAGGGCATCCTGGTTCAGATTCACAGAGAGCACACAAACAGGTCTTCACAGAGCTAAGTACACGTCACCACTGGTAACTAAGAACCAACCTTTTGGAGGCTCCGAGTTTCAAAAAGGCTTTGTTCAAGGAATTATCACTGCTGCAGCTACTGAGCCTTCAAGACCGGTCATTCCCAGAAGATACATCCAAGCACTCAGCGACTTGGCCAACAACGATGATATCGTCATTACAACCGCTGACAAAGGAGGTGGTGTGGTGTTACTCGACACTGTCGACTACAACAATAAAGTTTTAAATCTTCTCAATGATGCCAACACATTCCAACCTGTATCAGAATCATTGCTACTTCAAAGTTCCCAGACTTTTCTTCAAAAGGCTCGTAGCATCTTACGAAAATCAGAACAAGGCAAAAAACTACTTAAACTTTTACCAGGTCAACCGAAACCAGCACACCTGTATGGCCTTCCTAAGACACACAAACCTGGCATCCCACTACGGCCTATCACTTCGGGCATAGGGAGTGCACCACACGGACTAGCCAGCCACCTTGCCAAATACCTTTCAGTGCTTCTGGGCACCATCAGTCAAGACCACCTCAAACACTCAGGAGACCTTCTCTCCCGAATTTCCAACCTGAATGTTAAAAACAAAAGCATGGCTTCCTTCGATGTCACAGCCCTCTTTACCAACGTTCCTACTGACGCTGCAATCAACATTCTGAGACAGAGGCTCACTGAAATCCACGACCTCCCTTTACCTCTTCTAGATTTCATCAATCTAGTGGAACTTTGTGTTAATTTCAACTTCTTCAAGTATCAGGACAACTGTTACAAAGAGTGCTTTGGGATGGCAATGGGCAGCCCGCTCAGTGCTGTGCTTGCCAACCTCTTCATGGAAAACCTGGAGACAGAGAAATTCAGCACCCTCATTCCCAACACCGTTACCTGGCTAAGATACGTTGATGATATATTGGTTTTCTATCCGAGACGTCTCAATATCCAGGCCCTTCTCAACAAGATCAACGCAGTTGAACCATCAATAAAGTTTATACTTGAACTCGAAAATGATGGCAAACTTCCTTTCCTCGACGTTCTACTGTGCAGATCTCCCGACAGTTACAAACTTCTCTTCAAAGTGTATAGAAAACCTACCAACAAGGACGATCTTATACACTTTTATTCACACCAAGACACCCGCACTAAGAGAGGAGTCCTCGTTGGCTTCTTCTTGAGAGCTCTTCGCATCTCCAGCCCTTGTTTTCTAGAAGAAGAATGCACTTACATAACACAAGCCTTTACACGTCTTCAGTTCCCATCTTTCTTCATCCGAGGCTGCAGACTCAAGGCACAAGCTATCCTCAACAAACCGCCCATGGAACAGCCCCCTAAGCAGTTCATAGTACTCCCATGTGGTGATGTTGCAACGAATACTCGCCGGGCACTTGCTATGAGTAACATCAACGTTTCCACCATAAACACATCATCTACCAAAGACCTCACTAAGAAACGCAGCCCCATACCTCTAACTTCTACAGCAGGCGTCTACACTATTCCCTGTGGGTTCTGTCCCAAGAAATATGTAGGCGATGTAAGGTACGCCTGTGTCCTCCACAGAGACTCCACGGGGCATTTGATGAACTGGAATGAGGCACAACTCGTTCTCACCGAACCAGACCTCAGACGCCGACGGTGCCTAGAAGCCTCACTGATCACCATCACCGACACTATAGAACGCAACACTGGAAACTACAAAATTTCAAAAACATTGGCATACATGATACTTAAGCACCACCAAACCAACAACACAGAAGTCACATGATTTCATCGTCTACCCGTCCTCATCATAGGTAGAGGTTGTTTTTGATAAGAACCTGCCTCGCATGGGCCAGTAGGCCTTCTGCAGTGTTCCTCCATTCTTATGTTCTTATGACTTTCCTCAGGTCACGTGCGTCACTCACACCTCACTCTCCGCCTATATATTACCTGGAGTTTACCTGGAGAGAGTTCCGGGGGTCAACGCCCCCGCGGCCCGGTCTGTGACCAGGCCTCCTGGTGGATCAGAGCCTGATCAACCAGGCTGTTGCTGCTGGCTGCACGCAAACCAACGTACGAGCCACAGCCCGGCTGATCAGGAACTGACTTTAGGTGCTTGTCCAGTGCCAGCTTGAAGACTGCCAGGGGTCTGTTGGTAATCCCCCTTATGTGTGCTGGGAGGCAGTTGAACAGTCTCGGGCCCCTGACACTTATTGTATGGTCTCTTAACGTGCTAGTGACACCCCTGCTTTTCATTGGGGGGATGGTGCATCGTCTGCCAAGTCTTTTGCTTTCGTAGTGAGTGATTTTCGTATGCAAGTTCGGTACTAGTCCCTCTAGGATTTTCCAGGTGTATATAATCATGTATCTCTCCCTCCTGCGTTCCAGGGAATACAGGTTTAGGAACCTCAAGCGCTCCCAGTAATTGAGGTGTTTTATCTCCGTTATGCGTGCCGTGAAAGTTCTCTGTACATTTTCTAGGTCGGCAATTTCACCTGCCTTGAAAGGTGCTGTTAGTGTGCAGCAATATTCCAGCCTAGATAGAACAAGTGACCTGAAGAGTGTCATCATGGGCACTCTTCAGGTCACTTGTTCTATCTAGGCTGGAATATTGCTGCACACTAACAGCACCTTTCAATAAAGCCTTTCTACCTCTGTATGTTAGAGTGATCAAGGTTCTAGGACCGAAACGTTTTCTAATAAATATGTCATAGTGTTTGCTTACTTGTCTTTCTAAACCAACAATAACTCCTACCCATCACCCCTCTACTTCGAAGTCCAAAAAATTCCCATTGTTGAAATCTCCTTTAACTTCCTTCTTCATTTATTCTACCTGGAACTTTTTCCTTTCCAGTCTCTGTTCCTGGTTCTTTACTTGCTCCTGGCTCTGTTACAAGTGTGGAGGTTTATCCTCCTTCTCGTAGTGCCTTCCTCTCCTTCCTCCCAAGTCGCTTCTTCTCCTGTTCCCTCCCAAGCTTCTTCTCCAGTTCCCTCTAACTATTCTTCACCCGCTAATTTGGTAAATTCCATCGTCGCGTCGATCTTTGCTCACTCTTCCTTCTATCTCCAATATCGTCCCACATCCAACGTCTTGTCTTCTGAAGCGCTTGAAGCTATATCCGAATATATTGAGGAGCCTAAACTATTAATGGACACCGATCCACCTTCTGTCGCCCCTTTTCATTCTTCTCCATTTGCACAGCTCCTTTCTTTTCAGCAACTCAACCCTTCTCTGCTTGTTCATTTTCTCCTTCCGCCACATGTGGATTTTTCTAACCCTTCTAGTCCATAGATACCTCTACCTTCTCTTCGCAGATCATGGCTTATTTACAGTGGAATATCCGAGGCCTCAGAGGAAACCAGGGTGAGCTTCAGGTGTTGCTTTCCCAGTTTTCCCCTGTTTGTGTTTGTTTAAAAGAACCCAAATTACTTTCCACTGATATTCCATCCTATCTCGGGCTATGTTTTATTATATTCATCGGATTCTTTTTCCCGATGTAACCTTAAATGAAAGTGCGCTTTTTATACTCACGGGTATACCATACCATCAGCTCTTTGTTCATACTTTGCTGACTTACACTGCAGCCTACATCTACTTGAATAAGTGGTATACAATCCGATATTTACATCTCTCTAATTCTCAGGCATTTTCTATCCCAGATGTTGCATTTCTGGTTTCTTCCTTAAAGCCACCCCTTCTGTTACTTGGTGATTTTAATGTTTCTCATTTCCTCTGGTTGGTGTGGAAGCGGGGGTTGTCTCACTGTGACTCTCGCAGTATTCAGTTAGAGGCTTTTTTCACTTTTCTCCCTCTTCATGTTTTAAATATAGACACTCCCACCCATTTTGACTCTCGAACTCACTCACTCTCTTGCACCGATCTCTCAGTTTGCTCTTCATCAGCTGCACTAGATTTTACCTGGTCTGTCCTCCCGGACTTACAAGACAGCAATCATTTGCCCATCCTCCTTACTTCTCATTCGTATTCATCACCTCCTCGCAGCCAACGCTGGCAGTTTGAAAGAGCGAATTAGGACCTTTATTCACGTCAAACTGCTTTTTTGTGAGGATCTTCGTCCTCCACTGATGAGCTGTTACGCCTTTTCTCGACCTCGATGGTACTTATCTTGTACATATCTCTCAGGGGCTCCATCTATGCGCCTCATTTCTTTCTCTCAAGTCTGCCAGAGAGTTTGAGCCCTTAGATTTTTCTTCTAGTAGGGAAGAGTCTTATATTATGCCTTTTACACTTCTGGAATTGGAGGCAACACTCTCCGCTTGCCGAGAGTCGGCAGCTGGGCTGACTCCACTCACATTCGTAAGCTCCATCATTTACATGAATCAGCCCTTGCTGTCCTCTTACGTCTATTTAAGCTTATTTGGTCGCAATTAGTTCTTCCAAAGTTGTGGAAATCTGCTGTTTTTCTCCCTTTCCGTAAACCAGGACATGCAGCAATGGATTCAACTTGGAAAAACTTATAATGAATATGGGAAAGTATTTGTTAGGTAATAAAGTTTTGGATAAGTAAACAAACTGCCGAGAAGCGTCATAGAAGCTAAAATCTTGATTTGTTTCAAAAATAGACTAGACTAGTACATAAGTGGGTGTGGATGGGAGCTGACTAGCATAGGCGAGTAGGTCACCAGCAATGCTCTTCATATGTTAAGATAAGAGATAAGATAAGATTTCTTTCGGATTTTTAACCCCGGAGGGTTAGCCACCCAGGATAACCCAAAAAAGTCAGTGCGTCATCGAGGACTGTCTAACTTATTTTCATTGGGGTCCTTAATATTGTCCCCCTGGATGCGACCCACACCAGTCGACTAACACCCAGGTACCTATTTGCTGCTAGGTGAACAGGACAATAGTGTAAGGAAACGTGTCGAAATGTTTCCACCCGCCGGGAATCGAACCCGGGCCCTCCGTGTGTGAAGCGGGAGCTTTAGCCACCAGGCCACCAGGCCACTTATGAAGGCTCCTTTTCCGTTTTAATACACAAAATTGGGAGAATTTAGATACTGGTGCCATGTGATATTTCAAACTGCCTGGTCATATTGGTTTAAACCATTCTGTGGAAAATACTGTATATTTTCTGGAAATACGGTAATTTATAGGTAAATAGATGGCCTATACTGTATTTAATAAAAATTATTGTTTAAAAAATGGGAAGCCCTGCGCCTGCGCAGAGGAGACTCGCCATATTAGAACTAGTCAACACAAACGTTAGTGAATAATGGGAAGAATTTTCGTGCTCTAGAGGTTAAATTGGGCTGACACCTCTCAACTAGGAGCCGAAATTGTTGGATGTGCATTCCTGCATAACTTGAGATATCAGACGACTGGACAAGACAGCTCCAGGAACCTCAGATAAGCTATCTAAATTGTGTTGTAATTCTGGCCAGTATTATCATCATAAATTTAATTAGAATGAGGTTTTTTTGAGTACGATACACAGTAATCTCAAGTCAAATTGGTGAGTGATATTAAGATATATTCTCCTTCTGTTATATAAATGTGTATATATATAATTTTGCATTAATTTTAATATACAGTCCACAATCTTATATATTTACCAGAATCCTGGTGATGCATATTTCATTTGTAATTAATAGATCCAGAGCAACTTGTGGTTATGACAGTGGTAGGTATCGAAGGGGGACATTTTTGTAACCTAGGTGTCCCAAATTCCTACTTGTCTATGTAACTTTGATAAATAATAATTATCTTTGTTACCATTTTATGGTATGTACCTTATGAGTTACATGTAATTTTCCACACATTCATTGTGCATAACTGAAAATGTAACTTCTGATCATCTTCATATTTAAGGTACTGTTTTTGTTTAGGATATTGGTTTATCAGATAAAAAAGGAAATACTTCATAAGTTTTCACTTAAAACTGGTTTTTTCTTAGTGAAAAATCAGAATTACATTTTGGTTCTGTGTGTCCTTTGCCATTTTTACTTAAGAAAATGCTACAATTAATTTATCGCCTGATGACTTGTGAATACCTCTGCTGAATAACTTCATATACTCAATATCTTAAATGTAGGAGAAATTTATGCCAGACTCTGCCCAGGACATTGAGGTACAACGAACTATATCGTACAGCGAACAAAATTTATTTAACTGATTTTATTTCCGCCAAACCTTTCATTATATATCATAAATTTTATAATGTACAACGAATATGCTAAGAAACAATAGCTATTGTTTGGTTGCGAAACACTGCATTAGATGACTGCGGCACAGGTGTTGAATCTCGAATATTGAACACTCGCTCACAGTAGAGAGAAGAGAAGCTACAGCCTCTGGTTCGTCGCTCTATCAGTTGCTTCATCCCTCCACTCAGTATCTCCTCTGAAATAATCAGTTCCGAATCGTGCTGAAGGCTGAAGTGATTTCACAGGGCTACTGGAAGGTATTAAAGAACCATTGGTAGCAACATGAAGCAGATGACTTTCCTAACTTACATCTTGGTATTAAGAGTCATCGGCATCGCCAGAGAACAATGGGTAAGTGTGATGAATGGTTGAATGGTTTTGAAAATCGACAAGCTGAAGATTGAGACACTTATGCAACATACGGGAATCTTTATTTAGGAAGCGTTTCGCCACACAGTGGCTTCATCAGTCCAATACAAAGCAGGTGTGAGGAGAGGAGGAGTTTGAGGTAATCAGTTCCTTAGCCTGGAGTCGATGTGTTCAGTCCATCAATCTTGTAGAATGTACAGCATAGGGCCGTAGACGTGGCTTATATACTGTAGACAGTTGAGGCGAAGCAGGAGACGGGGTCATAGTGGTACCATCCACTAGTCGAAGTAGGTCTTCGTCCAAAGGTTGGACAAGTGTTGAAGAATTTTTTGTATCAAGATTCCTCAAATTTCTACTCTCCTCACACCTGCTTTGTATTGGACTGATGAAGCCACTGTGTGGCAAAACGTTTCCTAAATAAAGATTCCCGTATGTTGCATAAGTGTCTCAATCTTCAACAATGGGTAAGTATTGATTATGATGTGCAATTTGGCTGTGCAACCTTGTTCTGCCTCATCTTGCTCCTCTCTTCTAATACTCCTTTTCCCTTTCTTTCTAATAATTGATAATTAAATTAAAAGTTTAAGAAGAAGTGCCTGTAAAACGAATAAAACCGGTCACGAAAATAACTAATTTAAAAAAGTATCCTGGATGAGGTACTGTAAAAATGATTGTCTGAATTTGTTATCTTCTTCCAGTCTTTTGTTTATAACTTGATAATGTTTCATCTATTCATTTCTGGATCACCATACAAGAAGGTTCATGTAATTACTAACAAGTGTAGGAGACCTACGATCTACGTTAAATAAGCCATTCCATGAGTTGGTTTAAATAAAATTACATGAGAAAGCTTCTTATTATCAATTAAGATAAGGGTGGTGAGAGACACAATTTATTAAATGATCTTCAAAGTAATTTTGGTGGTATTAGACAGAGACAGCAGGCGGAGTGTGGCATGTGTCCTCCAAGATAGATAATAAAGTGAAATGAGTGTGTAAATAGTGAAAAATTCAGAGTCAATAGAAATAAATTATATAACAAAAAGATTAGGTGATGAAAGATTGGATATCAGATTGGAGGGAGAGAGTATGGAGGAGGTGAATGTATTCAGATATTTGGGAGTGGACGTGTCAGCGGATGGGTCTATGAAAGATGAGGTGAATCCTAGAATTGATGAGGGGAAAAGGGTGAGTGGTGCACTTAGGAGTCTGTGGAGACAAAGAACTTTGTCCTTGGAGGCAAAGAGGGGAATGTATGAGAGTATAGTTTTACCAATGCTCTTATATGGGTGTGAAGCATGGGTGATGAATGTTGCAGCGAGGAGAAGGCTGGAGGCAGTGGAGATGTCATGTCTGAGGGCAATGTGTGGTGTGAATATAATGCAGAGAATTCGTAGTTTGGAAGTTAGGAGGAGGTGCGGGATTACCAAAACTGTTGTCCAGAGGGCTGAGGAAGGGTTGTTGAGGTGGTTCGGACATGTAGGGAGAATGGAGCAAAACAGAATGACTTCAAGAGTGTATCAGTCTGTAGTGGAAGGAAGGCGGGGTAGGGGTCGGTCTAGGAAAGGTTGGTGGGAGGGGGTAAAGGAGGTTTTGTGTGCGAGGGGCTTGGACTTCCAGCAGGCATGCGTGAGCGTGTTTGATAGGAGTGAATGGAGACAAATGGTTTTTAATACTTGACGTGCTGTTGGAGTGTGAGCAAAGTAACATTTATGAAGGGATTCAGGGAAACCGGCAGGCCGGACTTGAGTCCTGGAGATGGGAAGTACAGTGCCTGCACTCTGAAGGAGGGGTGTTAATGTTGCAGTTTAAAAACTGCAGTGTAAAGCACCCTTCTGGCAAGACAGTGATGGAGTGAATGATGGTGAAAGTTTTTCTTTTTCGGGCCACACTGAAAATCAATATTTCTTGTTAGATCAGACACAATGGTCAACAAGGCTAGGTTACATAATTTGTCTTGGCTCATTGTTGAACGGAGCTGGTTTTTCACTCTTTTCAAAACAGAAAATGAACGTTCTCCTTCACAGTTAGTAGCTGGATATGTCAACATTAGGGAAGGTTTCTGAGATACCTGCATTTCTTAAATGTTTCAAAGCAGCTGAGGGCGCACATTTTTCAGGTGGAGCTTTAATCTGATTCATATACCCAGAAAAATGAACTATTTCTTCAACAAATGTGTCCTGAACATCTGCTGAAAGGTGTTGTTGCAACTTTAATGCAGCTTCTCTCAATTCTGCATCTGGCATAGTAGTAATTTTGCACAGAAATCCAAACTTGTCATTGAGATTCTGGTAGATTTCTTTTCTTTTCACCAATTCTGTAATCAGTGAATCCAGAATGACGAAGTATGTAGCTGTCTTACATTTCTTCAGTTAATTTGTCACAGTACAAGTCTAGATAACGTGTAATTACTACAGAAAATTGGAGAGGAATCTCCCATACTCAGCCATTAGCGGGAAAACACAGCTGTTCTGATGTAAACAAAGGCGTGTTGAGTGTTGCCATCTATGGTTAGCTTTATTTATTTTTATTTTATTTTATTTCATTATTTATTTTTGTTTTGATTAATTTTTAAAAATCAATTTTACCCTCCAAACACTTGAACTTTTTAGGTAGGGACCCATTTGCACTTGCACCATGTGCGCAGTCTTGGATGAGCCCCTGAACCCCTTGGACCGCGGGGCCCCCAAATGCACGGGGCCCTAGGTAAATGCCTAGCTTGCCTATGCGGTAATCCGGCCCTGTATATATATATATATATATATATGTATATATATATATATATATATATATATATATATATATATATATATATATATATATATATATATATATATATATAGTGTGTGTGTGTGTGTGTGTGTATGTGTGTGTGTATGTCGTGCCGAATATGTGAAACTGGTCAATTAGCAAGAATTCATTTAAAATTAAGTCCTTTCTAAAATTTTCTCTTATACGTTTAAAGATATATTTTTTTCGTAAATGTTAATGTCAAAATTTTTCATTTTGCACCAGAAAAATCTTAGAAAACTTACCTAACCTTATTATAACAAGCGCAATTTATTTTAGCCTAACCCAACTAAATATATTTTAGATTTGTTTACAATAATTTAATACTGGAGTTTACCTGGAGAGAGTTCCGGGGGTCAACGCCCCCGCGGCCCGGTCTGTGGCCAGGCCTCCTGGTGGATCAGAGCCTGATCAACCAGGCTGTTGCTGCTGGCTGCACGCAAACCAACGTACGAGCCACAGCCCGGCTGGTCAGGAACCGACTTTAGGTGCTTGTCCAGTGCCAGCTTGAAGACTGCCAGGGGTCTGTTGGTAATCCCCCTTATGAATGCTGGGAGGCAGTTGAACAGTCTCGGGCCCCTGACACTTATTGTATGGTCTCTTAACGTGCTAGTGACACCCCTGCTTTTCATTGAGGGGATGTTGCATCATCTGCCAAGTCTTTTGCTTTCGTAGTGAGTGATTTTCGTGTGCAGGTTCGGTACTAGTCCCTCTAGGATTTTCCAGGTGTATTTAATCATGTATCTCTCCCTCCTGCGTTCCAGGGAATACAGGTTTAGAAACCTCAAGCGCTCCCACTAATTGAGGTGTTTTATCTCCGTTATGCGCGCCGTGAAGGTTCTCTGTACATTTTCTAGGTCAGCAATTTCACCTGCCTTGAAAAGTGCTGTTAGTGTGCAGCAATATTCCAGCCTAGATAGAACAAGTGACCTGAAGAGTGTCATCATGGGCTTGGCCTCCCTAGTTTTGAAGGTTCTCATTATCCATCCTGTCATTTTTCTAGCAGATGCGATTGATACAATGTTATGGTCCATGAAGGTGAGATCCTCCGACATGATCACTCCCAGGTCTTTGACGTTGGTGTTTCGCTCTATTTTGTGGCCAGAATTTGTTTTGTACTCTGATGAAGATTTAAATATATTTTTTTCGTTAGGTTCAGAATGATTTTGGCGAAATTATTGCATACACAAATTTTCACTTGTCCTATATGGCAAGATGACCGTTGCTATTTAAGCCAAGATCGCAAGTTCTGCCTATTCGGCACGACATATATATTATATATATATATATATTATATATATATATATATATATTTTTTATATATATATTATATATATATATATATATATATATATATATATACATAAAAGAGTAGTGAAATTCCAAGCGCTTTCGTGACTACACACATTGTCAAGGAACTATGAAAGTAATACATTAAAGGAAGGCAATTAAAGAGCTTAGACCACACCTCACAGTCAACTCCCACAAGAAACACCTGATGCGCGACAATATCGGACTCATAAGAAAAGAGGAACTATGCAGCAGGTCTGCTGGTCCAACTAGACAGGTCCTCACGACATCCTACTAACAAAATATTCTACTCAAGAAATAAGGTTTATTATTTGTCCAATGTATTATTAAACTCTAACCAAATTTTATTAATTATAAATGAGTCTAATTTATAAAAACCTATGGAAATATTCATAGTATTTTCAAAACTGCTTTTTATGAAACAAGATTCAATTATATTTCTCTCAACCTCAAGTTGATAGAAATATATAAATTAGATTCATTTATAATTAATAAAATTTGGTAAGAGTTTAATAATACATTGGACAAATAATAAACCTTATTTCTTGGGTAGAATAATTTGTTAGTGGGATGTCGTGAGGACCTGTCTAGTTGGACCAGCGGACCTACTGCAGTGTTCCTCTTTTCTTATGAGTCCGATATTGTCGCGCATCAGGTGTTTCTTTGTTGTGGGAGTTGACTGTGAGGTGTCGTCTAAGCCCTTTAATTGCCTTCTTTTGATGTATTACTTTCATAGTTCCTTAACAATGTGAGTATTCACGAAAGCGCTTGGAATTTCACTACTCTTTCACAGTGGTTGTTTTGCATATTTTAAAATCACCTGTTTATTGTGATCTAACGGTGATATATTGTGATATTACGGTCAAACTGGTAAAAATCTCGAACTAAGATTAAAACAACATAAATATAGCATTAGAACTGGACAAGATTCCAATGCTCTATTTATTCATGTAAGAGATTTTAACCATCCAATTGATTTTCAAAAAATTGAGAAAGTAGTATCAAGCAAGTCCATGATCGACAGGAATATAATTGAATCTTGTTTCATAAAAAGCAGTTTTGACAATAATATGAATATTTCCTTTGGTTTATATAAATTAGATCCATTTATAATTAATAGAATTTGGGAAGAATTTAATAATACACTGGACAAATAATAATTTTTAAATTTTCTTGGGTAGAATAGCTTGGGGGTGAGTTGTGCAAGGGACCTATCCAAGTTGGGTCGCCGCGCGTCACGTGTTTAACCGTTGTGGGATCTGATAGTGAGGTGCTGGCCGGACCCCTTATATAGCTTCCTTGGATGCTTTACTTTCATAGTTCCTTGATAATGTGAGTAGTCACGAAAGTGCTTGGAATTTCTCTATTCTTTCAGAGTGGTTGTTTTGCATATATATATATATATATATATATATATATATATATATATATATATATATATATATATATATATATATATATATATATATATATATATATATATATATATATATATATTAAATAATATAATATACTGCTTGTTGAGCTAGTACACAAACAGGGAGTAGAATGAAATTAGCTTAGAGGCGTCCACACCACTGTAAGTTCTTCGATGTCGGGTACAACATCTAGCTTGGCTGGATGCACCATTGTTAAGGATTGTGTGGTCTAGTGGTCTAAAGCGTCATGGGTTTTCTCACCATGAGGCGGGCCAAAAACAGCATGGGTTCGACTCCTTGGCTAGTGCAGTGTTGTTATTGATCAATACCACTTGTTTCACGGGTACAATAATATATTTATATATAATATATATATATATATATATATAATATATATATATATATATAATTGGAATGGAAAAGAGAGGGAGAGAGAGAGAGAGAGGGGAGGAGGGAGAGAATAATAAGGGCAAGTGAGAGAATGTGTGGGTTTATGTGTTTGTTGGAATATGTGTGTGCGGATCTATGTGAGTGTGGGTTTATGTGACTGTGTTAAAAGTAGAGGACGGGAGTGTGTGTTTGGGTGTGCGCGTGTGAATGTGTGTGTGTGTGTGTGTGTGTGCAGGTCGCACGTTACACGGGGTGCTGTGCTCCCCTGACCTGACACTGACTCAATAACTACTAACTAGCTTGAACTTTTTGTGCTTATCCTAGTAAGAAGGATACAATCATTATGAGCAGCGCATCCAGCGGAACTGGATGTTGTACTCGCTACCCAATGACACACGATGGTGTGGATGACTCTAGGATAATTTCATTCTAGTCCCTGTTTGGAGTACTAGTTCAACGAGCAGTATTTTATATTATTGTTACCACGAACGAGTGGTATTGACAAGTAACAACACTGCAGTAGCCAAGGACTCGAATCCATACTGCTTTGACTACTCATTCGTGGTAACAATAATATAAAATACTGCTCGTTGTACTAGTACACCAAATTGGGACTAGAATGAAATTATCCTCGAGTCATCCACACCAACGTGTGTCCTTGGGTAGGGAGTACCATATCCAGGTCTGCTAGATGCGCTACTCTTAGCGATCGTATGGTCCAGTATATATATATATATATATATATATATATATATATATATATATATATATATATATATATATATATATATATATATTTATATATATATATATATATATTATACATATATATATATATATATATATATATATATATATATATATATATATATATATATATATATATATATATATATACTCACCTAGTTGTTTTTGCAGGGGTCGAGTCATTGCTCCTGGCCCCGCCTTTTCACTAGCCACTACTGGGTCATTCTCCCTGCACTATGAGCTTCATCATACCTCTGCTTCAAGCTATGAATGGATCCGGTCTCCAGTGTGTGTGTACTCACCTAGTTGCACTCACCTAGTTGAGGTTGCAGGGGTCGAGTCCAAGCTCCTGGCCCAGCCTCTTCACTGGTCGCTACCAGGTCACTCTTCCTGAGCCGTGACCTAGTAGCAACCAGTGAAGAGGCGGGGCCAGGAGCTTGGACTCGACCCCTGCAACCTTAACTAGGTGAGTACAACTAGGTGAGTATACTCACAAACACTGGAAGCCGGATCCATTCATAGTGTGTGTACTCACCTAGTTGTACTCACCTAGTTGAGGTTGCAGGGGTCGAGTCCGAGCTCCTGGCCCCTCCTCTTCAATGATCGCTACTAGGTCACTCTCCCTGAACCGTGAGCTTTATCATACCTCTGCTTAAAGCTATGTATGGATCCTGCTTCCACTACATCGCTTCCCAAACTATTCCACTTACTGACTACTCTGTGGCTGAAGAATCTCTTCCTAACATCCCTGTGATTCATCTGTGTCTTCAACTTCCAACTGTGTCCCCTTCTTGCTGTGTCCCATCTCTGGAACATCCTGTCTTTGTCCACCTTGTCAATTCCTCTCAGTATTTTGTATGCTGTTATCATGTCCCCCCTATCTCTCCTGTCCTCAAGTGTCGTCAGGTTGATTCCCTTAACCTCTCCTTGTAGGACATATCTCTTAGCTCTGGGACTAATCTTGTTGCAAACTTTCTCTAGTTTCTTTACGTGCTTGGCTAGGTGTGGGTTCCAAACTGTGTGTACTCACCTAGTTGAGGTTCCGGGGGTCGAGTCCGACCTCCTGGCCCCGCCTCTTCACTGATCGCTACTAGGTCACTCTCCTTGAACCGTGAGCTTTATCATACCTCTGCTTAAAGATATGTATGAATCCAGCCTCCACTACATCGCTTCCCAAACTATTCCACTTACTGACTACTCTGTGGCTGAAGAAATACTTCCTAACATCCCTGTGATTCATCTGTGTCTTCAACTTCCAACTGTGTCCCCTTGTTACTGTGTCCAATCTCTGGAACATCCTGTCTTTGTCCACCTTGTCAATTCCTCTCAGTATTTTGTATGTCGTTATCATGTCCCCTCTATCTCTCCTGTCCTCCAGTGTGGTCAGGTTGATTTCCCTTAACCTCTCCTCGTAGGACATACCTCTTAGCTCTGGGACTAGTCTTGTTGCAAACCTTTGCACTTTCTCTAGTTTCTTTACGTGCTTGGCTAGGTGTGGGTTCCAAACTGGTGCCGCATACTCCAATATGGGCCTAACGTATACGGTGTACAGGGTCCAGAACGATTCCTTATTAAGATGTCGGAATGCTGTTCTGAGGTTTGCTAGGCGCCCATGTGCTGCAGCAGTTATTTGGTTGATGTGCGCTTTAGGAGATGTGCCTGGTGTTATACTCACCCCAAGATCTTTTTCCTTGAGTGAGGTTTGTAGTCTCTGGCCCTCTAGACTGTACTCCGTCTGCGGTCTTCTTTGCCCTTCCCCAATCTACATGACTTTGCACTTGGTGGGATTGAACTCCAGGAGCCAGTTGCTGGACCAGGTCTGCAGCCTGTCCAGATCCCTTTGTATTTCTGCCTGGTCTTCGATCGAGTGAATTCTTCTCATCAACTTCACGTCATCTGCAAACAGGGACACCTCAGAGTCTATTCCTTCCGTCATGTCGTTCACAAATACCAGAAACAGCACTGGTCCTAGGACTGACCCCTGTGGGACCCCGCTGGTCACAGGTGCCCACTCTGACACCTCGCCACGTACCATGACTCGCTGCTGTCTTCCTGACAAGAATTCCCTGATCCACTGTAGTGCCTTCCCTGTTATTCCTGCTTGGTCCTCCAGTTTTTGCACCAATCTCTTGTGTGGAACTGTGTCAAATGCCTTCTTGCAGTCCAAGAATATGCAATCCACCCACCCCTCTCTCTCTTGTCTTACTGCTGTCACCATGTCATAGAACTCCAGTAGGTTTGTGACACAGGATTTCCCGTCCCTGAAACCATGTTGGCTGCTGTTGATGAGATCATTCCTTTCTAGGTGTTCCACCACTCTTCTCCTGATAATCTTCTCCATGATTTTGCATACTATACCTGTCAGTGACACTGGTCTGTAGTTTAATGCTTCATGTATGTCTCCTTTTTTAAAGATTGTGACTACATTTGCTGTCTTCCATGCCTCAGGCAATCTCCCTGTTTCGATAGATGTATTGAATATTGTTGTTAAGGGTACACATAGCGCCTCTGCTCCCTCTCTCAATACCCATGGGGAGATGTTATCTGGCCCCATTGCCTTTGAGGTATCTAGCTCACTCAGAAGCCTCTTCACTTCTTCCTCGGTTGTGTGCACTTTGTCCAGCACATGGTGGTGTGCCCCACCTCTTCGTCTTTCTGGAGCCCCTTCTGTCTCCTCTGTGAACACTTCTTTGAATCTCTTGTTGAGTTCCTCACATACTTCACGGTCATTTCTTGTTGTCTCTCCTCCTTCCTTCCTTAGCCTGATTACCTGGTCCTTGACTGTTGTTTTCCTCCTGATGTGGCTGTTCAACAGTTTCGAGTCAGATTTGGCTTTCGCTGCTATGTCATTTTCATATTGTCTTTGGGCCTCCCTTCTTATCTGTGCATATTCGTTTCTGGCTCTACGACTGCTCTCCTTATTCTCGTGGGTCCTTTGCCTTCTATATTTCTTCCATTCCCTAGCACACTTGGTTTTTGCCTCCCTGCACCTTTGGGTAAACCATGGGCTCTTCCTGGCTTTTTCATTATTCCTGTTACCCTTGGGTACAAACCTCTCCTCAGCCTCCTTGCATTTTGTTGCTACATATTCCATCATCTCATTACCTGGCTTCCCTGCCAGTTCTCTGTCCCACTGAACCCCGTTCAGGAAGTTCCTCATTCCTGTGTAGTTCCCTTTCTTGTAGTTTGGCTTCATTCGTCCTGGCCTTCCTGCTTCTCCCTCCACTTGTAGCTCTACTGTGTATTCGAAGCTTAAAACCACATGGTCACTGGCCCCAAGGGGTCTTTCATAAGTGATGTCCTCGATATCTGCACGACTAAAGGTGAATACTAAGTCCAGCCTTGCTGGTTCATCCTCTCCTCTCTCTCTTGTAGTGTCCCTTACGTGTTGGTACATGAAGTTTTCCAGTAGCACCTCCATCATCTTAGCCCTCCATGTATCTTGGCCCCCATGCGGGTCCAAGTTCTCCCAATCGATGTCCTTGTGGTTAAAGTCACCCATGATCAGGAGCTTCGCCCTGCATGCATGAGCTCTTCTGGCCACTGTAGCCAGTGTGTCAACAATCGCTCTATTGCTCTCGTCGTACTCTTGCCTTGGCCTCCTGCTGTTCTGTGGTGGGTTATACTGCTAATACCACTTTGGGACCTCCAGAGTGAAGCGTTCCCACTATGTAATCACTTTCTTCTCCGATGTCTCCTCTCTCCAGCTCATCAAAACTCCAGCGATTTTTGATCAGCAATGCCACTCCTCCATCCCCCCTGTTCCCTCTGTCTTTCCTCAGGATTTGGTATCCCGTTGGAAAGATGGCATATGTTATCATACCTGTAAGCTTGGTTTCTGTGAGAGCTATGATGTCCGGTGATGCCTCTTTGACTCTTTCATGCCACTCCTCCCAGTTATTTGTTATTCCATCAATGTTCGTGTACCATACCTTCTGTTTCCTTTCCAACACTGTGGTTTGGGGGGCCTGTGAGGGTGGGAGACCTGGTAGCATACTGTGGGATTCTATAGCTCGGTGTTGGGTGGAGGTTGTGGGTATGGATTGTAGTGTGTGTTGGGATGGTGTGATAGGTTGTATGGTTCTGAGAATAGTTGTGAGTGTGCTTGCCCTTGCTGTTCTGTTCTGCTCTGATTGACCTCTCCTGGTTCCATCCTTGTCTCTTTTCCTAGCTCCTTTCGCTTTTTTGTCCTCTCCCTCAGCTGTTGTCGTTCTGATTGTGTTCTGTCTCTGTCTAGGAACACCCTCTTGTACTCTTCTGAGTATTTCAGTCGTGGTTTCTCTTGGAGGATCCTGTTCTGCACCGTTTCCGTCCTGAGAATCAGCTTGATTTTTTGGTTTCTCCCCTTCGAGTACTCCCCTATTCTCTGAAAATTTGCAATCTCGTCCATCTCTTCACCTTTTTCCGTGATGATTTTCTCAATCTCCTTTCTTTCTTCCTGCTGCCTTTCAGTGTGTGTCCTTTCCTCTCTTTCCTGAAGCCCATGGATAAACACTGATTTTGCCCTTTCCTCCTCCCATTGCCTCACCCTCTGTGACTCTGGATCCTGCCTGTATGTGGTCAGTTTCTCCATTGATTTTTCCAGTGGCTCTTGATAGCATGGTTGCGCCTCAGCATTCGACTTATCACCCTCTCCATCTGCACCCAGCTGTTCTTCCCTTTCACTCCTTGGCCCTCCTTGGCAGGCTGATATGACCTTAGCATAATTCATAATTCCTTCCTTTCTGTTCGGCCTCGCAGCTTCATATGCTATGTCTTCTCTAGTCACTGCCCCTGTAACTCGCTTCAGCCTATTTATCTCAACTTCTAGGACCCTAATCTTGGCTACTGCAGTTTCGACTTGTGCCTCCCAATTCTTTGTCTCCTTCTCCAACCTCTTTTCCAATTTCACAGAGAGCTTTTTCTCCATTTTTTCAGAAAGCTCTCCTAATTTTCTCTCCCACTCTTGTTCCATCCTTTTCCACTGCTCCTCCATCCACTCCTCCCTACCAGAACCATTCTCATCTGATCCTTGGTTCCTGCGAGTCCCCACCATTTTTTTTGTGAGAGAAGAGAGAAGGGAAAGGTAGAAGGAGAGAGAGAGGGGAAGAGTGAGAATGGAAAGGGGGAGAGTGTGAGAGGGGGAAAGAGAGAGAAGGGAAGGGAAGAAGAGGGGGAGAGTGAGAAGGGAAAAATGGGGAAGAGATGGAGAGAGAGAGAGAGAGAGAGAGAGAGAGAGAAGGGGAGGTAGAAAGAGAGGGGGATAGTGAGAAGGAAAAAGGGAAGAGAGAGTGAGAGTGAGAGACGGGGGGAGAGAGAGTGAAGGGAAGGATAGGAGAGGCGGAGAGTGAGAAGGGAAAGTGGGGAAGAGAGAGAGCAAGAGAGAGAGAGAGGAGAGAGAGAGAGAGAGAGAGAGAAGAAGGAGAGAGAGGAGGAGAGAGAGAGAGAGAGAGAGAGAGAGAGAGAGAGAGAGAGGAAGAGAGAGAGAGGAGAGAGAGAGAGAGAGAGAGAGAGAGAGAGGGGAGAGAGAGAGAGAGAGAGAGAGGAGAGGAGAGAGAGAGGAGAGAGAGAAGAGAGGAGGGAAGAGAGGAGAGGGAGAGAGGAGAGAGGAAGAGAGAGGAGAGAGGGAGGGAGAGAGAGAAGGAGAGAGGGAGGAAAGAGGAGAGAGAGAGGGGGAGAGAGAGGGGGAGAAGGGGAAAGAGGGAGATGGAAGAGCGAGAGGGGAGAGATGTAGGGAGAGAGAGGTAGAGAGGAGGAGAGAGGAGAAATAGGGAAGAGGGGAGAGATAATGGAGGGAGAGTGTTAGAGGGGGAGAAGTTAGGGGGGGAGGTGTTAGAGGAAGAGATGTTAGGGGGAGATGGGAGGGAAGAGAGAGAAGAGATAGGTAGAGAGTGATAGGTAGAGAGAGATATAGGTAAAGGTGAGATAGGTAGAGAGAGATAGGTCTCTACCTAGGATAGGAAGTGAGGGAGAGAGAGAGAAGGAGCGAGGTTCAGTGGTGTGTTTGTGTTTTTGTGGTGTGTTTGTGTGTGTGTGTGTGTGGTGTGTGTGTGTGTGTGTGTGTTGTGTGGTGTGTGTGTGTGTGTGTGTGTATGGTGGTTAACCAAACCTATATGTACCACCTATATGTGGTTGCATTGGTCGAGTCATAGCTCCTAGCCCCGCCTCTTCACTGGTCGATACTAATTCACTCTCTCAATGCTCCATAATATCTGTCATACCTCTTCTTAAAGCTATTTATGGAACTTGCTTCCACTACTTCACTCTCCAGATTATTCAGTTCCTGACAACTCTAAGACTAAAGAAATACTTCCTAACATCCCTATGACTCATCTGGGTTTTCAGTTTTCAATTGTGTCCCCTTGTTTCTGTATCCCATCTCTGAAACATTTGATCCTCGTCCACCTTGTCAATGCCTCTTAGTATTTTATACATTGTTATCATGTTCCGTCTATCCCTATCCTCTATGTCATCAGGTTGATTTTCCTTAACCCTCTCTCATAAGACATACCCCTCAGTTCCGGGACTAATCGTGTTGCAAATTTTTGCACTTTCTCCAATTTCGTGACGTGTTTGACTAAGTGAGAGTTCCATACTGGCGCTGCATATTCCAGTATAGGCCTTACGTACACTGTGTACAATGTCGTGAATGACTCCTTACTCAGATGTCTAAACGCCAATCTCAGGTTTGCCAATCTCCCATATGCTGCAGCAGTTATTTGATTGATGTGTACATCAGGGGACATGTTCGTTATAATGCTTACACCAAGATCCTTTTCTTTAACTGACGTTTGCAGCTGTTAGTTTCCTAACCTGTACTCCGTCTGCGGTCTTATGTGTCCTTCCCCAATCTTCAGGAGCCATTTGTCGGACCATACTTGTAGTTTGTCCAGATCCCCTTGTAATCTTAAATGATCCTCGCCCACTTGTATTCTCCTCATCAGTTTCACATCATCAGCGAACAGTGACACTTCTGAATCTATTCCTTCCACCATGTCATTCACGTATACAAGAAACAGCTCCGAGCCTAGGACTGAACCTTGTGGAACCCCACTCTACACATGCACCCACTCCGACACTTCAGCACGTACCAACACTCGTTGTTTCCTTCCTGTCAGGTATTCCCTGATCCATTGCAGTACTTTCCCCGTTATTCCTGCCTGCTCCTCAAATTTTTGCACCAGTCTCTTGTGTGGTACTGTGTCAAAAGCCTTTTTGCAATCTAAAAAGATGCAATCTAACCATCCCTCTCTCTACTGTCTTACTTCTGTTACCTTATCGTAGAACTCAAGTAAATTTGTGACACAGGATTTCCCTCTCTGAAGCCATGCTGACTGTCATGTATGAGGCCCAATCTTTTCAACGTGTTTTCACCTACTTTTCTCTTGATAATCTTTTCATGACTTTACATACTTTTGCGTCAATGACACTGGTCTGTAGTTTAATGCTGCCTGTCTGTCCCCTTTCTTAAAAATTGGAACTACATGTGCTGTCTTCCACGCCTCAGGCAACTGCCCTATTTCGATAGATTTACTAAAGATTGTTGCTAATGGCACACCCAGTTCCTCTGCTCCCTCTCTCAGTATCCATGGAGATATGTTATCTGGGCCCACCGCCTTTGAGGAATCGAGTTCGTCTAGCAGTTTCTTCACCTCTACCTTGGTTATGTGTATTGTGTCCAGCACCTGCTGGTGCACCCTACCTCCACAGTTTGCTGGAAGCATTCCTGACTCTATTGTGAATACTTCTCTAAATCTTGTGTTTAGTTCATCACATACTTCTTGGTCACTCTTCGTGAGCTCCCCTCCCCTTTTTTTCCTCAGCCTGATACCGGCCCTTGACTGTTTTTTTTTCTCCTAATGTGACTGTAAAACAATTTTGGGGTCAGATTTGGCTTTTGATGCTATGTCTTTGTCGTATTGCCTCTGGGCCTCTCTCCTTATCCCTGCATATTCGTTTCTGGTTCTTCTCCTCAGTTTCTTGTTTTCTTGAGTCCTTTGCCTTCTATACCTTTTCCATGCTCTATCACACTTGGCTTTGGCCTCTTTACACCTCCAATTAAACCATGGGCTCACTCTGGTCTTACAATTTTTTTCTGTTGCCCTTTGGAATGAACCTTTCCTCTGCCTCCCTGCACATAGTGGTTACTATTTCCATTATTTCATTTACTGCCTTTCCATCTAGTTCCTTTTCCCACTACACTTCATGCAGGAAATTTCTCATTCCCATGTAGTCCCCTTTTTTGAAGTTTGGTTTCTCTCTTTGTTCTCGTGCTGCTGCATTCTCCACTGTTAACTCTATAAGATATTCAAAACTCAGGACAACATGATCACTAGCGCCAAGGGGTCTTGCGTGGGTGATGTCCCTTATGTCTGAACTATTCAAGGTGAATATGAGATCCAGCCTTGCTGCAACATCCTCTCCTCTCTCTCTGGTTGTATCCCTAACATGTTGATGCATGAAGTTCTCCAAAACAGTCTCCACAACTTAGCCCCTCCATTTTCTGGTCCCCCATGTGGCTCTAGGTTTTCCCAGTCAATTTCTTTATGATTGAAAACCCCCATTACAAGCAATTTTGTCCTACCAAAATGGGGCCCCCTGGCCACTTCAGCTAGTGTAAACCATTCATTGCCCTATTGGCACATCATACTTTCTCTTGTTCTCCTGCTGTTAAGTGGTGGGTTATACACACTGCTATCATCACCTTTGGACCACCAGTCTGAAGTGTTCCTACAATGAAGTTGTCTGTTTCCCTTATTTCCATTCCTCCCATCTCCTCAAAACTCCACTGGGTTTTTGTGAGCAATGCTACTCCTCCTCCTCCTCTGTTCTCTCTGTCTTTCCTCATAATCTGATATCTAGGTGGAAAAATTGCATCTGTTATCATCCCTGTAAGTTTTGTCTCTGTTAGTGCTATGATGTCAGGTGATACATCAATGATGCGTTCTTCCCACTCTTCACTCTTATTTGTTATTCCATCTGTATTGGTGTACTATACCTTAAGCTTCCTTTCCATTACTGTATTTTGGGAGATGGAAGAGGAAGGTGTAGGCTGGGAGGGTGGGAGGTAGGGCACAATATTATGGGAGGCTGCTGTGATTGTGGAATTAGTGCTTAGGGGGATGGTGGCTATGGAGGTTCGTTTCTGTTTACTGTGTTTGGTTGATATGTGGTGACAGGGGTTGAGAGGATTCTATAGCATTTGTGTTTGATGTTCTCCCAAAGTCTGAGTTTTCCTGTCTGTCGTTGACTGTCCTGTCTCTCTTTCCTTCCACTGGTTCTGTCTTGCTCTCACTTTCAGTTGTTCCCTTTCCTTTCATGTTCTGTCTCGATTGAGGAACACTTTTTGATAATCTGGAGAGTCCTTTAACAGTGGTTTCTATTGTGGTATCCTGTTCCTTACCACATCTCTCTTGAATGTTAATCTGATTGGTCAACTCTTTTCCCTCGAATACCCCCCAAGTCTGTGAAAATTTTCTACCTGAGACATGTCCCTCTCTCCTGTTATTGCAATGCTTTCTTTCATCATAGGTCTGCCCTTCAGCCTCCTGAAGCCCATGAATAATTATTGATCTCTCCCTCTCCTCTTCCCATTTCTTTTCCCTCTGTATCTCTGGATCTGATTTAAGCATCTTCTTTGCTGTTTCCCTAATCATCTCCCAGACACCATGATGGCCTGAAATTACTGCTGCAAAAGTCTGCTTAGATCCATCCCCTCCATCAGTCCCCTCACTGTCTGCTGATGCTCCCATTCCAGTCATCTTGCTGCTTTCGGACCTCATCTTTAGATCCTTCTTCAGCACATCCATTTCTTCCTCCAATCTCTGTATCTTTGCCTCAGCTACTAACGCTCGTGATTTCCCATTTCTTGCTTTGAGATTTTTTGCTCTTACAATTATGCCAAAGCTCGTTTTAACCCTTTTCTCCCATTGTTTTCTCCCTTTTGTTCTTGAGACTTTCTCCCATTTTCTTTTTGACACCATCATCGGTCCTTGCATTTATGTCCTCCCTTTTGAGACCCATTTTATTTTTATCCTGTTGGGATTTCTGTGCTCCAGCTTATCAAAAATTTGTGTGTGGTGGGGGATTTATAGCTAATGTGTTTGGTTTAGGTTTTGGTTTGTTGTGTGTGTGTGTACTCAACCTAGTTGAGGTTTTTGGGGGTCGAGTCCGAGTCATGGCCCCCCTCTTTTATAATCGCACTAGGTCACTCTCCCTGAGCCGTGAGCTTTATCTACCTTGCTTAAAGTATGTATGGATTTCCCGCCTCCATTCACGGGTTCCAAACTATTCCACTTACTGACTACTCTGTGGCTGAAGAAATACTCCTAACATCCTGTGGATTCATCTGTGTCTTCAGCTTCCAACTGTGTCCCCCTTGTTTACTGTGTCCAATCTTCGGAACATCCGTCTTTGTCACCTTGTTCAATTCCTCTCAGTTATTTTGTATGTCGTTATCATTTTCCCCCTATCTCTCCTGTCCTCCAGTGTCGTCAGTTGATTCCCTTAACCTCTCCTGTAGGACATACCTCTTGCTCTAGGACTAAATTCTTGTTTTCAAACCTTTGCCCCTTTCTCTAGTTTTTCTTCACGTCTTGGCTAGGTGTGGGTTCCAAACTGGTGCCGCATACTCCAATATGGGTCTAACGTACACGGTGTACAGGGTCCTGAATGATTCCTTATTAAGATGTCGGAATGCTGTTCTGAGGTTTGCTAGGCGCCCATATGCTGCAGCAGTTATTTGGTTGATGTGCGCTTCAGGAGATGTGCCTGGTGTTATACTCACTCCAAGATCTTTTTCCTTGAGTGAGGTTTGTAGTCTCTGGCCCCCTAGACTGTACTCCGTCTGCGGTCTTCTTTGCTCTTCCCCAATCTTCATGACTTTGCACTTGGTGGGGTTGATTTCCAGGAGTCAATGTGCTGTAACAGGTCTGCAGCCTGTCTAGATACTTTTGTAGTTCTGCCTGGTCTTCGATCGAATGAATTTTTCTCATCAACTTCACGTCATCTGCAAACAAATACCAGAAACAGCACTGGTCCTAGGACTGACTCCTGTGGAACCCCGCTGGTCACAGGTGCCCACTCTGACACCTCGCCATGTACCATGACTCGCTGCTGCCTTCCTGACAAGTATTCCCTGATTCATTGTAGTGCCTTCCCTGTTATCCCTGCTTGGTCCTCCAGTTTTTGCACTAAACTCTGTGTGGAACTGTGTCAAACGCTTTTTTGCAGTTCAAGAAAATGCAATCCCCCCAACCCCCTCTCTCTCTTGTTTTAAACGTTTTTTTGTAAATCATTTCATAGAACCCCCAGGGTTTGTGACAAGGATTTTCCATCTCTGAAACCTTTTTTGGCTGCTGTTGATGAGTTCTTTCCCTTTTCCCGGGTGTTCCCCCAACTTTTTTTCTATGTAATCTTCCCAGGGGAAACCTTTGCATACTGTACATGTCAGTGACACTGGGTCGGGATTTTAGGGCTTAAATTGTCTGTCTCCTTTTTTTAATGATTGGGGTTTATTTGCTGTTTTCCAGCCCGGGCAATCCCCTTGTTTCGATAGAGTATTAAATTTTGTTTTTTGGGGGTTTAAAATAGCGCCTTGCCCCCTCTCTCACGCCCCAGGGAGAGATATTATCGGGCCCCCTTTTGCCTTTGGGGTTTAATCAGCCCCCTCAGAAGCCTCTTCACTTCTTCCCGGTTGTGTGAAACTGTGGCCAGAAATTGGTGGTTTTCCCACCTCTCCGTTTTCTGGAGTCCTTCTGTCTCCTCTTAAACCGTTTTTAAATTTTCCCCTTGTTGAGTTCCCCATACTTCACGGTCATTTCTTGTTTTTCTCTTCTCCTTCCTTTCCTTTAGCCGGGATTAATTTGGCCCTTGACTGTTTTTTTTTTTCCCCCCTTATTGGCTGTTTTAAAGTTTTTGGGTCGTTTTGGCTTTTGCTGTTATGTCGTTTTATATTGTCGTTGGGCCCCCCCCTTTTCATGTCGTGCTTTTTTTTTTTTGGGCTCTACGACTGCTCTCTTTATTCTCCTGGGTTCTTTGGCTTTAAAATTTTTTCCCTTTTCCCTACCCAAAACCTTGGTTTTTGCCCCCTGCACCTTTGGGGGGAACCCATGGGTCATCCTGGCTTTTAAAATTTTTCCTGTTCCCCTTTGGGTACAAACCTCTCCTAGCCTCCTTGCCTTTTGTTGCTACGTTTTCCCCTAATCTATTAATGGTTTCCCCTGCCAGTCTCGGGTCCCATTGAACCCTTTTCAGGAAGTTCCTCTTTCCCCGTGTAATCCCCTTTTTCTTGTTTTTGGCTTCATTACCCTTTGGGCTTCCTGCTTCCCCCCCCACTTGTAGCTCTTGTGTTTTGGGAAGCTTAAAAAAACCCCAATGATCGGGGCCCCAAAGGGGTTTTTTCATATGTGATGCCCCTTAAAATCTGAAACAACTCAAGGTGAATACTGGGTTCCAGTTTTGGGAGGGTTTTCTCCTCCCCTCTCTTCATGTAGTGTCCCTTTACGTGTTGGAAAATTTTGAAGTTTTCCAGTACCACCTCCTTTCATTTTAGCCCTCCATGTATCTTGGCCCCCATGTGGCTCAAGCTCCCCAGTGGGATTTCCTTGGGGGAAAAGCCCACCCTGTTCAGGAGCTTTCCCCCTGCATGCATGAGCTCTTCGGGCCCCACTCCCGCCAGTTTTGTCAACCATCATTTCAAATTGCTCCTTCATACTCTTCCCTTGGGCCTCCTCCCCGGTTCTGGGGTGGGTTTACACCCACGCTTTCCCCCACCTTGAGACCTCCAAAAATTAAAGCTTTCCCCGCTTTTTTAATCGCTTGTTTCCCCACGGGTCTCCTCTCCCGGGATCAAAATTCCATCGGTTTTTAAATCAGCAGTCCCATCCTCCTCCCCCCTTTTCCCCTTGTCTTTCCCCCGGGGATCGGTATCCCGTTGGAAAAAGGCATCTGTTATAATACTGTAAGTTTGATTTCTGTGAGAAACTTGATGCCCGGGGGGGGGCCCTTTTGACTCTTTCGGGCCACTCCTCCCACTTATTTTTTAAATTCCATCAGCGTTTGTGTCCCCTTACCTTCAGTTTCCTTTCCAACTGGGGTTTTGGGGGGCCTGTGAGGGTGGGGGACCTGGTAGCATACTATGGGATTCATAGCGGGGTTTTTGGGGTTTGGAAGCGGTGAGTATGGATTGTAGTTTGTGGGGGGAAATGGTGTTTAATTTGTGGGGTTCTGAGGTTTGTTTTTGTGGGCTTGCCTTTGGCTCCCGTGTGGTGGGGGTTTGTGTGCAAATTTGACGGGGGTGGAGGAAATAGATTCGGGAAGTGCCCTTTTGGGCAGTCGTATGGAAAAAAGAAAGGCTACGGGACTGTGGCCTGGTCCGGGAAAACTCCCTACTGGGGTTCAACCCCCCCAAGTGTAATGTATAAAGATCGAGAAAGAAAAAGGGAAAGGGCCCGCAGACAGAAACCGTTTTTAGGGGGCCCAAAAGATAAAAAATCTCACTCAAAAAAAAGGATTTGGGAGTGATATAATACAGGCACATCTACTGATGTCCATCAACCAAAAAACTGCTGCAGATTAGGGCGAATTCGGAAAGGAGCCCTTTTCCAAAATCCTGTAGGGACTGTGTTCGTCATGCTCATATTAGAGTTTGCTGCTCCATTTTGGGAAATCTTCATTTGGGCCCAAACGTAGGGAACTAGAAAAATTGTATGTTTGCATCGGGGGCTGGGCCCCGGGTTTTAAAGGGATAAAGCCCTCGAGCAGAGGTTATTGGGAACTCGCCCCTGACAACATGGAAAGAGGATGGCCCTTGTTTAAACATGATAAAAAACATGTACAATACTTAGGGGAAATTTCGACAAAGTGGACGAGACAGGATTTTCCGGGGGTGGGCACAGCAAAAAAGGCGTCACAATTAAAATTTTGAAGACTCAAAAAGCATCACAAAGATGTTGGAAAATATTTCTTGGGGCCCATAGATTGTCAGAAAAGTGGGGTTTGTGGAGGCAGAACTGTACAAAATTTTTAAGAAGAGGTATGATATTCTCAGGGAAGAAAGGAGAAAATTGGCCCTGGGGCCCAACCCAGTAAAAAAGGGGGGGCCCCATGCCTATGAGCAGATCTCTCCCAAAAAATTAGGGAGTACAATTACGTGGTACAATGACGTGAGTAAAATTAGGGAGTACAATTAGGGGGTTTTCTCACAAAAAAAATATTCCTTTGACACCCAAATTTAATTTCAACAGAGGCCTGGGGAGGGATTTAATGATATTATCTTCTTAGGGGAAAAAAATTAAATTTTTTTAATTTTTTTAATTTTTTTAATATTTTTTTTTCAAGAAAAGTTTTGATCTTTTTTTAGTTTTAATGTAAATAACTTTTTTTTAATCCTAAAAATTTTCTCCTTTTATAATAACTGATTTTCCCCCCCCCCCCCCCCCCCCCCCCCCCCCGTTGAGACACTTAGAGTTTAATTTTAAAGGGTTTTTAAAAAATTAAATATTACAAAAACCCTTAATGGAAAAAAGTCCTCTGTTGATTTGTGTTATCTTTGTAATTTACAGTCGTATGAAATTGAAAATTATGTGAAACTGGCCTCAATAAACTTCCTTAATTAAAAACCCTGTTTTTCCCTATAGTTTATTTTTAAAACCATGATTTTACTAGAGTCGATTAAAAAAAGTGAAGCTAAAAAGTTGCCCCGGGCAACCCCTGAGGGTTTTTTTATAGAGACGCTCTATAATCCTTGTTTACTTTAATCTGATATATAACCCCATTTTACATGGGGATAAAATTATTAACCCCAAAGTTTTTATTGATGTTTAAATTTAAACCCAAATGTTTTAAAGGAAAATGATCAAAAAAATCTATTTCTTTTTAAGTATATTTTTAACCCTTTTTTATAAAAATAAAAGGGTTTAAAAATATAAAAAAAAGTTTTTTTAAAAGGGGTGTTGCAGGAAGGTGAGGGGTTTCCCAGTGTGTGGGGGGGAGGGAGGGAAGTTTTATAAACAGTTCAAAACGCGTTTTCCCCTTGGGACTGAAAAAAGGATTTTCCTCATGGCACCTTCTGCTGCACCAGTCAGTATATTACTTTAAAATTTCTTTATATTTTTAAAGAAACCCAATATAACTAAAGTATGAGAGTTATGTGTGTTGTAGTCTCAAAAGGGTTATTATTAAGAAACAGAAGTCAGCATATGTCTTCCCGAATAGGCAAAACTTGCGATCTTGGCTTAAATTCAACGTTATCTTGCCATAAAAGGGAAAAGTAAAAATTTTGGGGTATGCAAAAATTTTTCCAAATTCATTCTGAACCTAACGAAAAAAACATTTCATGTGTTTGTTTAGTATTAAATTATTGTAAACAAAACTAAAATATATTTAGTTGGGTTAGGGCTAAAATAAATTGCTTTGTTATAATAAAGGGTTTGGTAAGGGTTTTTAATTCTTTTCGGAAAAAAATTTAAAATTTTTTTCTTTTAAAATTAATGAAAAATATATATCTTTAAACGTATAAAGAGGGAATTTTTTTTAAAGGACTTAATTTTAAATTTAGTTCTTTTTAATTGCCAGTTTTACATATTCGGCACGAATAAAATTTTATATATATATATATATATATATTTTTTATATAAATTATATTATATATATATTAAAATTTTTATATATATATATATATTTATATAAATTTAAAATATATATTTATATATATTATATATATATATATAATATATTTTTATATATATATTTTTGTCGTGCCGAATAAAACCCGAAATTTTCCCATCTTGGCTTAAAAAAGCAACGTCATCTTCCAATAGGACCAAATGAAATTTTTTGGGGATGCAAAAATTTGTCAAAAAACAAATTCCCCCCCCCCCCCGCCCCCCAAAATTTTTTAACCCGTGTTTGTTTTTTGTATTTTAAATTTTTTTAAACAAAACTAAAATATTTTTTTGTTGGGTTAGGCTAAAAAAAAATTGCTTTGTTATAATAAGGTTAGGGAAGTTTTTAAGGGTTCCCTTTTGGTGCAAATTTATAAATTTTTACCTTGAAAATTTAAAGGGAAAAAAAAATCTTTAAACGTATAAGAGAAAAATTTTTTGAAAAGGGCTTTAATTTTTAAAAGAGTTTTGCAAAATTTACCGTTTTTACATAATTTGGAAAGACCCTATTATTATATATATATATATATATTTTTATAAAAATATATATATATATAATATATATATATTTTATCTTTTTTTTATATATAAAATTTTTATTATTATATATAAGAAAAAATAAAACAAACCACTGTAAAAGAATAGGGGGAAGTTCCAAGTGCTTTGTGACTACTCACATTATCAAGGAACAATGAAAGTAAAGCCCTAAAAGGAAAAGGGATATAAAGGGGGAGCCCCCCCTCCTATCAATCCCCAAAAACAAAAAAAAAACACCTGACGCGGGGACAGCGGGCCCCCCCGGCCCAACTTTGACAGGTCCTTCCCCAACCCACCAACAAAACTATTTACCCAAGAAAAAAAAATTTTTTAAAAATTTTTTTTTGTCCAATGTATATTTAAAAATTTTTCCCAAAAACTTTTTAATTATAAAGGGGTTTTAATTTATATAAACCAAAGGAAAAATTCATATTATTGTCAAATGCTTTTTTATGAAACAAGATTCAATTATATTCCTGTCGACCATGGGCTTGCTTTTATTTTCTACTTTCTCAAATTTTTGAAAATTTAATTTGGGTGGTTTAAAAACTCTTACTTTAATAAATAGACATTGGAATTTGTCAGTTCTAATGCTAAAATTTTTTTTTTGTTTTAATTTTTAGTTCGAGATTTTTTTTAGTTTGCCGTAATAAACTTTATGCAAAAAATTTTAAAAAGGAATCTTAATGCACATCCATCAGCCATTTTTTGGGGCGGAAATTTTTTATCAAAAAAATTTTTTTTTCTGTTTAAAAATTTTTTAATTTCAACTTTAAAATTAAAAGTCTTAAGAAGAGAAAGGCCCTTTTCAACCAAGTTTTCATGGTAAGGAAAAACCAACATTTTTTAGTTGAATAAAGGTGGTTGTCCCTTTTTGGATTGAAAAAAAATATTTCTAGCAACTTTAAAAGATTTATAATTACATTTCTTGGGTATTTCATAATTTTATTACCTATTTCATAAATTTTTTATATTTCCTCATCTAAAGAAAACTGGCTACAAATTCGTAAAAAAAACCCCAAAAAAAAATTTGATGAGAAAAATGACAGTTTAAAATGGGATCTTGAAGGGAAAAAATAATAGTGGGGCATGGAACAGTTATTTGTAGGTTTTTTTGTAATTTTTTAAAATTTTAATTCATTTTACCCCTTTAAAAATTTAAAAAATCTAGAAAAAAGGCCCAAAGAGTTATTTTTTTCAAAATTTAACAGTAAAATTTATTGGGAAAGGGCCCAAAACTATTTAAAATTTTCCAAGGAAAAGGTGTTTTTCTACCCTTTTTGGGATAAGACACAAAAAATCATCAAAAATCTGAACCCTTTAGGCCCCTATTGGGGGGATTTTTGTTAGCAACTTGTTTCAAAAAATTTCCCTGTATAGGTTATATAACGGGTGAAAGAGGGGTTTCCCATTGCCGTACCAAAAATTCGAGGGGTAAAACTTTCATTAAATACCAAAATTTTTCTAAAAAATGCAAAAATTTTTAAAAAGTTTAATGATGTGGAACTGGTAATTTGGGAAATCATAATTTAAAGAAATTTTCAGATAAGGGAAAATTTTTAAATCTTTAAAAGGAACTTTTGTTTAAAAAAGGAAAAGTAACATCAAAACTTTTAAACCCTGGTTTAAAATTTATTTAAGTCAGTCAAGGAGCTTAAATTTTCAACTTTAAAACTTTGTTGTTTTTAACTTAAAGTTAGGGAAATTTTTTCCAACAATAGGGCTCAAAAAAATCAACAAGCCCTTTGGATAATTTTTATGAAAAATGATCCTATGGAGTAATAATTGGTCTGCCCGGATTCCCTGGTTTGTGGGGTTTTTTTTTTAGCCCTACATGTAAAAGGGTTTAAAAAAATGGATTAGTGGAAAATAAAAATTTTTTGACAATTCAACCTTTTTCCTTTCAGTAAAAAGTTTTTTTTTTTTATTGAAATTGGGGTTTTTTTAAAGGGTTTTAAAAGGGGGTTTTTCTAAGTTTAGAATAGGGTTTTAGTATCATTAAGAGATTTTTCATTTTTTTTTGGTAAAACATTTTCTTTTATAATTTTTCTATTGCATTTTTTTTGTTGGTTTTTTGAAAAGGGGCAAAAATTTTTTTTGTTATTAAGTGTTTCATAAGACTTTAAAAAAAACTTTGAGGGCAATTGGGAATGTTTGGTTTTAAAAAATAGAAACTTATAATTCCCTTTTCTAAAATTTTAATTTTATCAGTTTGGTTTTTAAACAGAAATTTTTTCCCCAAAATTACCCAAAAGGGTTTTTTTAATTTTTAACCCTTATTAAAGGGTTTTTTTGAAGTTGCAAAAATTAGGCCCCAAAAAAGGTTTTGGGGCAGCAGTTTTTGTTTTTCAAAAATTTTTATTGAAAGTTTTTTACAAAATTATTATTAAGGGATGCTTTGGGCCAATCACTATTTTCAATTAAAATGTCAAAATTTTTTTTGTAGTTTGTTTTGAGGGTTTATTACAAATTCTTCCCGAGTTATTTTAGCAAAAGATCCAACTACTGGGGTTTCCATTCTGGGTGGAATGGGCCTGATTAAAAAAGTTTTTTTTGTTTTCAATATTTTTTAAAGCTTCCCTTTTCCTGTATTTTAGTTATTTTTAATATGTTTCTGAAGAATAATTCTCTTAAAATCATCAAAAAGGGCGATCTCTAAAGTCAAGGAAAGATATTGGGTTTAAAAAACCTTTGGGGGAGAAGTTGTTCATTTAAACAATTTTTTAAAAAAAATTTTGTCGAATTTTTTTCTTGTGGGACTTGATCAGCGCCGAAGAAAAAATGGGAAACAAAAAATAAAATGATTAGGAAAGCTTATCCCAGGGAAAATTCTGAAGAGTCGTGTGGTATCCTTTAATGCAATAAAAATTACAGTAAAACCGGTGATTTCGAATATGGCCCCAAAAACCCCGTGAAAGGGAAAAGGAAGTTCCAAAACCCCTTTCGTTGGGCTTTCAAATTACAAAAAAAACAATGAAAGTAAAGCTCAAAAAGGATGGTATATAAAGGGGTTTGGGCCCCCCCCCTCACTATTTAATTTCCCCAACAAAAAAAAAAAAAAAAAACACCTGACATGAGGGCAGCAGGCCCCCCGGCCCAACTAGAAGGGGCCCTTTTACACAACCCACCAACAAACTATTCTACCCAAGAAATAAGAATTTTAAAAATTATTATTTCTCCAATGTATTATATGCCTTCCTCTGATGCTTTACTTAAATTGTTCCTTGATAAAGTGAGTAGCCCACGAAAGTGATTGAAACTTCTCTATTCTTTCACAGTGGTTCTTTGCATATTCTGAAATCACCTGTTTACTGTGATCTTATTGCATATATATATATATATATATATATTATATATATATATATATATATATATATATATATTATATATAATATAAAATATATTATAAAATTATATATATACATATATAATAAATAAACTCATGTCGTTTTGGCCCGCCTCATGGTGAGCGAAAATAACACATGACGCTCTAACAGGACATGCAATCCTACAAGAACCAAGCACACAGCAGAGCTATGTGTTTTACCTTGGTCCAAGGACTTATGGTGATGTGGGTGCCTCTTAGCTAATTTCATTTTACTCCCCGTTTGGTGTGCTAGCCTTCACGAACAGTCTATATGTTATTGTAACCACCATCGATAGGCATTTAATCAATAACTGCACTGCAGCAAGCCTGCTTCATGGCCTGCTTCATGGTGAGCGAAAATCATGCATAATGCTCTAACCCACAGAACCAAGCAATCCTACAAGAATTTACTAGTACAATATAGTAAAGATTTTGAATCTCCTCCAGCTCCACCAAATCCGGACGCGAACCCAGTATGCAGTATGCATTTCCTCTCTGGATGGCCACGCTGAGGCGCTGGAACATGAAAGCGGTTGCCCTTGGGTCCCTGGTGGTATCGATGAGCCTGGAATCTAGTTGTTTAAGGAAACGTGTGGCATTTTTTCCCGATGATCCCAAGGCCTCTGATCCCACTGGGACAAATTGATATTGTTGGCATATGTCCCCATACTTGCTGATCTTGTACTCCTCCTTGTGGTCAGCAGCTCCCCCCTGTCTCCCGAGAATGTAATGGATGTAGGTGCCAGCCAGCGTCGACACACAGGTATAGACCCATGCTAAGATCTTGCCATTCTTCGAAGGATAGATGGTGATCCCACCATGGTGATTTGCTGTGTTGTGAGTTTTGTTGGCTGCTAGCGATCGGGGCTCTCTCTCGGTTGGGCATCCAGCTGTGGTAAGGCTTCTCTTTATGATGTTGTTGACTTCATTGTGTCTTGTATGCCAGCCCTTGGTTTTGAAGCAGTCAAGACCATGTAGACCGTATTGGTTGGTTTGAACAACTATATGTATATTTCGTTCGAACTGGGGCAGTGAGTCGTAGAGCCACAGCCCTGAGCACGTTGGCAAGCACCTTTTCAGCGATGGAGGCCATCCGAACTTGACTGTTTATAGGCCAGTGCTGCAATAAGTTTTGGTGCTGGAGAAGCGAGAGTCTCCCATTCAGTGGTGTCACTGGCGTAGCTAGGATCCTGTATTCCTGCCGAGTAACTTAGGTTGTCCGGAAGAATTTGTTTTATTAACTCGGTTGATACTATGGAAGAGGATAGGAAAGCTGTAAGAGCAATCTGGGAGGATTTGCATACTCCCAGCCCACCCAAGCTTGACTGGAAGTGAGTCTTGTAATCACACTTCATCTTCCAGGAAAAGATTCCATACACTCTCTGGCATGGACTTACAGGGAGAGTCATATTCCTTGAGTTTCGGACTGATGAAGGCTGGGGAGCATCTCAGGAATTAGATAAGTTTTGGGACTGACTGGCACCTGGTGAGTAGGTAGAAGGCATCATGTGTATCGATGTCTTTCATTTTGCCTTCCATCGTCCAATTTTTTTTTTCAAGTATCTGATCAATAGCATTGGGACCAAGAGGAGCACCAAGGAGAGTGCTGTTGGTTGGATCAATGGCTCGTGCTCCTGGTAAAACAGCACTAATATTCTGTATCATGTGTCGATTATTAGAAACTATTACACATTTGGTGGGGTTTAAAGATAAACCCAGGCACTCTCCCATGTCTAATTTTTCTGATGTCCTCTAGGAGAGATTCTGTAATGCCAGCTAGGGTACCATCATCCAAGAACAAGATACTGAGCTCACTGGAGAGTGCTTCTGTGGCTTCCTTGATGACCAGACAGATGAGATAGGGGAGAGAGGGTCCCCCTGTTGCACACCCTCACACGAGGCAATTTCATGCTCCCAAAACAATAGTTTAGAAGTCACGCTATAACACAATTCTACGAAGGGATTGCAGAGGGAAGGGAAGTGTCTAGAAACTACTTGGAGAGCAGCATTCCTTCTGACCATATTGAAAGCGTTGGCAAAGTCCAGTATCGATCAAGGCTTTTTCATCTGACATGTTGATGTATACTTGTGCTGCATGGGAAGCTGCTTCACAGCCTTGTAGAATACCAAAACCGAGCTGAGTTGGTTTCAGCATTGCAGCGCCTCTTGACCCACCATTCTTATTGCAGCCTTGGCGGCTAGGCTCCGAAAGGTGTTGCTCTCTGCAGTGTGCCTGATCCCTCCATCCTTTTTCCGGAGGGCATATAGTGAGGCACGATAGAAAAGGGACACTGCCAGCCAGACACACATTGGAAAATTTGGTTAGTTCAGACAGCAGCCTCTCAAAAAGATCACCAAGTGCTGGACTGAGCATTTGTTGTAAGTGTTGTGGCCTTAAGCAGGTAAAACCTCCTGCTGAGCCCTTTGAAAATGGTATAGCAGCTTTATACACATCAACATCCTATAAGGATAAATGTTCTCACCTGTTGCAATGTCAGGGAGGTCAGTGTTGGTACTGGGAACACTGGGTGCATGTTTGTCCTACATGGCTTGTGCTGTAATGACATCCATGGGAGCGATGGTATCCTCACTGGTTATAAGCCTCAGTGCTCCAGTAGTATTACCCTCTTCTATTCTTTTGCTAATATAGGCTCTGATTTTTGAGGCATCAGGTGTCCTGTTGTTGGCACTTCTCCGGCGGGTTTTTGTCGCCCTAGAAAGGGAGACTGACGAGGTTGTCAGCTCTAGGGAAAGCATTTATTGCCCTAGTAACAGATGTTGCTAGTGACTTGGCCCTTCTTGGTGGGACAGCTAGACAGACCTAGCAAAAGATTGTGGCAGGATCCGTTGTTGACATTTTTCAAGAGGTCAGCGAATATACATATATAAATAAATGCAGTGCAAACAGGTAATACTTGAGAATCTTGCTTAAATTCCAACGCTCTTCTTGCCCAACAAGTCAAGCGAAAATTTGTGTATACAATAATTTCGCAAAAAAACATTCTAAATCGAGCGAAAAAAAAATTTTTTTTTTTTTTTTTTCATGGCGTTTGTTTATTAAATTATTTAAAGTTATTTAAAATATATTTAGCTGAATTAAGCTAAATTAAATTACGCTTGTTGTAATAAGGTTAGGTAGGTTTTCTAATAACTTTTGTAAAAAATTATTAATTTTCACATTAGCATAAATGACAAAATATATCTTTAAACGTACGAAAGAAAATTTTAGAAAGGATTTAATTTTAAGTGAGTTCTTGCTAATTGACTAGTTTTGCCTACTAAGTACAATATATATATAGATATAATATATATATATATATATATATATATATTATATATATATATATATATATATATATATATAATATATATATATAATATAAAAAGTTCGATTTTTCCCACTGGGCCGTGTATCCGGTTTAGGGCCTTCCACTGGGCGTGTTATCCGGTTAGGGGTTCTTCCACTGGCGTGTATCCGGTTTTAGAGGGCCTTCACTGGGCGGTGTATCACCGGTCTAGAAACCTTCCCACTGGCGGTGTAATCCGGTTAGGGCCTTCCACTGGGCGGTGTATCCGTTTTAGGGCCTTCCCACTGGGCGGTGTATCCGGTCTAGGACCTTCCACCTGGGCTCTGGGCGGTGAATCCGGTCTAGGACCAGCGGCTGAGAGGGTCAAACCTTTTCACACCACCTAGGTGTTAATTCCGGTTTTGACCATGACCTCGCCCTCGAGACTAACCTCACCCTTGACCCCCCCCAACCACACCCCCGCGCCACGACCCCCCTTCGCGACCCCCGCCGTCGCGCCGCGCCCCGCCCGCGCCAGCCCGCCCGCGCGCCCGCCCGCGCGCCCGCCCCCGCGCCCCCGCCCGCGCGCCCGCCCGCTGCCTTTTCCGCGACCCCCGCCCGCGCCTTCCTGCTGCGCCTTCTTGCACGATCGTCCGGATCGCCCCCGCGCCTCGAAGTTTTTTCCGATTTTTTTCGAATTTTTTTTGAATTCCTTTTCTTCTTGTGCTCTCCATCTCTCGGATCAATTTTTTAAGGTTCCCCCTCTCACTTTCACGCCCCATCCCAAAATTTTCTCGATATTACCATGACCTCCATCTCCTCGGATCAAGGTTATGGATTCCCAACCTACGGGGTTTCGAAATTCTCCCAATTCCTCGGATCATAGTTTTTTTGGGTACCCCTCCTTTCACCCCCCATCCCCCAAAAAATTCTCAATATCAAAGTCCTCCACTTCCGTCGGATCCCCCTCACCACTATCACCCCCCAACCCCAAAAATTTCTCGAAAAACCATGAATTCCATCTCCTCGATCAAGTTTTTTTTTGGATTCCTCCCTATGGGTTTTCGAAATTCTCCATCTCCTTTGGATCAAGTTTTTTTTTTGGATTCTCCCTATGGGGTTTTCGAAATTCCCTCCATCCCCCGGATCAAATTTTTCTCGACAATACCAGACTGCCATCTCCAGCGGATCAAGTTTTTTTGGATCCCCCCTATGGGGTTTTTCGTATTTCCTCCATCTCCTTGGATCAATTTTTGGGATTTCCCCCTATGGGGTTTTCAAATTCTCCCAATTCCTCGGATCAAGTTTTTGAATCCCCCCTCTGGGTATAAGCATTTCAAAATAGACTCCTCCTATGGGGGCATGCTTACTACAGGTCTAATGAAGGGTGTTTACCGTGCGGCAGTGACTTTCACTGTGTTGACCCAGCACACAGGTTGAATCTTGTATACCCTTTTTAATTAATAAGGGGACATAGCAGTGACGTCCACGCGCGACACAGCTGAATCTTGTCGATCCTTTTAGTTCATTCAAGTTAATAAGGGACACTGTACATCAGAAAGGCACATTTTTTTCGTTAATACCCAACATTTCTTTACAACCACAAGTCAGACATTTTTTTAACTATTTCATCATCAGTCCCACTCCCCAGAACGAAGTATACCTCCTCCCACCCTCCCAAACCCTCACACTCCAACCATCACCTCACTAAATTTTTCACTCATAAACCCCCAATTTCTGTTTTAAAACCCTTTCTAGTTCATTAAAGTTAATAAGGGACACAGTCATCAGAAAGTCACCACATCGCTACATCCACTTTCGTAAATCGACTACCACAATTTTTACATATACGAAGTTAAATAACGCACTTTTACTTTGAACATCTTCAAACACTCTCATAAATCATTGGAATACTCCAACAAAAATACCTTTATACATTTCCAAAACAACACTGGAAATACTACTCCCAACACATCATTCGAATCACCCCCCCAAATACCTCTGAATACTGCCAAACACCTCCAAAACACCCTTGAACCAACCTCAAAAAAACCACATTGTACACCTTCAAAACACCCTTGATACACCTTCAATAACACCCTTTGATCACCTTTCAAAAAAACCAACATTTGAACACACTCAAATCACCTTTGAACACCTTTGAACATCACCAAAACACTCTCATAAATCATTTGAATACTCACATAAACACCCTTGAACACCTTCAAAACACTCTTGAACACCTTCAAAAAACACCTTTTGAACTTTTCAATCAACACACAAAACCCTTGAACACCTTTCAAAACAAACCCTTGAACACCTTCAAAACAACATTTAAACACACTCAAAACACCTTTGAACACCTTTGAACATTTCCAAAACACTATTTGAGTACTCCCAAATAAGATTTGACATCTCTAATTTATCTGCACTTACACATTTCATTAAATACAACTCATCCCTCAGTCTCCAGACTTCACAACATTATCACAAAAACTAACTCAAACACTTTACTTTGAACATCCCCAAAAACACTCTCATAATCATTTGAATACACACATAAACACCCTTGAACACCTTCATAACACCTTTGGAATATCGTTTTTTAAACTAATTTCATCACAACCCCAACCCACTTAATAACATCTTTTTTCGGTAACTTCTAATTCTGACATACACTACCCTCATCAATTACCAACAAATTTTACTCGTTTTAACTAATGTCATCACTGTAACCAAGATTTTCACAAAAAAAAAAAAAACTCTATGACACCTAACACACACGCACACACACACACCCCACAACACCGACACAATTTTCTCCTCGTTTTAATAAACCCTTTTAGGGTTCATTAAAGTTAATAAGGGGACACAGTACATCAGAAAGTCACAACAACAACATCCACAACCCACAATTTTTTCTCGTTTTAGCTAATTTCATCAGAAAAAGTCCCAACAACAACCCACTTATAACATCTTTTTTCGGTATCTCTAGTTCGACAACAACACCCACAACACCCACATCCCACAACACCCATGAACATTTCCAAAACACTATTTGAGTACTCCCAATTACACCACTGATTACTACTAAAACACCGCCGAATTCAATCAAAACACCCTTCAACACCTTCAAACACCCTTGAACACCTTCAAAACACTCTTGAACACTTTCAAAAACACCTTTGAACATTTCCAATCAACACTGAAACACTTCCAAAAAAAACAATTTGAGTACTCCCAATTACACCACTGAATACTACTAAAACACCGCCGAATTCAATCACACACCCTTCAACACCTTCAAAACAACCTTTGTACACCTTTCAAAACACTTTGACACCTTCAAAAAAACACTCTTGAAACACCTTCAAAAAACACCTTCGAACATTTCCAATCAACACTGAACACTTTCAACAAACACAATTTGAGTACTCCCATTACAACCACTGAATTCTTTTTTTTTTTTTTTTACTAAACAAGACCGCTGAATTCAATCAAACACCCTTCAAACACCCTTCAAAACACTTTGAACACACTTCAAACACTTTGAATAACCTCAAAACACCTCTGAACACCTTCAAAACACCCTTGAACACCCTTGATCACCTTCAAAAAAAAAAAAACAAACATTTGAACAACAGCTCAAAACAAAAAATACCAGACACGAAAAGATCGCTTTTGAAAAACACCTTTGAACACTTCCAAAAAAAAAACACAATTTGAGTACCTCCCAATTACAACCACTGAATACACCACTAAAACACCGCCTGAATTCAATCAAAACACCCTTCAACAACCTCTTCAACAAAACCCCTTGAACACCTCAAAACAATCTTGAAGCACCTTCAAAAACACCTTTGAACATTTCCAAAACAACTATTTTTGAGTACTCCTCAATACACCACTGATACACTAAAAACACCGCTGAAAATTCAATCAAAACACCCTGTCAAACACCTTCAAACACCCTTGACACACTCAAAAAACCCCTTCAACACCGCTACAAAACACCTATTGAACACCTTGAAAACACCATTGAATCACCTTCAAAACACTCACATAATCTTTTTTTTTATTTGAACACTACTCAAAATCACCTTTGAATACCTCAAAACACTTTTGAATACACCTTCAAAACACTCTCATAATCATTTGAACACACTCAAATCACCTTTGAAAAACCTCAAAACTCCTTTGAACACCTCAAAACAACCTGAACACCTCAAAAAAAACAACATATAACCACTCAAACACCTTTTACAACCCTTTGAACGTTTTATTTCCAACAACACTGAAACACTTCCAAAAACACCATTTGAGTACTCTCCCAAATACACACTGAATACTAAACGCCACTGAATACACTCAAAACACCACCAAGTCCCCATAAACTAAGATCAACACCCCCATCCCACAACTCCCACAACCCACAACACACCACAATTTTTTTTCTCGTTTTATCTAATTTCATCAAAAGTCACAACACCCACACCTTCCCTCCCATTTTTTTCTCTTTTAAAACTAATTTCATCAGAAAAAAGTCACCATAAAACCCACTTATAACGTGTTTTCGGTATCTCTAGTTCGCGACAACAACCCCACATCCCACAACACCCACATCCCCAACCCACACACACACACAGACACACACACACACACACAACACCCTAACCTAGCCTAACCTAACTTAATCCTAACCTAGCCTAACCTAACCTAACCTAGCCTAACCTAACTTAACCTAACCTAACCTTTTACCCTAACCTTTACCTAACGTTAACCTAACCTAACCTAACCTTTACCTAACCTTTACCTAACCTAATCTAACTTGGGGGGGCCCTAACCATTACCTAACCTAACCTAACCTATCTTAACCTAACCAACCTAACCTAGCCGAACCTATCCTAACCTAAACCTAAAATATATTGGACACTTCCAAAAAATCATTAGAGTACTCCAGAATTACTTTGAACGACTTCCATTTTTGGATATTTCCAAATTAGTTTTTGAAAACTTTATCGTAAAATCGAACATTATTTTCTTGTTGATAAACACACTCAATGGTAGAAATATTTACTCGATTTCCAATAGAAACACTTTCCTCGCTCTGAGAGACTCATTGTGGTACCCCTTCCCCCCAACACCACTGGGAATGCGGTTCACCACCCAAGGTAGATTTAAGATAATCATGAACACCTGCGCCAACTCGAGGACAGACAGACGCCATGAAATGCGGTACATCCAAGGTGAAAAAAGTCATCTCTTTCCCAGACCAACTGTCCTATCCTAAACCCTAGACCTAACCTAACCTAACCTCCTAATATTCCTAACCTAACCCTAACCTCACTATCCGAACTAACCTAACTCTCCATCAATCACCTCTATCCTAACCTAACCTAACCTAACTCCATCAAACACCTCAAACGCTAACCTAACCTAACCTATCCTAACCTAACCTAACTCCATCAAACACCTCGAATACTACCTAACTTAACCTAACCTAACCTTACCTAACCTACCGAACCTAACCTAACCTAACCGTAACCTATCCTTACCTGTCCTAACCAACCTAACCTATCCTAACCTAACCTAACCTAACCTAAACCTAACTTATCCCTAAGCTAACCAACACCTAACTATCCTAAACCCTAACCTAACCTAAACTTATCCTAACCTAACCTAACCGACCATAAAATAACGAACTAAACCTAACATAATCCTAATCTAATCTATCCTAACCTAACCTAACTTATCCTAACCTAACCTAACTTATCCTAAACCTTAACCTAACCTAAAACCTTAACCTAAACTAATCCTAACCTAACTTATCCCTAACCTACTCACTTTACTTTGAATCACCTTCAAAACAAACACTCTCATACATCATATGAGACCCCCTTTCAGTCATATCTCTCATCCCACAACCATATCATCTCACATACAGAACAACCCCAAGATTACTTGCGAACACTGCTCATAAAGCATTTGAGTACTCCCCACATAAACACTTTTGAACATTTCCAAACACACTGAAGCCTTCTTAACTTCTTTCCAAAATATCTTTTTGATTACTCCCAAAATAAAGATATGCCAGCTCCTAATTTATCTACACTTACACATTTTCATTAAATTACATCTCAACCCTCCCCCCCCCAAACTCCTCCCTCATCTCCAGACTTTACAACATTACACAAAAAAAAACTAACTCATACACTTATGACATGAGACATTACCATAACTAACACACTGACTAACTTTGAACCAACACGAACACCACTGATCTTCTTCAAAAAAAATGCTCTGCACATCATTTGAACACCTTCAAAAAAATCAACCATCAAACACCTCCGAATACCCCAAAAAGACACTACTGATTACTACCAAATCACCACTGAATACTACCAATTCAACCGTCAAAATCACCAAGAAACTAAGTTTTAACATCACCATCTAACATCCTTGTTTAAAGAAATCCCTCAAATCACTATACCAAGAACTTCCCTCCCATCTGGACGCATAAAAAAAAAAAAAACATGAATCACAAACCTAATACGCAAAACACTTAGTACATGATCACCATCAACTGAAAACATATCTTGTACACACACATATATCACACATAATATCATCCAACTACAATCACCCATGTTCACTCTACCTCAAAATCACTAATATCACAGAAAAACAATCATTTTAATACAACTTTCACACACACAACACACACACACAACACACATAAAAAAATCATATTGTGACAATAGCTAAGCGCACTCACCTCACTAACCACCACACACGGATGTTCTCACCCTCACAGGACGACGAGCTCACCTCCAGTGACGTCACAACTCCCATTGTGTTACTTGGTGGTTGGTAACATCAACCTGTTACCCTACATTATCTAAGAACACTAATCCAGACGAATTACCAGATTTTAATGATCCCCAACACCAGATCAACAGAAAACACACTCATTTTTATAATTATTCACATCAAAATTCACGATCACCAATTTCCATATCATGTTTTAGCCGTCATCTATCCAACACTAATCACCAAGAATCACCAAAAAATCTAAGATCAAGCATCTCAAAACTACTATTATCACTGAAAACACTTATTTTTTAAACATTCGCACAAAATAAGACATACACCCCGCACAGAAACTACCACAACACTCCACAACATCTATAACATAACATGAAGCACTATAACATATCACTATCACAAAAAAATAATAACACATATTATACATTTCAATTTGCAAAATTTTAAGACCATGAGACAACACCCAAATCTAAGACATTCTCCTCCAACTAAGACAACACATCACCCCTAAAACTTTCTTCCTGTATTCATTCCGTATATCTCCAGAGACGTTTTAACCAACCCCGACGGATCCATCACGAACGTATGAGCTAGAGGAACCATCACCACTCACTCCAACACCACCTACTATCACTCTGGCTCCTACGTCGTGATTGGATCCGTCGGGGTTAAAAGTCTCTAGGAGATATACGGAATGAATAAGGGGGGAAAGGAATTTTAGGGGTTATGTGTATGTCTTAGTTGGAGGTGAATGTCATTTTTTTGTTTTGGGGGGGGGGGGGTGGGGTTTGTGTTTGGGGGGGGGGGGGGGGGGGGGGGGGGGGGGGAGATTTTGGTTGTATGTCTCATGTCTTAAATTTGCAATTGAATGATACTATGTGTAATTAATTTTTTTTGTGATAGTGATATGTTATAGAGTGTCTCATGTTTATGTTTATAGATGTTGGTGGAAGGTTGTGGTAGTTTCGTGTATGTCTTATTTTGTGCGAATTTTAAAAAATAAGGTGTTTTCAGTGATCATAGGTAGTTTTGAGATGCATGTCTAAATTTTTTGGTGATCGTTGGTGATTAGTGTTGATAGATGACGGTAAACATGATATGAAATGGTGATCGTGATTTTTGTGTGAATAATTATAAAAAAAATGAGTGGTTTTTTTCTGTGACTTGGTGTTGGGGATCATAAAATCTGGTAATCGTCTTGGATATAGTGTTTCTTAATACTTAGGGTACAACAGGTTTGATGTTACAACCACCAAGTAACACAAGGGAGTGTGACGTCACTGGAGGTGAGCTACAGTCGGTCCTGTGAGGGGTGAGACATCGTGTGGTTGGAGGTAGTGAGGGAGTGCGCTAGTATAATTGTCAAATATGATTTTTTTATGTGTGTGTGTGTGTGTGTGTGTGTGAAATGTTTTATAAAAAATTGTTTTCTGTGATATTAGTGATTTTGAGGTAATGAACGGGTGATTGAGTTGGTGATATGTCTTATATTAGTGTGTGTACAAGATATGTTTTCAGTTGATGTGATCATGTACTAAGTGTTTGCCGCTATTAGGTTTGTGTTTCATGCTTTTTTTTTTTTTATGCGTCAAATGGGGAGGGAGTTCTTGGTTATAGTGATTTGAGGGGTGATTCTAAAAAAAGGATGTTAGATGGTGATGTTAAACTTAGTTTCTGGTGATTTGACGGTGATGGTAGTATCAGTGTGATTTGGTAGTAATCAGTAGTGTTTTTTTTGGGGAGTATTCGGAGAGTTTGATGTGTTTTTTTTTTGAAGGTGTTCAAATGAAGTGGCAGACATTTTTTGAAGAAGATCATTGGTGTTTCAGATAGATATACTACATTTTCAAAGTTAGTCAGTGTGTTAGATATGGTACATGTTTCTCATGTCATAAGTGTATATTTAGTTTTTTATTTGTGCTAATGTTTTGTAAAGTCTGGAGAAATGAGGGAGGAGTTTGGGGGGGGGATGAGATGTAATTTAGATGAAATGTGAAGTGTAGATAAATTAGAGCTTCAAATCTTATTTGGGAGTAATCAAAAGATATTTGAAGTGCCTTCAGTGTTGTTGGAAATGTTCAAAAGTGTTATGAGTACTCAAGCTTTATGAGAAGTGTTCGAATAAATCTTGGGGTTTGTTTCTGTAGTGAGATGATGAAAGGTTGTGATGAGAGATATTGAGAAAAGGGGGTCCTCAAATGATGTATGAGAGTGTTTTGAAGGTGTTCAAAGTAAAGTGAGTAGGGGGGGGGGGGGGGGGGGTGGGGGGTTAGGATAAGTTAGGTTAGGTTATTTTAGGTTAGGTGAGGTTAGGTTAGGTTAGGATAAAGTTAGGTTAGGTAGGATAAGTTAGGTTTAGTTAGGTTGATTAGATTAGAATAAGTTTAGGGTGTAGGTTTTCGTTATTTTAGGTAGGTTATGTTTAGGTAGATAAGTTAGTTAGGTTAGGTTAGGATAAGTTAGTTAGGGTTAGCTTAGGATACGTTAAGTAGGTATGTTAGGGTAGGTAGGATAAGGTTAGGTAGGACAAGGTTAGGATAGGTTAGGTTAGGTTTAGGGTTAGGTCGGTAAGTTAGGTAAGGAAGGTTTAGGTTAAGTTAGGTAATATCGAGGTGTTTGATGAGTTAGGTTAGGTTAGGATAGGTTAGGTTAGGTTAGGATAAGATGTTTGATGGAGTTAGGGTTAGTTAGGTTAGGATAGAGTGATTGATGAGTTAGGTTTAGGTTCGGTTAGGTGAGGTTTAGGTTAGGTTTAGAATTAGTTAGGTAGGTTAAGGTTAGGTTAGGATAGACAGTTGGTCCTGAAAGATGATTAACTACCTGGATGTTTACCCGCATTTCATGGCGTCCCTGTTCTGTCCTGGAGTTGGCGCAGGTGTTCATGATTATCTTAAATCTACCTTGGGTGTGAACCGCATTAACCCGTGGTGTTGGGGGGAAGGGTGAACCCAAAATGGGGGGGGGGGGGGGGGGGGGGGGGGGGGGGGGGGGGGGGGGGGGGGGAGTCTCTCAGAGCGAGGGAAAGTGTATTCTATTCGGAATCGAGTAAATATTTTCTACCATTGAGTGTGTTTTACCAACAAGAAAATAATGTTCGATTTTTACGATAAAGTTTTCAAACTAATTTGGAAATATCCAAAAATGGAGTCGTTCAAAGTAATTCCTGGAGTACTCTAAGTATTTTTTGGAAGTGATCCAATATATCTAGGTTAGGTTTTAGGACTAAGGTTTCGGCTAGTTAGGTTGGTTAGGTAAGATAGGTTAGGTTAGGTAGGTAATGGTTAGGCAAGGTTAGATTAGGTTAGGTAAAGGTTAGGTAAAGGTTAGGTTAGGTATGGTTAAAGTTTAGGTAAAGTTAGTAAAGGTTAGGTTAGGTGAAGTTAGGTTAGGCTAGGTTAGGTTAGGTTAGCCTAGGTTAGGATAAGTTAGGTTAGGCTAGGTTAGGGTGTGTGTGTGTGTGTGTGTCTGTGTGTGTGTGTGGGGATGTGGGATGTGGGTGTTGTGGGATGTGGGTTTTTTGTCAAACTAGAGATTAAGCGAAAAGACGTTATAAGTGGGTTGTTGATGTGAACTTTTTCTGATGAAATTAGTTAAAACGAGAAAAAATGGGAGGTGTGGGTGTTTGACTTTCCTGATGAAATTAGATAAAACGAGAAAAAAATTGTGGGTGTTTTTTGTGGGTTGTGGTGTTGTGGGATGTGGGTGTTGATCTTAGGTTTATGGTGCTTTGGTGGTGTTTTGAGTGTATTCCAGTGGTTTTTTAGTATTTCATGTTGATATTAGGGAGTACTCAAATGGTGTATTTGGAAGTGTTTCAGTGTTGTTTGGAAAAGTTCAAGGGTGTTCAAAGGTGTTTTTGAGTGTGTTCAAATGTTGTTTTTTTTGAAGGTGTTTCAAGGGTGTTTTGAAGGTGTTCAAAGGTGTTTTTTTGAGTAATCATAGGTGTTTAGATGTGTTCAAATGATTATGAGAGTGTTTTGAAGGTGTTCAAAGGTGTTTTGAGGTTATTCAAAGGTGTTTTGAGGGTTCAAATGATTATGAGAGTGGTTTGAAGGTGTTTTCCAAAAGTGTTTTGAGGTTATTCAAAGGTGTTTTGAGTGTGTTTCAAATGATTATGAGAGTGTTTTGAAGGTGATCAAGAGGTTTTCAAGTTGTTCAAAGGTGTTTTGAAGGTGTTGAAGGGTGTTTTGATGTGTTCAAGGTGTGTTGAAGGTGTTGAAGGGTGGTATTGAATTGAATTCAGCGGTGTTTTAGGGTAGTAATCATGGGTAATTGGGAGTACTCAAATAGTGTTTTGGAAATGTTCAAAGGTGTTTTTGAAGGTGTTCAAGAGTGTTTTGAAGGTGTTCAAGGGTGTTTGAAGGTGTTGAAGGGTGTTTTGATTGAATTCAGCGGTGTTTTAGTAGTATTCAGTGGTGTAATTGGGAGTACTCAAATTGTGTTTTTTTTTTTTGGAAGTGTTCAAAGGTGTTCAAAAGGTGTTTTGAGTGTGTTCAAATGTTGTTTTTTTTTTGAAGGTGATCAAGGGTGTTCAAGGGTGTTTTGAAGGTGTTCAAAGGTGTTTTGAGGTTATTCAAAGGTGTTTTGAGTGTGTTCAAAGGTGTTTTGAAGGTGTTGAAGGGTGTTTTGATTGAATTCAGCGGTGTTTTAGTAGAATTCAGTGGTGTTAATTGGGAGTACGCAAAATGTGTTTTTGGAAGTGTTTCAGTGTTGATTGGAAATGTTCGAAGGTGTTTTTTGAAGGTGTTCAAGAGTGTTTTGAAGGTGTCAAATGTGTTTTGAAGGTGTTCAAAGGTGTTTTGAAGGTGTTGAAGGGTGTTTTTGATTGATTCAGCGGTGTTTTAGTAGTATTCCAGTGTGTAATTGGAGTACTCAAATTGTGTTTTTTGGAAGTGTTTCAGTGTTGATTGGAAATGTTCAAAGTGTTTTTTGAAAGTGTTCAAGAGTGTTTTGAAGGTGTTCAAGGGTGTTTTGAAGTGTGTTGAAGGGTGTTTTTGATTGAATACGGCGTGTTTTTAGTAGTAATCAGTGTGTAATGTGGGAGTACTCAAATAGTGTTTGGAAATGTTTCATGGGTGTTGTGGGATGTGGGTGTTGGTGGGTGTTGTTGTCGAACTAGAGATACCGAAAAAAGATGTTATAAGTGGGTTGTTGTTGGGACTTTTTCTGATGAAATTAGCTAAAACGAGAAAAAATTGTGGGTTGTGGATGTTGTTGTTGTGACTTTCTGATGTATGTGTCCCCTTATTAACCTTTTAATGAACAAAAGGGTTAAAACGAGATAATTGTGGTGTTGTGGGGTGTGTTGGTGTGCGTGTGTTGTTATGTGTCATAGAGTTTTTTTTTTTTTTTTTGTGAAAATCTTGGTTACAGTGATGACATTAGTTAAAACGAGTAAAATTTGTTGGTAATTGATGAGGGTAGTGTAGTCGAATTAGAGTTACCGAAAAAAGATGATATAAGTGGGTTGTCTGATGAAATTAGTTTAGGGAAAACGATATTCAAGGTGTTTTTGAATGGTGCTCAAGGGTTGTTTATGTGAGTATTCTAATGATTATGAGAGTGTTTTTGGGGGTGTTCAAAGTAAAGTGTTTGAGTTAGTTTTTGTGATAATGTTGTGAAGTCTGGAGACTGAGGGATGAGTTGTAATTTAATGAAATGTGTAAGTGCAGATAAATTAGAGATGTCAAATCTTATTTGGGAGTACTCAAATAGTGTTTTGGAAATGTTCAAAGGTGTTCAAAGGTGTTTTGAGTGTGTTCAAATGTTGTTTTTGAAGGTGTTCAAGGGTGTTTTGAAGGTGTTCAAGGGTGTTGATTGAAAATGTTCAAAGGTGTTTTTTGAAGGTGTTCAAGAGTGTTTTGAAGGTGTTCAAGGGTGTTTATGTGAGTGATTCAAAGATTATGAGAGTGTTTTGGTGGATTCAAAGTGTTCAAAGTGATTTTGAGATGTGTTCAAATGTTGTTTTTTCTGAAGTGATCAAGGGTGTTTTGAAGGTGTTCAAGGGTGTTTTGAAGGTGTACAAATGTTGTTTTTGAAGGTGTTCAAGGGTGTTTTGAAGGTGTTCTGGCAGTATTCAGAGGTGATTTGGGGGTGTTCGAATGATGTTTTTGGAGTATTTCAGTGTTGTTTGGAAATGTATAAAGGTATTTTTTGTGAGTATTCAACGATTATGAGAGTGTTTTGAAGATGTTCAAAGTAAAAGTGCGTATTTAACTTCGTAATATGTAAAATTGTGAGTAGTGAATTTAACGAAAGTGGATGTAAGCGATGTGGTGACTTTCTGATGCACTGTGTCCCCTTATTAACTTTAATGAACTAAAAGGGTTAAAACGAGAAAAATTGGGGGTTATGAGTGAAAATTGTGAGGTGTTGGTTGGAGTGTGAGGGTTCGGGAGGGTGGGGAGGAGGTTACTTCGTGGGGGAGTGACCTGAGATGAAATAGTTAAAAAAATGTCTAGACTTGTGTTGTAAAGAAATTGTGGGTATTAACGAAAAAATGTGCCTTTCTGATGTACTGTGTCCCCTTATTAACTTGAATGAACTAAAAGGATCGACAAGATTCAGCCTGTGTGCGCGTGACGTCACTGCTATGTCCCCTTATTAATTAAAAGGGTATACAAGATTCAACCTGTGTGCTGGGTCAACACGTGAAGTCACTGACCGCCGAGTAAACACCCTTCATTAGACCTGTAGTAAGCATGCCCCCATAGGAGGAGTCTATTTTGAATGCTTATACCCAGAGGGGGGATTCCAAAAACTTGATCCGAGGAATTGGAGAATTTTGAAAACCCCATAGGGGGAAATCCAAAAACTTGATCCAAGGAGATGGAGAAATTCGAAAACAGCATAGGGGGGATCCAAAAAACTTGATCCGAGGAGATGGAGTCATGGTATTGTCGAGAAAATTTGATCCGAGGAGATGGAGAATTTCGAAAACCCCATAGGGGGGAATCCAAAAAAAAACTTGATCCAAGGAGATGGAGAATTTCGAAAACCCCATTGGGAGGAATCCAAAAAACTTGATCCGAGGAGATGGAGTCATGGTATTGTCGAGAAATTTTTGGGGTTGGGGGGTGAAAGTGGGAGGGGGATCCGAGGAAGTGGAGACTTTGATATTGAGAAATTTTTTGGGGATGGGGGGTGAAAGGAGGGGTACCCAATAAACTTGATCCGAGGAATTGGAGAATTTCGAAAACCCCATAGGGGGGAATCCAAAAACCTTGATCCGAGGAGATGGAGTCATGGTAATATCGAGAAATTTTGGGATGGGGGTGAAAGTGAGAGGGGGAACCTTAAAAACTTGATCCGAGGAGATGGAGAGCACAAGAAAATGAAATTCAAAAAAAATTCGAAAAAAATCGGAAAAAAATTCGAGGCGCGGGGGCGATCCGGACGACGCTGCAGAAGGCGCAGCAGAAGGCGCGGGCGGGGGTCGCGAAGGGCGCGGGCGGGCGCGCGGGCGGGGCGGGGGCGCGGGCGGGCGCGCGGGCGGGGGCGCGCGGCGGGGCGCGCGGCGGGCGCGCGGGCGGGCGCGCGGGCGGGGCGCGGCGCGACGGCGGGGTCGCGAAGGGGGGTCGTGGGCGGGGGTATTGGTTGGGGGGTCAAGGGTGAGGTAGTCTCGAGGGCGAGGTCATGGTCAAAACCGGAAGTAACACCTAGGTGTGAAAAGGTGACCCTCCAGCCGCTGGTCCTAGACCGGATACACCGCCCAGTGGAAGGTCCTAGACCGGATACACCGCCCAGTGGAAGGCCCTAAACCGGATACACCGCCCAGTGGAAGGCCCCTAAACCGGATACACCGCCCAGTGGAAAAATCGACTACTTATATATATATATATATATATATATATATATATATATATATATATATATATATATATATATTATATATATATATATATATATATATATATATATATATTATATATATATATATATAAGTAGTGAAGTTTTCTTCTGAGCGACTCCTTCCGGTTTAGGCCTTCCACTGGGCGGTGTATCCGGTTTAGGGGCCTTCCACTGGGCGGTGTATCCGTTCTAGGACCTTCCTCTGAGCGACTCCTTCCGGTCTAGGGCCTTCTTCTGAGGCATCCCTTTTCACACCTAGGTTTTAATTCCGATTTGACCTTGACCTCCCCCTCGGTCCCCCCCTTGCCCCCCCCTTCGCGACCCCCCTTCGGGGCCCCCCCCTGTCGCGCCGCGCGCCCCCCCGGCCCCGGGGCCCGGCCAGGGGCCCCGCCCGCGCCCCTTCGCGACCCCCACGCGCCCCCCCCGCGCGTCCCCCCGTGCCCTTCGCGACCCCCCCCGCGCCTTCTGCTGCCCCCTTCTGCGCGTCGCCCGGATCGCCCCGCCCCTCGAATTTTTTTCCGTTTTTTTCGGGTTTTTTTTTTGAATTTCATTTTCTTGTGCCCCCTCCATTCTCGGATCAAGTTTTTTTAAAGTCCCCCCTCCGACTTTTTACCACAATCTCAAAAAATTTTCCCAAATCAAAGTTTTCCATCTCCTCGGATCAAGTTTTTGGGGGTTCCCCCCCATGGGGGGTTTTGAAATTCTTATGATTCCCTTGGGGTTGGCCCCCCCCCACTTTTTACCCCCATCCCCCAAAATTTCTCGAAAACAAATTCTCCCCAAATTTTCCCCGGATCAAATTTTTTCTCGAAAATCAAAGTCTCCCAAACTCCTTGGATCAAAAAGGTTTTTTAATTTCTCCAAAATTTCCCTTGGGTCAAATTTTTTGGGGACCCCTCCTTTCACCCCAAAATTTTTTCGATAATACCTGACTCCATTCCTCCCGGGTCAAAGGGTTTTTTTGGGTTCCACCCCATGGCGTTTTTGAAATTCCCCCCCCGACTTTCCCCCCCCCAACCCCCCCCCCCCCCCAAAACCCAAAATTACCCAAATTTTTTGGGTTCCCCCCTCTGGGGGGGAAACATGCTTTTTACAGGTCCCAAAAAAAGTTTAAATTAACTAAAGGGAAAGGGTTGGGTTTTCTCGGCGGTTTAGTGACCCTCCACATTTTCAAACTGAATTTTGCGAAACCCCTTTTGTTTTATTAAAAATTAATTTAAAAGGGGGGCACAGTACATCCCGAAAGTCACCCTTTTTTCGTTAATACCCCCCCAAATTTTTTTACAACCCCCAAATCTAGACATTTTTTTTAAAAATTTCATCTCAGGTTTAAAATCCCCCCGAAGTTTTAACCCCCCCCCCCCCTCCCCCAAAACCCCCCACTTTCCCAAACCCAAAACCTACAATTTTTAAATCATAACCCCCAAAATTTTTTTCGTTTTAAAAAATTTTAGTTCATTAAAAATTAATAAGGGGACCAAGTACATCAGGAAAAATTAAACCCCATCGCTTACTCCCCTTTCGTTTTTTAAAATTTTTCTATCACAATTTTACATATTTCGAAGTTTAAAAACGCACTTTTACTTTGAAACATCTTCAAAAACCAAATCCCCATAAATCATTTGGGAAAACTCACAAAAAAAACCCTTTTTACATTTTCCCCAAAACACTGAAAAAAACTCCAAAAAAAATCATTCGAACACCCCCCAAAAACACCTTGGGGAAAACTCTCCGAACACCCTTTAAAAAAACCCCATATAAAATTTTTAATACTCACTAAAACCTTTGAAAATTTTTCCCAAAAAACACTGAAAACACTTCCCAAAACCCCTATTTTGGTCTCCGGAAATAAGATTTTACATCTTAATTTATCTGCACTTAACCCTTTCCCTTTAAAATTCAACTCCCTCCCCCCAGTCTCCAGGCCCCAAGGGGTTTTTTGTTTTTACCCTTTTGTTTTATTAAAGTTATTTTTGGGGGACACAATTTTCCCTCAGAAAAAAAGTCACAAAAACTTAAAATCAAACATTTTTTCTTTGAAAAATCACCAAAAAAAATTTTCATAAAAAAAAATTTGAATATCATTAAAACATTTTTGAAAAACCTTCAAAAACACTTTTTAAAACCCCTTCAAAAAACCCTTTGAACATTTTCAATCAACAAAAAAACCTTTCCCAAAAAAAAAACACAATTTGGATCCCCAAATTACACCATAAATACTACTGAATTAAATAAAAAACCCCTTAACCCCTTAAAACCCCCCTTAAAACCCCTTAAAACACTCTTAAACACCTTCAAAACACCTTTGAACATTTTAAATAAACCTGAAACCCTTTCCCAAAAAAACAAAATTGGGGGATTTCCAATTACACCACTGAATACTACTAAAAACACCGTGAATTAATAAAAAACACCTTCAACACCTTCAAAACACTTTAAACCTTCAAAAACAAATTTGAACACACTCAAAAACCTTTGAAACCTTTTGAACTTTTCCCCAAAAACCTTTTTGAGTACTCCCAATTACACCACTGAATATACTAAAACACACTGAATTAATAAAAACCCCCTGATCACTTCAAAAAAAAAAACATTTGAACACACTAAAAACACCTTTTAAATAACTCAAAAAAACCTTTGAACCCCTTAAAAAACACCCTTGAAGACCTTCAAAAAACACCCTTGAACACCTTCAAAAACCCTTGATCCCCTTCAAAAAACAATTTTTAAAACACACTCAAAAAACCCCTTTGAACACCTTTAAAAACATTTCCAAAACACTTTTTGGGAGTCTCCCAAATAGATTTGACCCTTATTTATCTGACTTACACATTTCTTTAAAATTAAAAACTATCCCTCAGTCCCCGACTGGGCTTTTCTCGTTTTCACCCTTTTAGTTCTTTTAAGTTTTTAAAGGGGACAAATACTTCAAAAAAAAAGTAAAAAAAAAACTCAAAATTTACTTTGAAATCCCCAAAAACACTCTTAAAAATCATTTAATACAAACATAAACCCCTTGAACACCTTCAAAACCCCTTTAAATTGTTTTAAATAATTTCTCAAAAACCCACTTATATATCTTTTTTTCGGTAACTCAAATTCGATACACTACCCTCATAATACCAAAATTTTTACTTTTTTTAAACTAATTCATCACTGTCCCAAGATTTTCACAAAAAAAAAACTCTAGGGCCCCAACACACCGCCAAAACAACCCCCCAACACCCACAATTTTTTCTTTTTTATTAATTTCTCAGAAAGTCACAACAACAAAAAACCCACAAACCCAAACCCCCACCCCCCCAAATTTTTTCGTTTTAGCTAATTTCATCGAAGTCACAACAACAAAAAAACCCACAACCCCCACAACCCCCCAAAACCCCAAACACCCCAAACCCAATTTTTTTCGTTTTAAAACAAATTTTCATCAAAAAAAACGCCCAACCCCCACAACCCCTTCACCCACAATTTTTTCTCTTTTAAAAACTTTTTCACAAAAAGTCACAACACCAACATCCCCCAACCCCACAATTTTTTTTCTCGTTTTAACCCTTTTAGTTCATTAAAGTTAAAGGGGGCACAGACATCAGAAAAAACCCAAAAAAACAACCCATTATATCATTTTTTTCGGTATCTCAAATTGTTACATTACCCCCAACCTTCTTTTACAATTTATTCACATTTTTCCCCCCCCCCCTTTTTATAAATCTTAAAAGTAATAAACTTTCCCTTCTACGTCAAAAATTCTAAAAAAAATCCTCTCCATACCCCTTCCCCTTTTTCCCCACAAAAATTAAATTATACTGCATCAATACCCAAACTATTGCGCATTTTCAACACCCTCCTTTCCCTTTTTTCAGTATAAAATTTAACTTTTCATTTCTATAATTTTTTTTTAAAATTTTTCACACATTCCCTTTTTTTTTCAGTAAAAACCCCCCATATTTTAATTAAAAAACCCTCCCCAACCCCTGCCATCACACCCATCTCCAAACACCTTTCTAAACACACACAAAAATCAATTTCAACCACAAATGCCTAAAAATCCACTAAAATCATATAATCAAGATATTCACAAAACTCTTGACCACCTAACACCAACACACACACACACACCACCCCAAAACCAAACCTATCAAACCCTCCCTACCAACCCTCCCAAACCTTAAAACCCAAAACCTAACTTAAACCAAACCCTTCCCAAACCCTTTAAACCAAAAACCTAATTAACCAAACCCTTAAACTCCTAACAAACCCTTACCTAAACCAAACCCAACCCAAAACCTAAAAACTAACCTAACCCCTAACCCAACCTTCCTAACAAACCTATCCAACCTAACCAAACCCTAACCTTCCCAAAACCAAAACCTACCCTATCCTAACCTACCCTAACCTCCTTCCCTAACCTAACCTACCTAACCAAACCTAGCCAAACCAAAACGTACCCAAACCCTAACCTAAACCTTTCCCTAACCTCCTAACCTAAACCTAACTAACATTAAAAACCAAAACCAAACCTAACCTATCCTACCAAAACCAAACCCTAACCAAACCAAAAAATATATTGGAACACTTCCAAAATACATTGGAGTACTCCAGAATTACTTTGAACGACTCAATTTTTGGTGTTTCCAAATTGGGTTTTGAAAAACTTTTTTAAAAATCGAACTTTATTTCTTGTGGTAAACACACCCATGGTAAAAATATTTATCGTTTTCCCCGAATAGAAACACTTTCCTCGTCTGGAGCTCTTTTAGCTTTTTGGGGCCCGCCCCTTCCCCAACGCCATGTGTAATGCGATTCACACCCATGTAAAAAAAATCCCCTGCGTCAACACAGGTCGACAGATGGTGTAATGCGTTTCACCCCCAAGGGGGAAAAAAAATCACACCTGAAAAAATTTTCCCCAAACCCAAAACCAACCTATTTAACCTAACCAAACCTCCCCAAACCAAACCCAAACCTATCCTAACCAAACCAAACTAACTCCCCAAACCTCTTACCTAACAAAACCCTAACCAAAACCTAACCAAACCCTAACTTAACCTAACCTAACCTAACCTCACCAAACCCTAGCCTCCCCAACCTTCCCCCAAAACCTAATAACCTAACCAAACCTAAAAAAAACCCATAAAAACCCTCCGAATACTCCCAAAACACTATGATTATCCCAAAATCAAAATGTACTACCAAATCCCCGTAATCACCAAAACTAATTTTTAACATCACCCATCCCTTCCTTTTTATAAAAAATCCCCTAAAAACACTATATCCAAAAAAACCACCAAACCCTAACCTTTCCTAGCCTAAGCCCCAACCTAACTTCCCAAACCTAACCTAGCCAAACCTAATATCCTAACCTAACCCCAAACCTAATAACACCATAAAAACACCCGAATCCCCCCCAAAAACATAGATTACTACCAAATCCCCTACCAAAACCTAACCGAAAAAAAACCCTAACCTACCCTAACCTCCTAAAAACCAAAAACCAAACACCATAAAACACCTCCGAATACTCCCCAAAAACTATGATTATACCAAATCACCACTGAATACTCCCAAAAATCCCCGCAAAATCAACCCGAAACAAAAGTTTAACATCACACCCAAATTTCCCTTTTTTATAGAAATCCCCTAAAATCACTTACCCAAAGAACCAAACCCTAACAACCCTTTCCTAACCTAACAAACCCAAAACCAAAAATAACCTAACCGATCAAATCCTTTCCCAAACTAACCAACGAACCTCCCTAACCTGCCTAACCTACCTAACCAAAAACGAACCTTCCTAACCTACCTAAACCTACCTAACCCCATCAATCCCCGAATACTCCCCAAAAAACAAAATGATTATACCAAATCCCACTGAATACTACCAAACCCCGTAAAAATCACCGAAACTAAGTTTAACATCATCATCCAAACTTCCTTTTTATAGAAATCCCCTAAAAATCCTATAACCAAAAACCCCAAACCAAAACCAAACCTTTCCTGGGCCTAACCGAAACCTAACCTAACATTAGCCAACTAACCCTAGCCCAACCTAAATATCCTAACCTAACCCCAACCTAACCTAACACCATAAAAACACCTCGAATACCCCCCAAAAAACACTATGATTACTACCAAATCACACCACCTAAATCCAAACCCAAAACCCTACCACCCTAACCTAACCAAACCCCAAACCAAACCAAACCCAAAAAACACCTCAAATACTCCCAAAACACTATGTTATACCAAATCCCACTAAATACTCCCAAATCACCATAAAAATTTCCAAAAACTAAGTTTAACATTACTTTAAAACTTCCTTTTTATAGAAACCCCCTCAAAATCCCTTTCCCAAAAAACAAAACCCTTAACTACCTTTCCCTACCCAAACCCGAACCTAACCAAAACATCCCCCAATCAAAACCAGCCCAACCTAACCATCCAAAACCAAAACCCAACCTAACCTAAACACCATCAAACCCCTGAATCCCCCCAAAACATACTGTTACTACAAATCACCAAACCCTAACTACTAAAACCGAACCTAACATTCCCCAAACTAACCTAATTACCCAAAAACCTAACTAATTCCCCAAACCAAACCAAACCAAAAACATAAAACCCCTACGAATACCCCCAAAAAACTATGTTTTATCCCAAATCCCCCTAACCTAAAACAAACCTAACCAAAACAAACCTAAAACTTATCCTAACCAAACCAAAACCAAAACCAAACCCTGACCTAATTATCCTAACCAAACCCAAACCCAAACCTAACTAGTAACCTAACCTAACCTAACCTGACCTAATTATCCAAAACCAAACCCTAATTATCCTAACCAAACCCTAACCAAACCCTAACACCTTCAAACCCCGAATACTCCAAAACACTATTTTAACCAAAACCCCTAAAATACCCCAAAAATCCCCGTCAAAATCACGAAAAAAGTTTTTATACCATCCAACATCCTTTTTATGATAAATTTTCTTCCCGCACTTGATTCCCTTCAAACACCCCCGAATACTCCCAAAACCTACTGATTACTACCAAAATCCCCACCCCAAAATCCCGAAACTAAGTTTACATCACCACCAACATCCTTTTTATGAATGAAATATACTTCCGCTTTTTTATGCTGCATATGTTTTCTCTTCCACATTCCCTAAACTCCTTCCTATTCATTCCGTTATCCCCTAGAGTTTTTTTTAAAAACCCCCAGGGGGCCCACCCACGACGCAAGGAGCCGAGTGTGTGGGTGGTTTTGGGAGTGGTTGGGTTGCTTGGCTCAAATGTCTGAGGGCCGTGGGGGTTTTAAAAAACTCTAGGAGATAACGAATGAAAAAGGGAAAGGGGGTAGGGATGATGGGGAAAGAGGAAAGCGTTGCAGCAAAAAAATGCGGTAAGAATATTCATTCTTAAAAAAAGGATGTTGGAGGGTGATGTTAAACTTAGTTTCTGGTGATTTGACGGTTTTTTGGTAGTAATCAGTAGTTTTTTGGGTATTGGATTTGTTAAAGGTGACATAAAATGGGTAAGATATTCATTCTATAAAAAGGATGTTGGAGGTGTGTTTAAACTTAGTTTCTTGTTTTTGCGGTGATTTGGTAGTATTAAAGGGGGTGTTTTTGGTAGTAATCAGTAGTGTTTTGGGAGTATTCGGAGGTGTTTAAAGGGTTTTTAGGTTAGGTTAGGTTGGTTAGGATAGTTAGGTTAGGTTGGAAAAGTTGGGTCAGGTTGGTTTTTGGTTAGGTTGGGGGCTGGGTTTAGGTTAGGTTTGGTTGGATAAGTTAGGTAGGTTAGGTTGGGTTAGGTTGGGTTTTTAGGAAAAGTTAGGTTGGTTAGGTTGGTTGGGTTAGGTTGGATAGGTTAGGTTGGGTGATTTGGTAGTAATCAGTAGGGTTTTGGGGAGTATTGGAGGTGTTTGTGGTGTTGGGTTAGGTTAGGTTGGGATAAGTTAGGTTGGTTAGGTAAGTTGGGTTTAGGTTGGGTAATGTTAGGTTGGGTTCGGTTAGGTTGGTTAGGTGTTTTGGTAGAATCAGTATTTTTTTTGGGGGAGTATTGGGAGGTGTTTGATGGTGTTAGGTTAGTTGGGTTAGATTAGGATAGGTTTAGGTTGGGTGGTTAGGTTGGGTTGTTAGGTTAGGTTGGGTTTTGGCTAAAAAAAGGTTAGGTTGGGTTTGGGTTCTTGGTTTTTATAAATTTGAGGGGATTCATAAAAAGGAAGTTGGTGGTGATGTTAAATTTGTTTCTGGTGTTTTTTGAGGGTATTTTTTGGTAGTTTCGTGGTGATTGGTATTTAATCGTGGGTTTTTTGGGGGAGTATTCGGGGTGTTTATGGTGTTAGGTTAGGTTAGGTTAGGTTAGGAGGTTAGGTTAGGTGGGTTCGGTTAGGTTGGTTTAGGTTAGGTTAGGTAGGTTAGGTTAGGTTCGGTTTGGGTTGGGTTGGGTGGTTTGGTTGGATGGTTAGGTTGGTTAGGTTGGGGTTGGGTTAGGTTTTTAGGAAAGGTTGGGTTGGGTTTGGGTTCTTGGATATAGTGTTTTGGGGATTTTCAATAAAAAGAAGTTGGTGGGATTTTTAAACTTAGTTTCTGGTGATTTTGACTGTGATTTGGTAGTATTCAGTGGTGATTTGGTAGTAATCGTAGTGTTTTGTGAGTTTCGGAGGTGTTTGAGGGTGTTTTTAGGTTGGGTTAGGTTGGTTAGGTTAGGATAGGTTGGGTTGGTAGGTTAGGTGAGGTTAGGGTTAGGTTAAGTTAGGTTAGGTTGGGTTTTTGGTTATTTTTATGTTAGGTAAGTTGGGTTGGGTTTGTTAGGTTAGGTTAGGTTAGGATAGTTGGTTCGGTTGGGGGGTTAGGTTGGGTTTAAAGATAGGTTAGATTGGGGTTAGGTGAGTTGATTCGGGTGTGATTTTTCTCCCTTGGGGTGGAAAGTTTAATGAATCTTTTGACTGTGTTGACGCGGGGTGTGATTTTTTTTTGGGTGTGAATCGCTTACACGGGGCTTTGGGGGGAAGGGGGCGGCCCTATAAGCAATGAGTCTCTCGAGCGAGGAAAGTTTTCTATTCGGAAATCGAGTAAATATTTTTTACCATGGGGGTGTTTACCAAAAAAAGAAATAATGTTCGATTTTACGATAAAGTTTTTAAAAAAAATTTGGAAATATCCCAAAAAGGTGTTCAAAATAATTCTGGAGTACTCTAATGTATTTTGGAAGTGTTCCAATATATTTTAGGTTGGTTTGGGTTTGGTTAGGTTGGATAGGTTGGGTTTGGTTAGGTTAGGTAATGTTAGGTTGGTTAGGTTAGGTTGGGTTAGGGAAGGTTGGTTGGTTAGGATAAATTAGGTTAGGTTGGTTAGGTAGGTTGGTTAGGTAAGGTTAGGTTAGGGTAGGTTTGGATAGGGTAGGTAAAGGGTTTGGGGAAGGTTAGGTTGGTTAGGTTAGGGTAGGTTGGTTGGTAAGGGTTTGGGTTTGGTTAGGTTTGGTTAGGTTAGGTTAGGAAGGTTGGTTAGGTTTGGTAAGGTTAGGGTTTAAATTAGGTTGGGTTAAGGGTTTGGGGTTAGGTTAAGTTAGGTTGGGTTTTAAAGGTTGGGTAGGTTAGGGAGGTTAGGTTGGATAGGTTTAGGTGTGTTGGTGTGTGTGTGTGTGTGTGTGTTGTGTGTGTGTGTGGTTTGTGTGGTGTGGGTTCATAGGTTTTGTGAATATCTTGATTATAGTGATTTTAGTGGATTTGAGAGCATTTGTGGGTGTGAAAATTTATTTTTTTTGTGTGTTTGAAGAGGTGTGTTGGGAGAAAGGGGGTGATGGCAGGGGTATGGGGGAGGGTTGTATTAGAAAATATGGGGAGATTTTTTCTGAAAAAAAAAAGGTAAAGTGTGAATATTTTAAAAAAAAAAATTATGAAATGAAAAAATTATGATTATTGGGAAAAAAATGGGGGGGTTTTGAAACATGTCGAAATGTTGGGTAGGTTTTATGCGGTATAATATTAATTTATGTGGTCAAGGAGATGGAGATGGGTTGGGGGGATTTTTTAGAATTTTATACTGTAGGGGAAATGTTTATTTTTTAAAATTCAGTAAAAAGAAGGGGGGGGGGGAAAGGAATAAAATGGTAATTTATGGGGTTGGGGGTAATTTATCGAATTTGAGATACCGAAAAAAAATTTAAAGGGGTTTGTTTTTGTGATTTTGATTACTGTGTCCCCCTTTTTAATTTAATGAACTAAAAAGGGTTAAAAGAGAAAAAAAATGTGGGAGTGGGGTTTTGGGGGTTTTTGTGACTTTTCTGTGAAATTGTTGAAAAAGAGGAAAAAAAATTGTGGGTGAAGTGGGTTGGGGTGTTGGGCCTTTTTCTGATGAAATTTGTTAAAAAGAAAAAAATTTTTGGGTTGGGGGGGTGTTGTGGGTTTGTGGGTGTTGGGGTGTTGTGGGTTGTTGTTGTTGTGCTTTCTGATGAAATTTGCTAAAAAGAGGAAAAAAATTTTGGGTTTTGGGTGTTGTGGGTTTGTGGGGTTGTTTTGTTGTGACTTTTTGATGAAATTTAATAAAACGAGAAAAATTTTGGGTGTTGTGGGGTGTGTGTGTGCGGTGTGTTAGGTGTCATAGGGCTTTTTTTTTTTGTGAAAATCTTGGTTCAGTGATGAATTAGTTTTAAAACGGTAAAATTTTTTGGTAATTGTGGGGTTGTGTGTCGAAATTTGATTACCCAAAAAAAAGATATAAAAAGGGGGTTTTGATGAAATTAGTTTTTAAAAAGTATTCAAAGGGTTTTTAAGGTGTTTAAGGGTGTTTATGTGGTATTCAAATGATTTTTAGAGTGTTTTGGGGGGTGTTCAAAGTAAGTGTTTGAGTTTGTTTTTGTGACTTTTTTTGATGTATTGTGTTCCCCCTTTAAAAACTTTAATGAAACTAAAAGGGTTTAAAAAAAAACGAGAAATGCCTGTCTGGAGACTGAGGGGAGTTGTAATTTTTAAAGAAATGTGAAGTGCAGATAAATTAGGATGTCAAATTTATTTGGGAGACTCAAAAAAGTGTTTTTGGGAATGTTTTTAGTGTTTGGAAAGTTCAAAAAGGGGTTTTTTTGGTATTAAATGATTTAGGGTGTTTTTTAAGGTGTTCTGGAAGTATTCGAGGTGATTTTGGGGGTGTTGAATGATGTTTTTGGAGTATTTTATGTTGTTTGGAAAGTTTAAAGGGATTTTTTTTGGTATTAAATGTTTTATGAGAGTGTTTTGAAGATGTTCAAATTTTAAAATGGTATTTAATTCGTAATATGTAAAAAATTGTGAGTGTGAATTTAACGAAAGTGGATGAAAACGATGTGGTGGGGTTCTGATTTTGTGCCCCTTTTTAAATTTAATGAATAAAAGGGGGTTTAAAAAGAGAAAGATTGGGGTTTTGAGTGAAAATTGTGGGGTGTTGGGTTTGGAGGTGGGGTTTTGGGGGGGTGGGGAGGAGGTTACTTGTGGGGAGTGCTGAGATGAAAAGTTAAAAAAGTTAGATTGTGTGTAAAGAAAATTGTGGGTATAACGAAAAAAAGTGACTTTTGTGTACTGTGTCCCTTTTTTAACTTTAATGAACTAAAAAGGATCGACAAGATTCAGCCTGTGTGCGCGGATCGCGTGCGTCATATATTCCCCTTTTAACTTTTAAAGAACTAAAAAAGGGGCGACCAAAATTTAGCTTGTATGTGTGACGTCATGACCGCCCCAGTAAACACCCTTTTTAGTTCATTTGATTGTTTAGACCTGTAGTAAGCATTTCTTACCCCCAGAGGGGGAATCCAAAAAATTGGTAATATTTGGGAAAAATTTTGGGGGGTTGGGGGGTGAAAAATCGGGAGGGGGGGGAAATTTTGAAAAAACCCCATAGGGGGGATCCAAAAAACTTGATCCGAGAAAATGGAGTCTGGTATTATCGATAAAAAATTTTGGGGTGAAAGGAGGGGTACCCAAAAAATTTGACCCAAAGGGAATTGGGGGAAAAATTTAAAAAACCCCTTTATCAAAAGGGATGGAGACTTCGATTTTTTAGAAAATTTATCCGAGGAATTGGAGAAATTTTATTTTTAGAAATTTTTTGGGGTGGGGGTGAATTTGGGGAGGGGGGAATCCCCAAGGAGATCATAAGAATTTCGAAACCCCCATAGGGGGGAATCCAAAAAAATTGATCCGAGGAGATGGAGACTTTGATTTCGAGAAAAAATTTTTGGGTTGGGGGGGGAAAGTCGGGGGGGGACCTTAAAAAAATTGATCGAGGGGGTGGGAGAGCACAAGAAAAAAATTCAAAAAAAAAATTTGAAAAAAATCGGAAAAAAAAATTCGAGGCGCGGGGGCGTCCGGACGACGCTGGAAGGCGCAGCAGAAGGCGCGGTGGGGTCGCGAAAGGGCACGGTGGGGCGCGGGGGGCGCGCGGGGGTCGCGAAAGGGCGGGGGCGGGCGGGCTGGCGGTGCGCGGGGTGGGGCGGCGGCGCGACGGGGGGGGGTCGCGAAGGGGGGTCGCAAGGGGGGGGCAAGGGTGGACTGAGGGGGAGGTCAAGGTCAAATTTGGAAGTAACACCTAGGTGTAAAAGGGGATGCCTCAAGAAAGGCCCCCAGACCCGGGAAGGAGTCGCTCAGAGGAAGGGCCTGACCCGGGTACACCCCCCCAGTGGAAGGCCCCCAAACCCGGGGGGTGTCGCTCAGAAGAAACTTCACTATTTAAACTAAATTAAATTTGCTTGTTTAAAGGTTTAGGTTGGTTTTTTTAAATATCTTTTTGGGAAAAAAAAATTTTTAATTTTCACATTTGCATAAATACAAAATATATCTTTAAACGTCGAAAGAAAATTTAGAAAGGGTTTAATTTTTAAATGAGTTCTTGTTAAAATTTATGTTTTGCCTACTGGGACAATTTTTATATTATATATTTTATATATATATTTATATATATATATTAATATAAAAATATTATATATATATATTATTTATATATTTAATTTTATATATATATATATATATTTTTTTATATATATATATTTTTATATATTATATATTATATATAATTTTATATATATATTATATATTTAAATATGTGTGCGAAAAAGGCAGAACTTGCGATCTTGGGTTAAATGAACGCTCTCTTGCCATTAGGACAAGTGAAAATTTGTGTATGCAATAATTTTGCAAAAACATTCTGAAAATAAGAAAAAAAAAAATATTTCAGTGTTTGTTTAGTATTAAATTATTGTAAAAACAAATCTAAAATATATTTGTTGGGTTAGGCTAAAAAAAATTGTTTTGTTATAAAAGGTTAGGTTTAAATTTTCTAAGTTCTTTTTTGGTGCAAAATTATAAATTTTTCATTAACAAAGATGAAAAAAATATATCTTTAACGTATAAAAGAAAATTTTGAAAGGACTTAATTTTAAATGAGTTCTTGTAAAAGACAGTTTTAATATTCGGCACAATAATATATATAAATATATATATTTTATTTTTAATTATTTATATTTAAAAATATATAATATTATATAACATATATCTATATATAATATATTTTCTAGAAAAAATTTTTGAAACACATGCAGAGGAAAACACAGGGCTGAGAAGTTTCAGGGAAGAAAAAAAATGAAATGCATCAGTAATGAAGGGGTGTATAAATTAAAGTATTTATGGATTGGAAAAGCAACAATATAAAAAACAAAAGGTATCACAGGGTAAATAAAAAAAAATGTATATATAGATATCTTTTCCCCCTGAGGGATAGACTGGGCCCTGAATCTGCACCCTCTTAAAAAGGGGGAAATAGGGGGGATTGATGAGGTGTATAAATGGGAAACAGGAAAAAAATAAAGGGGGGTGTAACTAGCGTGCTAAAAAATATATGCCTAGACAGGACTGCAGCAATGGTTTTAAGCTGGAAAAATTCGGATACAGGAAGGATATAGGAAAGCACTGGTTTAGTAATAGAGTTATGGATGAGTGGAACAAGCTCCCGTGGACAGTTATTGAGGCTAAAACGTTGTGTAGTTTTAAAAATAGGTTAGATAAATACATGAGTTGGTGTGAGTTAGACCTGATGTGCTGGTGCTACTAGGTCAGATGCGGTGCTCCTTCTTTAAGTGGAGATGACCTGACTCGGTAGGCCATTGGTGTAAACCGGGGATTGACATGGACCTGCCCACATGGGCCAGCAGGCCAGTTGCAGTGTTCCTTCTTATGCTCTTCTTCTTATATATATATATATATATATATATATATATATATATATATATATATATATATATGTCGTGCCGAATATGTAAAACTGGTCAATTAGCAAGAACTCATTTAAAATTAAGTGTTTTCCAAAATTTTCTCCTATACGTTTAAAGATATATTTTTTCCATTAATGTTAATGTCATTTTTTTTAATTTTGCGTCAAAAGAAACTTAGAAAACTTACCTAACCTTGTTATAACAAGAGCAATTTATTTTAGCCTGACCCAACTAAATATATTTTAGATTTGTTTACAGTAATTTAATACTAAACAAACACACTGAAATATATATTTTTCGTTAGTTTCAGAATGATTTTGGCAAAATTATTGCATACACAAATTTTCACTTGTCCTATATGGCAAGATGAGCGTTGCTATTTAAGCCAAGATCGCAAGTTCTGCCTATTCGGCACGACATATATATATTTATATATATATATATATAATATATATATATATATATATATATATATATATATATATATATATATATATATATATATATATATATTATATATATATATATATATATATGCAAAACAACCACTGTGAAAGAGTAGTGAAATTCCAAGCGCTTTCGTGACTACTCACATTGTCCAGGAACTATGATAGTAATACATCAAAGGAAGGCAATTAAAGGGTTTAGACCACACCTCACAGTCAACTCCCACAACAAAGAGTTGACTGTGAGGTGTGGTCTAAGCCCTTTTATTCCCTTCCTTTGATGTATTACTTTCATAGTTCCTTGACAATGTGAGTAGTCAGAAAGCACGAAAGCACGAAAGTGCTTGGAATTTCACTACTCTTTCACAGTGGTTGTTTTGCATATTAAAATTTTATATATATATATTATATATATATATATATATATATATTATATAATATATATATATATATTTATTATATATTATTTTAAACGTTGCATTGTGGGTAAACACGAAGGGTTGAAGGACTTCAATGGAAATAAGTCCCTCTGCCTACTTTTTGGTTATCCGGATCTTTAACATATGCTGTTTGTATGAAATCTATAAAACTTATTTGGTTTTTCCTGAATGAAGTTAGTTTATTGAGTTTTTGTGTCCCGTTTTTTAGGTTTGGACAATACCCACACATTTGCCGATATTAATTTTTCGAATATTAACCCTTTTAAATATATTGAAGTTGACGGAATTCTTGTGACTGCAGGGAACCCAAATTTGTTTTGTTAATTGTTCAAAATGTGTAAATGTAAGTTTTAAATGCGACCTTTCTTATTTTGTTTTAAAATATTATTTAAGGTATTATTGATATTTTATTTCCCAATTGCAGTGGGTATTCCCTTTAATTAGTGGGGGGGGGGGGAAGTGTAATACACTTAGTTTTTCGAAATTTTGGAAAAAAATTTTTTTTTGTTTTTAGATTATTTTTTTTATTTTTTTTAATTCTTATTTTTATTATTTTATTATTATTAATTTATTAAAATTATCATTTTTATGGAGCAAATTTATAGCGGGGTTTTTACAAAACATTATGGAAGACAAGCTAGGGAAAACACCCCTTTAACGTACCCCCTGGCAACTAGTTTCATGATCAAATGAAAAACCCCCTTACTTTGGGAAGGGTTTTTCAGTTAAGTTTTTTTTCCGTCCCCCACGCGCAGTTCTTGAACCCCTCAAATACCCCGTCGTAATTTTTTTAAAACAGGGGACTTAAAAAATTTGGGGCCTAACACCCCCTTTAACCTCAAAACCCGAAATTTTAGCAAACGAAGCCCAGTTGCTACACATTAAATTAAATAGGGTGTCCCCCCCCAGACCCCCTACGGGCAGTTTCTCACCCCCTTTTTCTTCACAAAAAAATTTCTCGAAGGGTCCAAATGCAAGGGTCCAAATTATTAAAAAATAAAAAAAAAAGGCGCTAAGCCAAAAGGGGTTATAAGCCTGCGGGGTGGGGAAGGAAAGTGGGGGTATTGGGGGCAGAAGGGAGGAGGGATGATCAGTAGGTTACAAAAAACAGGGGGGCGGGATGTCGGGGTAGAGGTAGCAAGAGATGATTTTAAAAGGGGTGAAGGTACAGAGTTGTAAAGTAAGTCTGTTAAAAAAAAGTCAATGAGAGAGTCCAGATGAAAGGTGGGTCCATAAATGAAAAAGGGGTAAAGACAGAGCAGTAGAGGAGACGACGCGGGGGAAAAAAATTCTGCGTGTCTTTGAAAAATGGGCATCCAACGAATGTGGCTGACTGATAAGGGCCCCGGGAATTCTCACAGAGAGGAGCAGGGGGCCCCCTCCCTGAGTACGGATGCGAGTATGGCCAAGCGAAAATGGGAGAGAGTAGTCTCCCAACCTCGACACTGGTGAGAAGGAGCGCCAGTAACTATATCGGTTTAACGATGAATTTTGTTTCCGGAGATGTAGCAAACTTGTTGCCAAAGGGGTGGGAAAGGGGTAGCATTGCGCAAAATGCCGTAAATGGAAAACCTCTATATGAAAAATGGTGGTCTGTACTGCTGACCCCAGCAGTGATTGCCGTTCATTGCCCTGTATCAAAGATGTCCAGGACCCAAAAAAACAATATCTTTTTGTTGGGAAGTGGGGGCGTAGGGGCCAAAATTGGATACGGGGCTAAGGGGAAGGGATCAAATTTCTTATAGCCTGTAAAAACCCAAGGGGGTTGAGACAACAAAATGAGACACAGGGTAAAGCAATACGGATAAGTGCTGCAAAATGGGGTACAATTCACAGTAAAAATTAGCCGAAGATATAAATGCCCTTGTCGCGCGTCCCGGGAAAAACCTGCTGGAATCCTACCCGTCAGAAGACTTAAGCCCCCTTGTAACAGCAATGGCATAGAATGAGGTGGAAGGGTCAAGAAAAAGAGAGCGGGGGAAACGCCCTTTGCGTTGGGTTTCGAGCAGGGAGAGGAAAGAAAAGACTCGAAAAGCTGGAACTTCCCAGGGGTAGGGAAAAGTGAGGCCATGAAAGAAAGGGGGTAAGAAGAGAAGACAAGAGCGAATGAAAGGGGAAGAGAGAAAAGACGGAGTAAACAGGGGGGGCGAACAAATAAAAAAATGTCTCTAAATCAGTGACCATTCTCTAAGGGAGGATTTGGGGGAAACATGAGAGCGTCAAGTGCGGTGGAAGGGGGATCACAGCGATCGGGTAAAGGGTGGAATGTTTTTTGCCCCAGAGGCTTCAACAGGGGGAAAAGCGGAAAAAAACACCAAGGCAGAACGTAATCCTTGGGGATGAATGGGTTAAAGGGTGAGAGATCAGGAAGGGGCCCCCCCCGAAAAGATCTGGGCACCATAATCAATTTTGATAAAAAAGAGGGTTTGGGAAAGTAGCGAAAGGGGAGTTCGAAAGATCAGTTCCCATGAAAGATGAGCAAGAGTTTTTTTGAAGGTTCTCCCGGGGTGACAATTGCCTTCAGAGAGGGAAGTGAGGTTTCGGAAACGTACGGTCAAAAAGGGGCCCCGAACCCGACTGTATTTACGTTTTAGGGATACGGGGGCCATGAGGTACCCAAAGGAGATCGGAGTGACGAGGCTAGTAAAAGTAATTTGGGGAGTTTTGGTGCTGGAAAAAAATTTAAAACCCAGTGGGGGCCCAATTGGAAACCGTCGACCCAAGCTGGAGAGAAACTGTAATGAGGTGGCAGTCAGCCCTGCACGGGAATGCGAAGTTATCAAAATAGAGTTAGTTTTGTTTAATATGTTTAATATTTTATTATGCACCCCATACCCATCCTGTGGGGGGTTGTC
>NC_069454.1:32764747-32783633 GCF_026875155.1 Cherax quadricarinatus
AAACGCTGAAAGAAACTTCAGTACCAGTGTTAACAGAGTGCAGATATCTCACTCTACCTGGTCCTCAGATCAGTGAAAAAATTTCCTCCCCGTTCTCTCCCCGGTAAGTTTATTTATATTAATTTTACGTAGCTAGTGTACAATTGGTCTTGGGCGCTTTTTCATCAAAAGCCTTTTTTTTTTTTTTTTAGTTGTGCCGCTTAAGCGGCTAGTTAATTATACACTCCAATTTCATCCTGTGAGTGGTATCGTAAAACTCAGGATTAGAGGTCACAATGGGATAATTCTCATCCTCGATTATTTTCTAAAATCAATGTTCTGGAAAACACACACGACCTTGGGACATAAAATACCATCACAACAGACTCTCTGAGCTGATGGCTCCCTTAACCCTAACAGTGGGAGGGGCAGGAAGTGCTATTATTGTCAACCGGCCTGATGGCACTATAATACAGAGATGTATTAGAATTAATAATTGGGCTTTCCACCTTACAAACTGAGCTGTTTACCATACTTGTTGGTGTCAAGCTTGTGGTCTGGTCCCAGACTAAGCCGAGGGGGCGTTGACTCCCGAAACCCTCTCCAGGTATACTCCAGGTACAGGCTTCCAGGAGCATGACAAAGCTAATGAATTAGCTAAACAAACATTTAATAAAGAGAAAGTTGAGTATAATTTGTTTTCTCAGAGAAATTTACGAAACATTGCCAGAAAGGAACTAGCAAACGAGCTTGAAGAAAGTTGAACAATGCAGACAAGAACTAGCAGATCCATTATCCATCATAGCAAAATGAGTGAAGTCAAACATATCTATGGAGAAAGATATAAAATCAGTAGATTGGAAGATGTTGTTACTGCTAGACTAAGGCTAGACTATAAGTATCTCTGGCAGTTCGGTTAATATGGATATGTCAGTGACATAAAATGCAAAGTGTATGTGGACATCGACAAGGCCATACATTGGAGCATTATATCTTAGTGTCCAAACATTCAACCTTTCAGAGTCACCTCCATACAGACCTTATAGGATATGACAAAACACCTCATTTTTAATGATAAGATTTCTGAAATCTTTAGGTTATATCCAAATTTTGCATCGACTAGATAAACAAAACTGTCTTTGACCACCCTAGAAAATACCGTGCCCATATGACAACAGGAAAATGCAAACTACCCTTCCTGTAAGCTTTTTCACCCTGAAATGTGTCCCTTTTCAATACAGGAAAGACAGTGCCATAACTTATATTGCCAGGCACACCATCTAAAGGGGACTGCAACCCAGTTATGACCAATGATTTTCATTATTTTTAGTGGTAATAAGATACGCTTTTTGAAATTGTATTGTTTACTATTCTGTGTATAGCAACTATGTGAAGAAATGGTAATTTTTAAGTGGTAATAAGATATGATGAAAGATGTTGGTAGCCCTATAAATCCCAAAGAAGATACGGCGAAAACTGTTAATTGCCCTATAAATCCCTAAATGAAATAGGATGAAAAACTGCTGGTGGTCTATAAACTCCAATAACATCAGGAAGATACCGCGAAAGCCTTCTTTGACCTATATAAACCCTAAGAATTATAACCTTTATATTATAATAATAACCTTTATATTATAATAATAAGGTAAAAGCACCCCAATGGAAATAAGTCACTCTGACTTTTTTGGGTTATCCCAGGTTCTCCTACACATATACTGCTATGTATGATAATTCTATGTAACTGTATTTGTGTATACCTGAATAAACTTACTTACTTACTTAAAAAGATTCGGCAAAAGTTGTCAGTGATCCTATATACCCCAAGAAGATACGGCAAAAGCTGTCAATGGCCCTATAAATCCAATAAGCGAGATTGTTAGTGGCCCTATAAACCCCAACAACACTTGTAACAAGTCCAAGAAGTTTACTGTACCTCATAGTACATATCGAGTTCTTCTCTTAGGTACATTAAATTCACTTTGTATTAAAAGGGCTAACACATCCTGTGAATATAATACTAATAATCTGTGTACATTTTAAGATTTTTGTATGCCAATACAGAAACACCTGGTGTAGGTTTATACTTTTGGTCTGTATTGAGGCTACAAAATACTGCAACTATCCTGTCTGCAGTAAAATCATAGGAAACTCCAACCTGTGCACTCTGAGGCCAATGAGAGATAATGGCCCTGTCTACCATGAGTCCACTAAAGATGGTGGCCTTGTGCATCTTGAGGGTACAAAAAGATGGCCCTATGCACCCTTAGATCACTAGGGATGATGGCCCTGTGCACCCTGAGGTCACTAGGGATGATGGCCCTGTGCACCCTGAGGTCACTAGGGATGATGGCCCTATGCACCCCGAGGCCACTAGGGATGATGGCCCCATGCACCCCGAGGCTATTAGGGATTGTGGTTCTGTCCACTCAGATCATAAGACTCCCTCTACCCTGAGGCCTCTAGAAATAACTACCTTGATGTTTCAGTAGGTGTCACTGCCTACATTAAGTCCCTCTCAAGAAAAGTTCCTAGATGCTGGTGAGGGGCTCTTGATCTAGGGAACTGGATATGTACTCCAGTTCCCTGAATTAAACATGAATAATTTCCACATCCCCCCACAGGCACTGTATACTCCTATGGGTTTGGCACTTCCCCCTTGATTATAATAATAATACAATAAGTCCACAAGAGATGATGGCCCTGTATTCCCCTGAGACCACTAGAGGGTGGCCAAGATAAGATAATGCTGTATGAGATGTAGTTAGGTTAAATAGAGGTAATTTTGCAGATTTTTCTTGAAGTGCTACAATGGTTGCTTTATTAAGTGCATGATTAGTATGGGCAGATTAGTAATAAATTAAAATTATTTAATCAAGGATATTCCAGCAAGTCAAAATACAGTAGTTTGATTTATTTCCAGTGGGGTTCGCTGTTTATTCTGTATCTGATTTATACACATGCTTAAGCTGACCTTAGAGCCAAACTTGAATGCGAAAATCACTCCCTATGAAAGCAAAAGTCTTGGCAGGAGATGCAACATAATGTTGAGATAGGTTCATTGCACATAACATTAAACTTATTTATTCTTAATTTTCTTTTAATTTGAACAGTAATACTTCAGGTTTCCCAGAATGCAAGCATAATTTGTTTCTATTGTTCATTGTTCACTGTTCAGATTATAACACATTAACTATATATTTTCAGTCTTTTCCTAACACAATTAGGGTAGTGTCATCAGCATATGTACTTTAATATGAATTTTACACATGATTATCCAGATTCTCTTCCATGTCCCATATGACGATTTGTGCAGAGCAATGCATTTCTACATTTGCTCTCATGTAATGTGAAACTACATATTACTGACACATTACCATCTTCTATTACAGTTAATCATCCATTTAAGTCATCTACCAATGAAAATTTTTGTTAAGGGGCTTAATACGTGGAAAAACAGCTATACTTGACAACAGGAACCACTTGATTCCTGGAATACAAAGTATGTTCAAAATGGCTGCTAGGTAAGTATTTGAACCACAGAGTGGGTGGGGATTGGACTTAGGGCAATAAGTCCTAAAAATTCTGGCCAGTGCATAAGCCACTCGACTTGGAGTTTTAGGACTCACTTGCCATGGGTTCAAACACCACCCATTCCATGGTTTGTTTGCAACTGTGTTATTTTGATTTCGTGAGTCAGTTAAGCATTCAGTTTGTAGAAACTACTTGAAATGTACTGTGCAGTGTATCATATCAGTATATATACTTTATATACAGTTTTTCAGTAACTATTAGAAGTAATAGTGATTATCTGCTCATATATGTATTGGGAATTATGTTGTATATGTTGTGTTTCTCATACCAACATGTGCTAGGGCATGTTTTTCAACCAGGGTGCCACAGCACCCTGGTATGCCACTGACAGTACCCTGGTGTGTCACTGACAGTGCCCAGGGGTGCCACAAGATTGTTAGTAAATTTTGCCCTAACTTCATCATCCTAATTAAAACATCTCATTTTTTTTACTAGCATGTTATATAATTAACTACCACAGAAACAGATGTCATTAAATGGTAAACTATAATAGTATACACATAATAGTAAATACATAATTAATATTAAGTCAAAGGGCATTTATGACAAGAAAGTAAATTGATATAATAGTCACAGGTTTATTTAGTTTACAGTCATCATTTTCTTTGTGTACAACTTTACAGTAATGTGCCGTCCAATATGTGATTGGTTTTCATCATTGATGTGTTGACTTCCCAGGGTGATGTAATGAGTCGCTTTCTCATTTTACTATAAGGACAGACGTTTTAAACAGTAGCTTGTCCTTTAACTTAATATGAGCAAGTTTGTGATTAAGAGAAAACATGAGGATGACTGCGGTGAGGGCAAAAAGGAACACAAAGGTGGAAATATGAGTGAAAGAAAAAGAACAGTTCCCACTTCCGGTAAAACTGATGTGATTAGAAAAAAGAAAAGGCGTTTGTATTTGGACAGTTATTTAGGTCTGGGATTTACTTTGTGTGGTGATGAAGTTAATTCTATGCCAGAATGTGTTATTTGTGGTGATAAACTGGCCAATGAAGCTATGGTACCCAGCAAATTAAAGAGACATTTCACTACGAAACATGGTCATCTTACTAACAAGCCTCGATCATACTTCGAGAGACTTTTAAATGAGCGAAAACAACAGAACCTGACATTATCTAAAATAATCAAAGTTTCTAATAAAGCTCAAGAGGCCAGCTACTTAGTGGCAGAATTACTCGCTAAAAATATGAAACCTCGTTCAGAAGCAGAGACACTTATTCTCCCTGCTTGCAGTACCATAGTAAAAACAATGTTTGGGAATGAAGCAGAAAAAGAAGTTAAAAAGATTCCACTCTCAGATAATACCAAGTTAGTTTCTATTTGTTTTGTATATTTTATTGTGATTTATATTGCTTGTGTATTACACTAACAGGCTTGAATATTTTATATTTCGTATGTGTGTTTTACGCGCTTGTATGGCTAGGGGGTGCCACAGAATAAAATGTGTGACTTGAGGGTGACATCACTGAATAAAGGCTAAAAATCACTGTGCTAGGTGTTTATGTACATCAGCCCAGCAATGAACGTAATTTTACCTCATTTTTAGTCTGGTGTAGTGCTTATAAGTTCATTATTTTTTCACAGTGGTTGTCCTGCACACTTACATATATTGTACGTATATATATTTTCAACACGCCTTGATTATTCCTTATTTTACTGGCTCAGTAATAGAGCCAGTTATTTATTTCCTTTTACATATGTATATATAGGCTCTGGCTAGGTTAGGAGATGGTCTGCTGACCTAGCAGGGTGCATGTTGGGTTAAAAAAATACACCTGCGATAAAATAGGAATTAACAAAATTACCTAATAACTTACAAAATTTCTTCTTATGTAGGATATTCAGTATTTGAATGTTAAACTGTTTATGGAAGTTATATAATTATGTTGCAGAGTTGTAGCTGAAAGCTGAATTAATAAGATAAATAGTAATTTTTTTTTTTTTTTTTTTTTTTTTTTTTTTTTTTTGCAAATAAGATTTCTGTGGTATCTCTACAGGAATAAGCAGGATGATACTAGACCAAAGAGGGTGGCAGTGACCACAGATGACTGCATCTCGAGACAAAGAAGCAAATTTTATCACCTGTGTTGACTTAGTGAGAAGAGCAGTGGAATCAGGAGCTCAGGTGAGTTCTATATACAGTAGTCCTCACATATCTGCTGGCATATGTTCTGAGACCTACTGTGGATACCTGGAACTGTGAATAGTAGCAAACCCCATATATAAGTTATTTTTCATTTTTACGGCGCGTATAACGGAGATAAAACACCTCAATTACTGGGAGCGCTTGAGGTTCCGGAACCTGTATTCCCTGGAACGCAGGCGGGAGAGATACATGATTATATACACCTGGAAAATCCTAGAGGGACTAGTACCAAACTTGCACACGAAAATCACTCACTACGAAAGCAAAACACTTGGCAGACGATGCAACATCCCCCCAATGAAAAGCAGGGGTGTCACTAGCACGTTAAGAGACCATACAATAAGTGTCAGGGGCCCGAGACTGTTCTAACTGCCTCCCAGCATACATAAGGGGGATTACCAACAGACCCCTGGCAGTCTTCAAGCTGGCACTGGACAAGCACCTAAAGTCGGTTCCTGACCAGCCGAGCTGTGGCTCGTACGTTGGTTTGCGTGCAGCCAGCAGTAACAGCCTGGTTGATCAGGCTCTGATCCACCAGGAGGCCTGGTCACAGACTGGGCTGCAGGGGCGTTGACTCCCGGAACTCTCTCCAGGTAAACATACCTATGATAAAGTTTAATTGATAAATTATGCAAAATAACTCTAGAATTAGCACTTTTTCACTGATGGATAGCATTTCATGGCTTCTCTTAGGCTTTAAAGAACTGCCAGCATCACTGCTTTTGCACTTTGGGGTCATTATTAAGCAAAATTAAGGGTTATTTTGGGCCACAGTAAACTGTGGATAACTGAAACCGTGGATAGCAAATCCATGATACGGGGTTCTACTGTACTACTATTTACAGTAGAGTTCTCTCCTCACTTGGTGATATACTTGTTTACCAATGCCTAGGACTTACGACAGGCTCTCTGACCAGTATTCATACCTAAATAATGTATATTAGAGCTGATTTCCTCTATTCTTTTTATTTCAGTATACAGCACACTACTGTATAAACATTTAAAAATATACCAGAAATGTTATAAATGGTGCAAAGGTGGCATTAAAACAATATCAAAGATGGTTGACACAAACTCACTACCATTATAGAATGCCCCTCACTTAGCGACAAATTCATTTAACAACGTGGTCTCACGAATGGAACTCCATTGTTAAGTGAGGAGAGGCTGTATTCCACATTAGATCATGAATATTGGAATTACAAATTGTCACTCTAGGATTATAGAATGATATATTAGAAGAAAGATATGAGAAATGTATCGGGAAGTAGGAGATGGAACATCTAATATTCTAGGCATACACGATGTATGCATGGAAGATTGGAGTGGAGACAAGCGGTCCCTGGAATCTGATGTTTTTTTGTAAAAAAAATGGAATATCAGTGCAGGAACTTGGAGGGAGGGGAAAGAAGGGGGGCAAACCAGCTAGCATGGCTTAAATTTTTAAAGGTTCAGAAGTGCCTTATGGAAATGCAACTAATCTGAGAGTCATAATAATACAATAATTGTATTTTCTTCCTAGATCATCTTGGCATGGTGGAAAATGGCTGAGGATGTTCAAAAATTGCTGTGGGGTTCATTTCTTATTGCTTAACAGTGATAAAATGTATAATTAAATTTACTGGTGTACAGTATGGTGCTGTGTTTTTCTTTGTGTAATAAAGTTGTTTAAAATCATTTAAATGTATTTATTTCCTTTAAAGATGGTGTTTCTTCCTGAGGCTTGTGACTACATTGCTGAATCAAAGGAAGAATCAGTTCAATTTGCAGAGTCTATTAATGGACCACTGGTGTCTAAATATCAGAAGTTGGCAGCAGAAGTGCAAGTTTGGGTTATCACTGGGAGGACATACATATAAAGGTACTGGTAATTTTTAAGTTTACCTTTTACATTTGATGTGAATACAATACAGTACATGTATATTTGTGTGCCTGTTTAAAGCTATATAGTATATGTATCAGATTATGTACTGTATACAGTTACTGCCAATTTAAGTTGCATTAGTGCTTCTCCTGTATGTTGCTAAATATCGTTGTTGTGAATGATGATTTGTTTGTAACACAACTTTATCTTTATTTATTTAGCATTTATGAGAGAAAGAGTGTAGGAAGAGTGGCTCTAATGTTGAATGAACAGTTGTGAAATAAAGAATTACAAAGGTTTAAATTCAATAATTTTGTACTTTTTAGTAAAAGTGGAACGTGAGAGGTGGGTAAAAGTCAGTGTTTAAGTACCGAGAGGTTAGAGGGAGGGATTTTGAAAAGTGTTATGTGATATTTAAGGAATTTTTAGTCACGTGAGAGAAAAGTTTTGAGAGATTTCAGTGATAAAGTGACTGACTATATTGTGGAAAATGTGAGGTAGCTGCTTCAGTTGTCCAGTGGTGACTTGACTGCAACCCTGTAATTAGTCAGACCACATCTTAGCAATGTTTGAATATATAGGGTAGGATATTATGCTGTGATTCTGTAGTAATGACTGATCTCGTATCATTTTCCACCTTGTCTGAGCAATATCAGTCATCCCAAAAAATTCATCTGAACATCCTTAGCATTTGTTTCATATAAAACTATATTCTGCAGTTTTTAGTGTTATTTAGCTATAGCTTAAAATATTTATTTATGCAGTTCAGTATATAGAGTACGTATACTGTATATACGTACTTACTTTTAAATTTATATTCCTAATTTTATCTTTGTCTGTTAGTCATTTCTAAAATAATTTAGATTTTAATTTCTTGTAGTGATCTGTATAATATTCCTACTAACAATTTTTTTATATTCACATTTAACATCAGGAAACAGAAGATAAAATAAGAAATACACATATAGTGATAGATAACACAGGCAAGATTGTATCGACCTACAGCAAGGCGCATCTGTTCAGTGTGCATATTCCAGAGAGGAACTTGCACCTTGAGGAAAAAGCCTATGTATCACCTGGCAAAGCAATACTTCCTCCTATCTCTACCCCAGTGGGAGCTGTTGCTCTCTCCATTGTATCCTTTAAAAAAAAAATAATCTGTTGTGAGTATGTTAATGTACACACATGTATGTATATATAGAGCAAAAAAAAAAAGATATGCTGCAAGTGTACAAATATACTTTGATTTAGCCCTTGACTGCCTCACTAGTGCTATGATGTGCGGTTTCCAGAAATGAGTTTAATACAGAGAAAACTTGGTGCACAAATTTTGACCTTCCCATCAGCCTTTACAGTCACAACTGGTCTAGCTCACTGGGAGGCTCTTCTTCGAGTTCGAGCAATAGGTAATTTTATTTTTACATGCACATTTCATGTCTTATATTGAAATTGAAAGTAGTTGAGAAGTTATTATAGTAAGTTTTTTTCTTTTATTTATAGTTACCAGGTTATGAAAATGAGTTTAGTGTAGTTCACTTTATTGTTTAAATATGTAGACAATCTTTTGAAATAATTTGGTTTTCACTTTTATGTTAGTAAGTGAAAATTTCCATTTCTTTTATTGTATAATATATTGAAATTAACTATTTGCAGTTACGTAGTTGTTGCTACAACAGGTCCCACTGGAAATTTAAAGAAATTAATAGATTCAACAATGAAGTTGGGACACCCAAAGCATAGCTATGCTCCTGTTACTTAAAATAAGCAATCACTGCTAAGGTCTCTGATATGGACATATATGACTACAGATATGCATAAAGACAAAGATGGACAAAGATGATAAAAAGAAAAATCTGAATTGTGGGAACAGACTTACAGCAACAATGAAGAAACAAAGACCTATGAAGGAACATGGTCGCAACTTATGTACTTAGAGAAACAGAAATGATATCAGTCATTTGAAAGTTTAAGCACCAGGACCATGTGCTAGAGCTAACTCCTCCTTCAAGAGAGCATGCCTTGATGCCAAGCTCTGTATGATTCCTGCAGGTTTAGTTAGGGCTTCTATATAATTATAACAGTAATAATAAAACTCACCCCTCTCACCTTCAATAAGTAATAACAGTGCAGAAGATGTTTTAGTGTCAGTAATATTGATAAATGGAGATTTCACACTCAAGTAATCTGAAGTGATATAAGAAAGATTTAAGTGTAATGAATGATGGGAAAGTGTAAGCACGGGGAGGATGACATGCTATGAGGAGACAAACTTTCATACATAAATTTATGTGTATTGTAAATACAGTAAGACACAGGGGGTTTGGGAGTATTGCAAACCCTGATGAGTTGAGAGATCTGGCAAATAAAGCTGTATATACACTGATATAAAACCTGTATATTCAATTTGCAGAAACACAGTGCTATGTTATTGCAGCAGCCCAGACTGGCCAGCACAACAGAAAAGATCTTCATATGGATAAAGCCATGGTATGTGACATGAACCATTTTCAATTTTTTTTAATTCATATATTTTGGCAAAAAGTATCTGATGTTGATGCACTGATTTGCAATCTTGTGTCAACGAAATTATTAGAGCAAATTTTTTTTATTTATTAACATTATTACGTATTATTTACTGCTATTACTATTTTTTGCATCTCATGAGTCTCCTACAAAGGGCAGGTGACCCAAAGAAGAAAACACATTCACCATCATTCATTCAGTTGCTGTCTTGCCGTTATTTTTTTTTTTTTTTAATTATTATTATTATTATTATTATTTATATTTTGTAACACAAAGTGAAGATAGTTAGGTGAGCAGGAATTTTTTTCATGTTTTAATTTACTGTTTGTTTTAGTTGTGGATCCCTGGGGAGCTGTAGTCTGCCAAGTTAGTAAAGGGAACTAACTTTGCACTGGCAGAAAATAAACCTTGATTATCTACAAAATATTCGGCAAGAAATGCCGGTACGTCACATCGTCGTCTAGACTTGTATCACATTCTTGATATGCAGTTTCCAGACTCCCCAAAGAAATGGTGTATTTAATTTTCCAAATTATGTACCCTAGATTCAAATAACTCTAGTAATATAAACATTAGTACAACTAAAAAACCCTCTCATTTTCAATCACTTTCCATTTCTCTTATTCATTCATTTAAATTTTTTTCATTCATTTATTTTTATTTATAAGACTGATTTATTTCTTTGGCCTGTGAAAAGCTTGGAGACCTCTGATTTAGTTTGATAAGTTTACCTTCATGAATTAAAGTTAGACTTCTCATATAAACTATTGAGGTACATCTCTTGCTAGTTGAAATGTATTGCTATCCACAGAATTTGTGAGCTGCTTCCATTTCCAAGTTCATACGTCAGCTATCAGTTTGGGACGGTACAGTTCCTGGTCGTGTGTTTTCTCAAGACTCAGCTTTCTAAAGCATTTGTCAAAAAAAAGGCCGATAGTTCCAGGACGTTTTCTTTTATACCAAATGCCTACGAATTGTTGATGATTTGTGTTGCAGGCTAAAGTTTTTCAGAAAAAAAGCATTTGATCATTCCCAGTGTCTTAAAGTACACAGAAATTTGGGCATTTTGAAATACATGTATAAAGCTTGCCGGTCTCCCAGTACAGCATGAGGACCCCACCTACCTGTGTCTAATTGAACATGGTTGAAGATGGCATATGAATATTTTTGGGTCATGTTTAACAGTAACTCTTATTTTCAACTCATTATCTGTCTCTTGCTAAGGCAGGGTGACTCAAAGCAAAAACACAGTCACCATCATTTGTTCATTTGCCATTTTTCCAGAAAGTGCTGACATCATCAGATTAACCTCTGACTGCAACATCCCTCATACCACAACTTTTTATATGCATATAATTAATATCATTAGTTGTATTCAGTATTCAAAAAGCTGTTTCTGCCACTTCTCTATACTGTCCCTACTCTTTCTGTATTTGATCAACTATTGTACTCTACACTTTCTTTTACTGTTATGTAATCACTTAATTCACCCTATTTTTTTTTATACTTAATCACTTTTTAACACTTCATCATGATGTGTTTTCAATTTTCTGTATATTTTTTTGCTATGTTCCATAGCTCTACTGAATCACTTTTGAAATAGGTTTTTTTATATAGGGACTATGCTTAAAATGGGGATACAGTTATTGGATCTTGTTGGATTTTTTTAGATGTATAAATAAACATATTTCTATTGCCTCTACATAGACAGCAATTACTATGAGTGATGGTGAAAATGTTGAATGATGATGAAAGTTTTTTCTTTCTTTTTTAGTCAAACCCCGCCTCGGTGGGAAGCAGCTGACATGGTTTAAAAAAGAAAATTTCTATTTACTCTCTGCAATTCTTAACTCAGCCATCAGATTTCTTCTGACTCCCGAGAGACCTGCCAAGAGTTTCACCAACTGCAGGGCCCGGAAACTTAGTGACTTGGCTCAGCTCACCCAGAAAGCTCTAGAAGTCATTATGTGCTGTTACCAAGAAAAGACTTGTCAGATTGCCATTCAAGATGGTCCAGCAGCCGGGCAAACCATTGATGTAGTATACAGTGACAGAACAAAACAGGGGAAAGGAAAGGTTGATAGTGATTGTTGTCATGGAGTGTTAAATGTTTTACATTCTAGCAGGACTGCTAGTCATTTTTTTTCTCATGAACACTTAAGATTGCAGGTAAATCTTACACCCTTTTACGTATATTCATTATACAGTATGCTTGTTTTTTTATCTGTGTATTAGTATATCTTATTCCTGTTACATTTCTTTTCCAATTTGCAAGGCTTTGTCTAGACGAGTCCATGGCACCAATTAAAAAATTAGAATTAGAAACATAGCATGTGATGTCCCCATGAATCAATGCTGCAAAGTATTCAAAAAGTCAAGGATGCAGCATTTAGATCAAGTGTTTTGGTTATTTAGTGTCAGCTAAAATATGATGAAAGACGGGCCTCCCTGTATATAGATAGATGATTTCTGAATAAGTAGAAGTATTGCACAATTTAAACTTTGCTGAGAAATGTTGAAGAAGAGACACTTATGCAACATTCGGGTATCTTTTTTGTGGGGAAAACCCTTTTCCCCCAGCCAGAGGCTTCTTCAGTCCATAACAGGGGAAAATGGGTTGATGAAGCCACTGGCTGGCCAAATGCTTTCCCCAATAAAGATTCCCAAATGTTGCACAAGTGTCTCATTCTTCAACTGGCCAGTTTTAAACCATTAATGTTACTGAGCAGGCTTTATTTTTTGCCAGTTGAATTGATTCATTTTTTTTATTAGAAGGAAAAAAAATTTGTTGTGAAAAGTACTCAACATTGACAAAATTTTATTATCCTTATTATTATATTCCTAAAAGCATTAAATCCTTATGGGTTTTTTAAAGCTTTCCAGGAGCAAAACAGCAGGGGTGAGAGAATCGAGAGAAGAGAGGTAAATAAGTAGTAGTAGTTGTATTTTTTGAATTGATGGCCATAAAAAGCATGTGACTTATTGCCAATGGGATGCTTAGGTTTTTTGCCCCAGATGCAACCACAGTTGAACCTGTGGGAAGCCAGTCCTAAAACTAGGTCTATCTGTTTTGTGATTTTTTGCAATCATGTTATTGCAATTTTGGTGAACATGAAAACAGTTGACTAACTCTTGGATATTTGCTGCTAGATGATCCAGAAACATCAAGTGTAAGAGACTGGCCCATACATTTCTCCTTGCCTAGGATTTTGCTCTGAAAATTTTGGTTGCAAGTCAAATGTTCTAACGTTGATAACATTGGCAGAAAGAAGAATTAGCTAGGTTACAGTTGCTGCAGCAAATTCGTGTTAGTTTTCAAATCATAGAAAAACTGCTCTTAGACTAACAAGGTACTAATGACTAGAAGAGTTAATACTTTGTATAGAAAAAGTGACTGAAAATTTCAGTTCAAATTGTAACTATATTTTTTCTCTTCCTTTTCAGCATATTCACATTCACATTGTACCACTGAACCCAAGTTTGAACCAGAAACTACAGGACACGAGGAAATGGCACAGAGCATTGGAGAGACACAAATGAAATGCAGGAGGAAGCCAGCCAGCTTAGCAATCGCAACACAGATACTTCCCAATTTCTATAATGTTGAACCTGGAATCCCTTGGTAAGCATATAGAAAGGGATATGTAGCTTCTTGTTATAAAAAAAAATCATTAAATTATATCATTGAAAAATTAACTGTAACAAGAAAAATATGAGGTTTGTTTTCTCAACTTTATTAGGGCACTTAGTAGAAATACAAATATAGTAGGTGAACATGTTAAAAAAATTAATTACTCTATGAATGGAATACAAATGGAAAGAGAAACCATAGTTGCAGTATCATTTGTATAATTAAGGATTTCTTCTTTACTTAATGGTGCTATTTTGACTCGGCAACACATCTAAAGCCAAAATAACCCAACAAAAAGCCGCAGTAAGAATAATCACTAAATCCCATCCCTGGCAACACACCCCCCACTCTTCATAGATCTAAACTTACTCCCTGTTCAGAACATCCACACTTACTACTGTGCAATCTACATCTACAGGACCTTAAATTCCAATATTAACCTTGACCTAAATGCTTTCTTGATACTTGTGACAGGACCCACAGGCATAACACCAGACACAAACATCTCTATGACATTCCCCGTGTCCGACTAAACCTTTACAAAAATTCAATGTGTGTCAAAGGGCCTAAAATCTGGAACACCCTACCTGAGAACTCTAGAACTGCAGACACATTCATCACTTTCAAAACTACAGTTAGAAAACATCTTATCTCCCTGATACACCCCGTCAACTAACTACATGTTAGTTGACGGGTGTATCACACCATCGACTATAAACGCAGAAATACGAATCTAATCTTAAAATAATGAACCCTAACTAGTCATAAGCTTGCCTATGATACTCCAATATAGACACTATGTATTGTGCCAAAACAAAAGCATTCACATTGCTAAACTTACAAACTATACTGTAGTCACTTAGCCTTAATACCATAATCTGTAATAATTTAAAGTTTAGAATTAATCTAAGTCTGCCCGAAATGCCTGGCCATGCTACGTGTCCTAGTGGCCCCCTCTGTAATTAGTATTTTAAAACATGTAAACCACACAATATCCAAAATCTGTAAACCCTGCATTGTAATCCTTATAGAGAATAAACTTGATTGATTGAAAATAATTCTTGACATGAGTTATTTTTGATATCTTTAAAGAAAAATATAACTCTATGCTGTTTACTTTTATTTGTACATAAAAACTTCTGTGAAGTGTATTATTTTACTTACTAATAGACTTTATTTTCAGTAACACATGTGTGGAGATTCCTGAGCCTGAGTGTCTTGAAAACTTTCAGTTGGTTCAGTACAAGTTCCAAACAGTTGTGTGATTGTTAAAAACAAAACATACTTACGTGTTTGTGGCACCCTCTCCGTTTTGCCAGGACGTATCCTCTTGTATATTCTAAATAAAGTATTACCTTCATATACAGTTTCTAGTTTGTACAATGTACATTGCATTTTCACATTTTACATATTGTTTTAGATATGAAACCTGAGTGGTGTGTTTGGGGTATCTGTGGAGACAAAGAACATTATCCATGGAGGCAAAGATGGGAATGTACGAGAGTATAGCAGTACCAACACTCTTATATGGGTGTGAAGCTTGGGTTGTAAGTGCTGCAGCGAAGAGACGGCTAGAGGCAGTGGAGATGTCCTGTCTAAGGGCAATGTGTGATGTAAATATTATGCAGAGAATTCATAGTGTGGAATTAGGAGGAGGTGTGGGGTTATTAAAAGTATTAGTCAGAGGGCTGAAGAGGGGCTGTTGAGATGGTTTGGTCATTTAGAGAGAATGGAACAAAGTAGAATGACTTGGAGAGTGTATAAATCAGTAGGGAAGGAAGGCGGGTAGGGGTTTGGCCCCAAAATTGTTGGAGGTGGGGTAAAGGGGGTTTTTTGGGGTGAGGGCTTGGACTTCCAGCAAGCAATGCGTGACTGTGTTATATAGGAGCGAATGGAGACGAATGGTTTTGGGACCTGACAGCTGTTGGAGTGTGAGCAGGTAATATTTTGTGAAGAGATTCAGGAAACCATTTTGCCAACTTGAGCCCCGGGAAAATGGGAAGTACAATGCCTGTAATTTAAAGGATAGTTTGGGAATTGGCAGGTGGAGGACACTAAGCTGTCATATCGGGGCCCCTCTGCAAAGACAGTGATTATGTATGAGTAAAGGTGAAAGTTGGTTTTCTTTCTTTTTGGGCCACCCTGCCTTGGTGGGAAATGGCCGATGATGTAAAAAAAAAAAATGAAACCTGAGACTATTATTTATATTTCTAACATTAAGATCAATTTTTCATAACTTACCAAGATTTCAGTTGTTACTCAGAAACCTACAGTATTTGGCTTAGTCTTCCAGCACTTTTTTAATGAATTAAGTTTTAATGAATTACATATTTGTCAGGAATTATCTGTTCTAATAATATTTATATGACTTTTGGTTTATACATGTATTTGTTTTTGTTTTTGTAAATCACCATTTTGATTATTTTTGTATGTTGCTCTATTATGTCATCATCCTTAACATTTTGTAAGATATCTATGTAACCTTCCTTTAAACCTTGCAGGCTATAGAAAGGCAAGTGCTGAACAGTCACAGACTTTTTTCATTGTAATGCCCGTCAGCTGAGCGCCTCGTGGAAACCAGCCACAAGGGTGAGTCACTACCATTATCCTCTTAGAAGATGCAGACTTAATTCAGGGTCAGGTTGTTTACTGTCATTTTAATATATTTTTATTCCAAAAATGTTCATATACAGGACATTTTATGTTTAAATATGCTTTTCTAACACAATTTAGAAGTGATGACAAAAATGAAAGTAGTTCTGCAAGATGGTATCTATGCAGCCTCGGAACATCTGAATCCATAACACCAGTTTAGGTTTAACAGATCTGTGGTTTGGATTGGCATAATGTGAAAGAAACTTTGTGAATTCTGCACTGAGATTATTAGTCACTGATAAGCTAATCTTACTCATTACCTGACCCACATACTGATTGGTGGATAAAAAAAAAGGCAAGTGAATCTAAGCAATGCTTTCACTTCTTGGACAACAGGCAGCAGACCAGCCACTCTGAGGAAGGTATAAACTAAGGAACTGCTGGTTGAAATAATTAAAACCAGTCTCTTAAGTCCGAGAGACTCCATTAACAAAAGGAAACTCATAAAATATACCTGATGAACAAAATCCTGACTGGTCACAGACCGGGCCGCAGGGGCGTTGACCCCCGGAACTCCTTTCCCGGTAAACTCCAGGAGTGACCATATTAAAACTAGCATCATTGTAAAATTCTGAACTGGATACAGAAAATGATGTCATAAAAAAAAAAACCTGGATTCTATACTCTTTGTTTTTAGCCTAAAGGAACACCCTCCTTTACAATAATTAAATTTATCTGCTCTCAAGGAAGGTGCCTGATGCTGGTGAGGGTCTGTTGATTCAAGAAATGGGAAACCCATCCTCCCTCTTCTTGGATCAGCTCTAATTGCCTCCCCCTTTCCCAGACCATATACCTCAGGGTTTTAGTACTCTCCCATACATGTAAAAATAGTAATTTTTGCAAAAAATTAGTATTTTATTAGTCTTTCATATCTGTATACAATACAATGAAGGAAAGTTATTTATACTACTGTAGAATAAAAGAATTATGAAAATTTTGGGAAACCAGGGTATTTTATTTTAAATATTCTAAAATACTTAAGTGTATCATTTGCTCTCTTGCATTTCATTCAGCCACTGACATTTTTCTTTTTTAAAAAATACCTAGTTTCAACTCAGACATTCACTAGCCTGGGGCTGTGATATTTTATAAATAGTTAACACTTCATTTAATAATAATACTGTATAGTAGAAATTATTTGTGCAGTATATGTGTGGAGTATTTATATTTAAATTTATATTAAAAAAATTTAATTACTATAGATTTTCTTTACAGAATTTGCACGTACAACGCTCACAATCATTCCAAGGACAGAAGATGACCTTGCAAACAATGATAATGTTTACGTGGATGTTTTAAATCATTTTAAGCAGCATTCTGAATGGACTTTTTCACAGGAGGTCATAGCTTATTGCTAGTCATTTAAGACGTTTATGGCTTGAATTGAACAATTAATGTTCCATTTGAATTAACAGCAAATGTTCAATATACGTACTTTTGTTGTTTGAACTTGCCTTCACTTCTACATCCTTGGATGTTACTGCTTACACTCCTTCAAATAACATGTGATTTAAAAGTAACAGTTACTTGTTAAATTATGCAAAATTACATTAATAATGCTTTATATTTACTGTAATTTTTGTAAATATATGCAGCCTCTCCTCACTTAACGATGGAGTTCCGTTCCTAAGACCACGTCGGTAAACGAATTTGTTACTGAGAAGCGTACTATAATGGTAATGGGTTTGTGTCAACCATCTTTGATATTGTTTTAGTGTCACCTTTGCACCATTTATAATATTTCTAGTATATTTATAAATGTTTATACAGTAGTGTCCTGTATATTATAATAAACAGAATAGAGGAAATCAGCTTTAATATACATTATTTAGGTACGCATACTGGTCAGAGAGCCCGTCATAAGTCTGAGTCGTCAGTAAATGAGTATATCGCTAAGTGAGGAGAGGCTGTACTGTGATGCTCTTACATATTCTGTATATTAGTGATGATCAGTTATCCAGAATTATCTACTATATGGACATAAATTGTTTTAGACATTCTGAATTTTCAGGCATTCTTTATGTGTACGTATATGCATGTATGAATGTACGTATGTATTATGGATGGTACAGTACCAAATTTATGCTGATCCCAATACTTTGGCACATCCTTATGTATGCATGTATATACATGTATATGTATATACATATATATATATATATATATATATATATATATTTTTTTTTTTTTTTTTTTTTTTTTTTTCAACAAGTCGGGCCGTCTCCCACCGAGGCAGGGTGACCCAAAAAAGAAAGAAAATCCCCAAAAAGAAAATACTTTCATCATCATTCAACACTTTCACCACACTCGCACATTATCACTGTTTTTGCAGAGGTGCTCAGAATACAACAGTCTAGAAGCATAAACATATAAAAATACACAACATATCCCCCAAACTGCCCAAATCCCAAACCCCCCCTTTAAAGGGAGGCATTGTACTTCCCTTTTCCCGGGCCAAGTCCGACATAAAAAATAACCGTTTTTCCCCCCC